>MU172364.1:83207-95378 GCA_016695485.1 Suillus hirtellus
AAGCTCCCTTTTGACGCCGTACATTTGATCTCCCTTTATTGGGATTGTTACGGAAGAACTATCTGAGTTCATAACAAAAGATTCAAGTTAAACCTGATACCCCAGCTATCTAGCGGGGCCCACCTGATCCAGATTGCCGACCCTGACAGTCGGGCAAGAACGACCCCAGACACCACCGAACCCCTTTGCCTCACTCTATCCCGGACCATCATCTATTCCCGGTGGAAGAGTAGTAGCCATTGGAACCATTGCTGAAGAAATAACCAAACCAGAACCCTCTGTCATCATCGACCAAGACGAAGAGATCGCAGACACACCTGCACCAGAACCCAGAACCTATAGAGCTCGTTACGAGGCTCCACCCCAGATCCAGAACCAGAACAACCCACAGACGACGAAGAAGACTCAGAAGACGAGATGCCTAAAGTAGCTGAAAAGAAGATTAGCACTCCCCCCGATTTCAATGGAGACAGAGAAACGTTCTCCAAATTCATTAGACTCGTGCACCTATACCTCTCTATCAATGACAAGATCTATGTCACCGACACTGAGAAGATTGGCTTCACCCTCTCCTTTTTCAAGGATGGTGCTGCTGCCACCTGGATGGAAGATTTTATCGACCATGCCATGGAGATTGATCTTAGCACCAGTCAGCCTTACGGCTATGGAACTTGGGCAAAGTTCCTAGATGACCTGAAACTCGCATTCGACCCCATCAATTCCGCAGGTACTGCATTGTACAAACTCCACAGTCTTAAACAGACCAGAGACATCAACGAGTACATCAACACTTTCAAACAGCTCTCGGGCAGAGCAGGAATCACGAACTATATCGCCAAGAAAGACTACTTCCTTAGAGGCCTGAAACCCAAGGTCGTAGAGAAACTCTGCAACTCAGGAGACATCCCTGATACTTTCGACGCCCTCGTCAAGAAAGTGATCAACATCGAGTCAGCCTACCAGCTACTCATGTCTCACTGATTGCATCACACTTCCCAGAATAACCGGAAGTCGACCCCCCGATACACCCCCACCAGAACCCGCGATCCTGATGCTATGGACGTGGACCGCCTCACCCCAGAAGCCAAAGCCGAATACATGAAGAAAGGCTTGTGCTTCATGTGTCGCAAACCTGGCCACCGCGCCAATGACCCCAAATTCCACCCGAAGACGAAGAAGACCGGAGATGACCAAAAGAAAGATAAAGGAAAGCAACCGGTAAGGCATACAGCGCCTGAAGAAGAAACCTCAAAGATCGAAGAACTCTCCGACGATGAAGAACTGGAGACCAAGAGAATGGATTTTTAGAAAGGGACTCTACCACAGCGTTAGAGATCCCATACCTCGTACGAACTGTCAAGAATGTAGGAAAGACCAGGGAATTTAGGGTCCCGGTCACGGTCTTATCCTCCAAACGTCGAGAAAAATTGCTGGAAACCACTGCCATCATCGACACTGGCGCAGTAGCAACATTCATACATTGGATGTTTGTCAGAAAACACAAGATCACCATGCACAAACTATCGAAACCGATCAAGATCCGAACTGCTGACGGGGAACTCTCCAAGCACACCGTCACGCACTATTGCCACCTCACGATCAAGATCGACAAACGCGTCATGATAGGAAAGTTCAATGTCCTAAACATGAACGAAAACGACATGATCCTACTCGGGAAACCCTGGCTGACCGCCATGAATCCTGAATTCAACTGGACAGAAGACACAGTCCGGTTACCGTCCACCCCCTGATCCATCAGACTCGAGAACATATTCTGAAAGAAGTGGGGACTGCACATGGTCTACAAAGATGGAAAGTGCCATGGCACCAGTGCTAAACCCACTGTCTCAGAAGAACTCGAGACAGACGGCGACTATCCTCGCCAGAAACCCCTGCCTATGAATGGCAAAAGAACCATGGAACGAATCAAACTTCGAGAAGAAGAAGTATGGCATGATGCCCTCGAAGAACTTCCCCCAGCCATCCCTGACCATATTGTTCCCCCTCAATATGACACTAATTGGGACGTATGGGATGATGTTCCCACAGAACCATGGGAAAAAGACTGTTTCCTCGCAAAAAGGGTAGACGACCCTGCAACGTACACTCTCAACGATGAGGTACTGATCAAATACACCGCCGACGGTTCTGAGGTAACCCTGTTTGAAAACCTCTCATTCGACACCTCCCTCACTCGCAATGGTACATCCGCTGCCGAGATCTGCCGTATGGCCATCCCTCTCCCCTCTCAGGAATCAATGGATTCTGAGAAAAGCCAAAGAAGACGAATATCTGAAGACCAGCAACAAAGCCCAAGAATTCGCTCTCAAAGACGCTCAAGAAAAGAAGAAGAAGTCCTTCGAAGAGCTTGTCCCTGAATACCTCCATGACTTTGCCAATATTTTCGCCAAAGACGGCTTAAATAAACTTCCCCCCTCTAGACCTGGTGTTGACCACAGAATTGAAACCAAGCCAGGCTTCATCCCGAAATCCGCGAAAACCTACCCCCTATCTCCTAAAGAAACCGACACTGTGAAAGCCTTCCTTGACGAACACATTGCCAAGGACTTTATCCAGCCATCGAAGTCGCCTCAAGCGAGCGGCTTCTTCTTTGTAGGAAAGAAGGATGGTTCCCTAAGACCCTGCCAAGATTATCGTTACATCAATGAATGGACGATTAAGAACGCCTACCCACTTCCCCTGATCCCTCCTTTGATCGCAAAGCTCTGTGATGCAAAGTACTTCACCAAGATGGATGTCCGCTCCGGATACAACAACATCTTGATCCACCCAGATGACCACTGGAAAGCGGCATTCACGACCTCATTCGGACTCTTTGAACCGAAAGTCATGTTCTTCGGGCTGTGCAACTCGCCAGCCACCTTCCAAGCATACATGAACCAGACGTTCCAGAAGGAAATCTCTGAAGGATGGATGATCATCTACATGGATGACATCCTTATTTTCTCAAAATCCCTAGAAGAACACCGCGAAAGGACACGCCGCGTCCTAGAAATCATCCGAAAAGAAACCCTTTTCCTAAAACCTGAGAAATGCCTCTTCAATGTCCAAGAAGTAGATTACCTTGGCATGATCATTCGCCCTGGCCAAGTAGCCATGGACCCCGCCAAACTCTCTGGAATCAAAGATTGGCAGACCCCCTCTTCAGTTAAAGAAGTCTGATCGTTCCTCGGATTCTGCAACTTCTACCGACACTTCATTTCCCATTACTCCGACCTCGCATGACCCTTGATTGACCTGACCAAGAAAGACGCCAAATTTGAATGGTCCCCCCCTTGCACTGAATCTTTCGAGAAGCTAAAGAAATGCTTTCTCTCTGAACCCGTCCTTCGTAATCCTGATCCCTCTCGACAATTTGCCCTTGCCACAGACGCCTCCCTCGTAGCCACAGGCGCAGTGCTCCTTCAGACAGATGAAAACGGAGCTTATCACCCATGCAGGTATCTCTCGCAATCCTTTAACCCCGCAGAACGAAATTACCAGGTGTATGACCGAGAACTTCTTGCCATTATCCGTGCCCTGAAAGCATGGAGGCATTATCTAGAAGGAAACCCTCACCCTGTGATAGTGTTCACCGACCACAAAAACCTCCTTTACTTCCGATCTGCACAGAACCTCACCCGTCGCCAAGCACGTTGGCAACTAACTCTGAATGAATTCGACCTAGAACTCCACCACGTCACAGGAAGCAAACTTGCTGCCCCTGATGCACTATCCCGCCGCCCCGATCACTCCGCTGAAGCCTCTGACAATACCGATGTCACGCTACTTCCCAACTCCTTGTTTATCCGCATCCTTGACACCGAACTTGCCCAGTCCTTGAAAGACTCTTCCCTGACTCTCTCTGACCCAATCATCCTCGCCGCACAGCAAGCCCTTGATGGGCTAAATGCACCTCCTATGAAATCTGCACTCTCTGATTGGAAGATTGATGACGGGACACTATTCTACAAGAACCGAGCCTATGTCCCACCTTCACTCTGTCACTGAATCCTTTCCCTACACCATGACCACCCCACCGCCGGTCACCCTGGACACTTTAAAACAGAAGAACTCGTCAAGCGAGATTACTGGTGGCCCAGCATGGGCACCTTTATCCGAAAATACGTAGAGGGTTGCGCCCTTTGTCAGCAAATGAAATCCAATACCCATCCGACCACTCCCCCCTTGAACCCTATTCCCTCCTCTGCACTTCGCCCCTTCTCGCAGATCTCCATAGACCTGATCACTGACCTACCTGAATCAGGAGGTTATGACTCCATTATGGTCGTGGTAGACCATGGCCTTATGAAGGGGGTAATTCTCTGTCCCTGCAAGAAAACCATCACTGCAGAAGGAGTCGCCCAACTCTTTTTCAAGAAAGTCTTTCTCCAATTCGGGCTTTACAACAAAATCATCTCTGATAGAGGCCCGCAATTCGCCTCCAAATTCGCAAAAGAGCTTGGGAAACTCCTAGACTATGAAGTCGCCCTATCCACCACCTACCATCCTCAGACCGACGGGCAGACAGAACGCCTGAACCAAGAATTAGAAACCTACCTCCGCATTTATTGCAGATCCACACCTTCTGAATGGGTCAAGCACCTTCCTATGGCAGAATTCGTCCATAATCACTGAAAACACGACTCCCGCAACACCTCTCCTTTCTTCCTCATGATGGGATATGAACCCCGAGGAATTCCCTATGCCTTCCCCGAATCTTCCATCCCTGCAGCAGAAGACCGAATCAAACACCTCCAAAAGATCCGAGAAGAAGCACTATCATGTCACAACCTCGCAATGCAACGCATGGCTGATCGGACATTTGGAAAAAAGTTCGAACCCTGGAAACCCAAAGACAAGGTTTGGCTATCTGCAGCACACCTTATCACACACCTTCCCTCGAAGAAGCTCGCCCCTAAACGATATGGACCCTTTGAGGTAGAAGAAGTCCTTTCCCCCATCACATTCAGAATCCGACTCCCCCCTTCCTGGAAATCACACCCTGTCTTCCATGCCTCAGAACTCTCCTCTTATCATGAAACCGAAATCCACGGACCCAACTACCCTGAACCACCCCCTGACCTTATCAACGGACATGAAGAATATGAGATAGAAGCCGTTCTCGCCCACAAGGGAAACGTAAAAGGAAAACACCGCTTCCTCGTGTCTTGGAAAGGGTACCCCAGTTCGGAAAACTCATGGCTCCCCGAAAAAGAATTAACCAATGCCCAGGAGATTCTAAAAACCTATAAAAAATGCCTCCGACTCGCCAGAATCCTCACTTGAAGATTCACTCGAACAGACATGTCTTCCTCTTCGTCACCCGCCTCATGAACAAAGGAATCGAGTCTGCCTTGGCTCTTCCTGATTTTTCCCAGACCAGACAATTATTTATGATCTTCCCCCTATAATATTTACATGACACCAGAACCCATCAAACAGACCGTTCCTGCATCCCCCTCATCCTCAGAAAGTGACACCCCCATCCCTGTCCAACCACGACCCCCGACTCCTCCACTTCCCTCGCAGCTTGCAATCCGCTCAGCAGGCTCCCCACATCGCAGTCGCCAGAAGAAAAGAAAGACTATCTCTTTCGGCATCGGACTCTCCCGACCTATCCATCGCACACCCACGCCTTCTGTAAAAGAAGAAGAGGTCCCTTATTCATCCCAATCAGTCTGTGCCCCATCTGAAGAAACTTTCTGTGACCGAAATGGTGTCGTTTACTCCACCATCACATGCCGGTACTGCAGCTATGAAGGGCATCGTCAAATCAACTGCTCTAAATATTTTTGCCGCGTATGCAACAAGCACGAACCCCGCCACCTCTCCACCTTTTGCCCTGATCTCAAAGGCAAAAAGATTATCTCCGCTAAGCCAGGCACTCATGCCCTCCACTACCAGCTTAAGCAATGGGAGAATGCCAGAGACAATAAAGCGGATGAATTTGAAGCACAATTCACCAAAGATGCAGACACCAACCTGGAGCTCTACCAGAATTATGATTGAAGTCAGAGACTTCAGACGTTGACAGGGGGGTAATGTTACAGTCACAGTATTGCCCCATCATTTTCTCCCTCAACCCTGCAGGGTCATACATGCTCTATTCATTTCCGTCTTTCTTCTCTTCTTAACTCTTCACAGAATACCTGGCAGATTATGCATGTTTCCTCTTCTCTTCTCTTTGATCCCCAATCGCCTTCTAGATCCCCTCATGTCGAACATGAGGATTCCCTTATCTTTGACTTCCTCTTCTGTACTTTTACAAACACCTCTCAGACTGGTCTGTGCATGGTTCCCTATCTATTTAAACCCTAGTTACTTCTGTACTTTCTCCTTAACTTGAATCTACTCAGTTCTCCTCGATTCTCTCTTAGGACCAAGGGATCCTACTGATCTAGCTTCTTGCGAGAAGACTAGCCATTACTTGATCACTTGGACAGAGTTCTACCTCTTGTCCAAGCTCCCTTTTGATGCCATACATTTGATCTCCCTTTATTGGGATTGTTACGGAAGAACTATCTGAGTTCGTAACAGTTAGTATCAAGTCACCAGGCAATCTCAAATGCCTGATGGTCAATGTATTTATTTACATAGTAAGTGCGGAAAGCATCAAGGGTCTGTGTGTAAGAGAGATAAGTAGGTACAAATTCATGCCCAAATACAGGCATAAGGTGTGCTGCACAAAAAATGCAGTCAAGGTGAATGACAGAGGCAAATTGTGTCCCATCCTCGCAGGTTTCAGGCTCTACTACCCACATTCCTGTGTTCTCATCTTGTGAGTCGTGCACATGTTTGAACCAATGCACAAATGCACAAGGGTAATGTACACCATTGTGTTTAAATGAAAAGAAAAGCCTTACTTGAGTGATATTGAAGCCATGCATGCCCTCGACAGTGGGATCAGAACTAACGAAAACACAGTCATATCAACCAGGGCCATTCCTCCAGGTATCCATGGCACAAATTCACTCATAGCGCATACCACCGATGCCTGAGACATCACTTGGAGCGAAGAAGGTGGTAATGGCAGATGTATACAGAGTCATTTTTTCATATAGCTCAGGAAGGGCACCGGATGAGCCAGCGCCAGACTTGGAGGCTTCTGAGTTCAAGTTGGAGTCAGAATGATGGAGCTGGTCACATAAAAACTGCTGAATATGAGTGGTGAGTTTTGGTTCACTAATTTTGTCTGCAAGGAGGTCTGTGTAGATCCGTTTTGCTACATTAAAATTTGTTGTAAGTAAAAAGCACGCCAGGTGAATGTACTACTCCACTCACCAGATTTCTTCACCAAGTCCACATGAGCTGGTATCACTGTTGGTCCAGCAACAGCGTCACCCTTGAGTTCAGCATCTTGGTCTGCATCAGCCTCCAAGTTGGCATTCACATGATTGTTGTGTCCGAGATGGGGAATGTCAATAGGCTCGTTCTCGAGTTGGACTTGAACAGCTTCTGCATTGTGCACTGGAGCATTTAGCCCTGTGGATTATGAGTGTGTGATTTGTGTTAGTAATATTAGTGGCCAAATGCTAGTAGACGTACTGAGTTTGTCAAGGATATATGATAGACATGTTCCTCTTAGCATCCTGCAGCTAGCAAAGTCAATATGAGACGCCACTAACTTATCTAGATGTTGATTTGTCAGTAACATCTGATTGAGGGCTTCAGACCGACTGGACCATTGCCATGGCTCCTTGACAGCTTTGATATGTTTAGATTCCATGATGGAAGAACAGAGTCCGTTTGGTCTGTCAAATGATCGGATCAATTTGTGGTAGTGGATAAGCGAGTGTTGTCGAGGGAGGTTGAATCCATTAGGGCGAACACCAGATGTTTTGAATATTTCATGGTACCTGTGGAAACGCTTGAGTGCATCATCCAACGCATTGAGGCTGTTGGAGTCAATGATATTGTGCCACACAATGTATACAAAATCAATCAAGGCTTGCAAAGTCAGCACCATCTCCGGAGTTACATGGCCTTCAATCGCAGGTATATACACCTATGGTAGTAAGAATACACGTTAGTCAACACTACTCATGATGATAGAACACCTGTTCATTGACATACCTTCATAAGTGCTTTGGAGTCATCTCCCATCCATTGTTTGAAGCCCCTTCCCTCCAGGAATCGTCGAAGGCCCACAAATGAGGGAGCAAGAGCAATGCTAGTTGTAGAGTGCATCAATACCAGTCATTGTAACCCAGCATGTTCAAAAATTGGACTTACCAGCGATCAATATCATCTAATATTTTATTTGCCTCATTTTCTGAGTACAAAGCCTTAATATATTTGTGGACCCAGGTGATGATATGGTCCTTAAACGCACCCTTTATGAGCTGATGTAAAATGTTGGGGGAAAGGAGTTTGTGAATGTCAGCTCATGGGAAATAGTTGGTGAATGGCTGTAGAACATGTATATTTAAGTTGTCAGCTTAAAAAATGACCATGATAATGAAGGTACAAACCACAATGTCTCCTACAAGTCCATATTCATCCCATAGCACACCTAACTCGAATTCCTCCACCAAGACTTTGGTATGGTCACGGGAATGCCGACCATAGGTACCATTGTCAAGACCATCTGCTGGAGCAGTACATCTGGATGGATGTGTAGTAAGTAGACAGTACTAGCATAACATGAAGGACAAAAAAATACATACTTTGGGCACCAGTTTTGAACAATGCAAGCAAGCAATGCTTGCTCAGGATAATCGGCAATATATGGTCCAAGACCATACACTGCACATCGAAAATGACCATTGGGGGAGCATACAACCTTGGGTGTTGTCATACCTAGTTTAAGGGATTCCAGCATCTTTGCCAGCGATGAGTGGAGAAGCTGACGGCAGAATTTTCGAAAGTGTGCGTCTTTGGCGGACTCCTTGTCAGCTAGATATATGCATCTAATTAGCGCCAGCAACAGACAACATCAGATTGAAACGTACTTGTTGGGATGGCTAGGAAGCCCAGCAATACAACACCATTGCGGTGTGCACGTCGCACATTGTTGCGGATGTTGCTGATTGACATATAAACTGGCCAGTATTGATTGTGTCCGGTAGCGATGGAGACCATAGTCTTGTCACTGCCAAGGATTATTGGAACAAACATAGATCCAATTGTATTGGGATCCTCAGCAATCAAATCCTGTGAATTGTGAGAGATGAGAAAATTGGAAAAAAGGATAAAAAATGGCTTACAGCCTGCTTCCAACACCAATCACTGGACATAAAGTCCTGAAAGTGATGTGCTCCGTTGCTGGTATCATACTCCTGTAGTGGAGCATAGTCGAATTCGCCTTCGAAGTCTAGGTTGGAGAGAATGTTGTGCACAAGGATCCGAGGATCTCAGAACCATACATCATACTCCGATGTCATCCATGTCAGAACCTCACCTTCAGGTAGAGCACTGTTATATTCTGAAGTAAAACTCTGCCAGGTGACATCACCTAGAGGCGTCGAATCAATGACATTGTACATCTCAACATGGTTTGCAAAGGGGGGTGTTTCACCATGAGCTGCTAATGAGGTGGCCCACAGATTGAATATAAAGTTGATATCGCCCCCTGACATCTGGTTGCAATGGTAGAGGAAGTCTGTGACTTCGAAATCAACTCGATTAGCATATGGTATCCAGTTGTCTGGTCCAAGATTTGATGGATGTGGAGGTGGTGGAGTATTTGGTGGTATGTCATCTCCATGTTCGTTGCAAATTTTCCCTTCATGGAGATGAGTATATGAGCACAAGTTTGGATGAGCATCAAGTGAAATTAACACGCACCATTGATATTAGGATGATATGTTCTGGTAATGCCAGGAACTTGAAGAGGAACACTACCATCTCGACTCGCCTGGCCAATCGGACCAGTGCCACTTGAAGGACATTGATATGAGCTGTTCATATCTGCCTCATTGGCAGTATCATCATGAAAGCCATACCCACATCCATCTGACTCTGGCAAGTCAAACTCCATTTGATCGTCGCAACTCCCAGGTGCTTCAAGTTGTTCGTCACCTGCACTAGTCTGAGTTGGGCTGCATGAATGCATGCGTGCTGAGCTTGTTGCAGCATGTCCAGTGCCAGGTCGGGATGACTGGGAATGCTGTGAACTTGAGGAGGAATGGTGGGATGGTGGGACTTCGGGTTCTTCAGATGGATGGTGGGATTGCATATGAGTGGTGCGCCCTGACCTGTTGTAAAAATAGTGGATACAGCCCATCACTAGGCATGGCAGCGTGGGTTGAGGGCAGCCAAGATTGTGCATATTGTGCACTCGAATGGGGCCTATGAGTCTGGCTTTGGAGGTGTAACTTTGAGTTGACTTTATACAAGGCCTGGTAAATGTGCAGGAGAACATCATGCATGCAAGTACGTACAAGTAGCCAATGGTAACATGATCTTCCCAGGGTTGATGCAAGGTGCACCCATGAATAACTTCCAGCCACCACTGAGAGCATGATGGAATGCATTTGACATGTGAAGCGATACATCCAGGGTTAATGCAAGGCACACCCATGAATAACTTCCAACCACACAACACAATGCACTCAGGGTTGATGCAAGGTGTGCCCATGAATAACTTCCAGCCACCACCAAGAGCATGATGGAATGCATTTGACATGCAAAGTTGCATTCAGCAACATGCCACAGAAGTGAGACTTGCCCCCCCCCCCCCCTCAAGTCTAAACACAGCAGTCAGTACACTGCAGTTTACTAGGAGCTAGAGGAAACATTACTAGTAGTAATATTAGTATGTTGGTCACCAATGAAGATTTCAATTGTTGGTACCAATGTTGATAGTCAGTGATTGTCGTCTCCTTCAAGCCCTGGCAAGTTCGGAAAGAATTTGATATGGATAAGTAGAAATATATGGTCGAAGGCTTGGAGATATGAAGGAACGGAGCTTGGGTGCTCACTGGCCCGAAGAGTGCTGTTGAGGCATGGCAAATTAGCAAGTCAAATTACATTGAAGTCCCGATTTGAACATCTTACTTGTAAATGCGTCTTCTTGATAAAGCCTTTGTGCCCTCCGAGCTCACCCCCTTCTACTCACTGCTATGTCTACCTGACATGTCACTCGTGCAAAAAATGCAACTCAACATCCAGGTATCCCAGACATAACCCCGAAGAAGAAACACTGTACTGCAAAAGAAGTAGCTGCTGAGCATCAGTCTAAGTTAGATGCTAAAAAAGAGAAAGAACGCACCAAGAGAGCTGGCATCAAATGCGTTGCTAGATATGAGAAGAAGCAGGCAGACCAGGATGTGGTGACCGATGCTACACCGCGGGCTGTGCAGCCAAAGCCAAAGCCAAAGCTAGTCCCAAGCAAGAGGAAGGCTGTTGTGGCACCTCCTGCTGTCAAGGAGGACACGCCTCCTTCAGATGCCGAGATGAGTGATGCACGAGCTGCACCTTCGGTACCAAAGCCAAGGCCAATTCCTCATAAGCAGAAGGCAATCGTACATACTCCCGCTGTGGAGGACAATGGGTTTCTGTCGGATGCTGAGATGCATGATGCAGCTGTTGATAGTAGTGCTTTCAACCCTGATCCAACCCAACCTTTAGACACAACGGCCTCAGACTTAGATGCAGATGGGTCTGACAGTGCAATGCCATCGTCACTGCCCAGGAAAAAGATGAAGGTTAGTGGGAAGAAGGCAGGGAAGGTGACGAAGACTTCTGTATGAGATGCTATCAAAGCAGTCCAGCAGACTCATATGTCAGGGAAGAGTAAGGCTGCAGATAGGAAGAAAACTGCACCTTGCAGCACAATCAGCCTCCATACTGATGACTCAGACGACCTGGATGACTCGGATGAGTCAGACATCCTTGTTGTCAAAGCAACATTGAAGAAAGCTCCCAGCAAACAGCCAGCAGCCGTTCAGCCAGATGACGATGGTATGGTCATTGATTGGCCTTCAACAATGGCATCAAAGAAGGCCATCAGCAAAAAATCAGCATGTTCAGTTCCGGCTGCTCGCTTGAACAACAACTCAGATGAACCTATCACCAGTCACCCTCCGGGAAGGCAGCCATCTCAGTGGGCCATGCCCATCTTGAGTGAATATGACTGCAGTGCTACTTCTATGGCCAGGGCTCCAGGTCGTGTTAATAAGAAGGAGAAGGAGAAGGAGAAGGAGAAGGAGAAGGAGAAGGAGAAGG
>MU172364.1:97273-162477 GCA_016695485.1 Suillus hirtellus
TATATATATCTGACATGGTATGAATCACATACCATGCATGACACCGCGTCTTTGTTTCTACTTACATGCAATACATTGCAACTCTGGTTAACCCCTGGGAGGTTCCCTCCAAGTTGGCCTGCCAGAAATTGCAGGTGATCTGGGACGCAATTTCCCCAACATCTCATACACAGTCACGAGCACAAGCACCGTGTATCTCATAGTAAGTGTGTTCATGTGTGTCAATGGCAATACTAACTTCAACCTGGTACTATAGACTGTCCAGCGTGTTGCTGACTCCTATTGAAGCTTCATCAGCTCAGCAGCCATTGCGATCATCATCGCATACCTCGAGTCCCAGGAGACACTCAAGCACTCAGACGATAATCATGTCGAATTTGCTACTTACGCACTGGACAAGCTTCACTTCTTGTACAAGAAGGCAAACAGTGACGATAAATCTGTACGTGCTTCTCACTATCTCTATTCATTGTCACTGTACCACTAGTACTAACATGCAATGCAGAAGTTCCGCGGACTTTATCAAGGTGCCTTCATGGTGCAAATGTTTGGCACCCACTTCACTGCTATCAACGGCGCTCGCAAGATACATGGACTAGAGAAGCTGGGAGACAACTTGAATCCTGTTGGGGGTCTAGCGCTGTCATGTGCTGCGGTAATATATTTTTATTTTATTTTCTAATCACACCTTGCTGATCACTCATTGCTACTACTAGGTTGAATGAGCATTGACACTTATTGCTACTCATACTATAACCATCGAAATGGTTCTCACTGCCAAGGGCAAATCTATACCCTTGCCAAAGACACTCAATCACTCAACTGGCAAAGTCTCCAATCACCAAATGGGCTTCAATGATGTCACCTGGGGTTCTTCCACATGCTCATATGTATGTGAAGTCGATCATGAGAAGCTTCTGAGACGAGAAGTTCCAAGCTGTCATCACTTCTGCCAAGGAATTTTCCAAGAAAAGCCATTGTTCTGGCAACAATAGAGCCGTCAATGACGCTGTGGATGATGAAGATCTTGACGAACGTGCCCAGCTTGTGGACATCTTGGAGTCTGAGTCTGGGTCCGAAGACTCGGATCATACTATTGGCTCTGATGTGGAGTAGTAATCATATTCGTTCTTGTCATTTTCTGCCAGTGGTTTGCTTGCCAGCGCTGTGTTCACTTACTGACCTGATTCGACTCTGGCAGTTCTTATGATCACACTTATTTCCTTCGCTTGACCATCTTAATTCACATTTTGTCTTAGTCACCACTTGAATTGATGCTTTCATTGACTGCTTTGTCTTGATCATGGTGTTAATGGTATACACCCGACTTGAATGGTTTTGTGAGTACTTGAATTATTCACTTACCTATCAACTGTGTGGAACTTGGGAGCCTTAAAGATATGCTTGGATGTCTTGGTTGCATGGTATGAATACACATGATTCTCTGAGTCACTGATTTATTGTCCAAATTCTACACTTACCATTGACTTTGCAACCTTGGGAGCCTTAAAGACACAATATATACTCAGACCTATGTGGCTGCTTAGAGCTGAATCCCTCTACTTCTAGTCTGCTTATTTTGACTTAGCTTAAAATGTGTCTTTGAGAGAATCTGACATGACAAGTCACACTTGATGTCACTGCTTAACTGTGTACTTATGTCAAGTCGCTGATAAGTGTAACATTAAGTCAAATTCATCAGAAGACCCTACTTGTTTTAAGCAATGGCATACTTAGCAGAATTCTACTGAATCTTACTTAGAATCACCTGCAAGTCACCATAAGTGGTGTTAAGAAAAATTTACTTTTTCCTGATGTCTCAAGTTTCATCCGCTTATAATGATCATACTCAACACAACCATCACACTTTTTGCCAACTTGCTGGATCAGCACCTGCGCTGTTTCAGAGAGCTGCTCAGCAGCAGCAGTAGTTGAAGCTTGATTGTTGTTGGTGCATTTATGTGATGGAGGATGGAACAAGGTAGCTTGAGGTGATTGAGGTGATGCGCTACGAGTAGTTCCTCCAGATAGCTTCATGATTTGTGATCCCGGACATCCTCGACAAGGACTTGCTTTATGTGAATCAACCTGCAAATGATTCATTGCATTGCTGGTGCTAATATCGGAGTCAGAGTCATGTGGTGTGGTGTTGTGGTTGGAAGTTGGTTCCTTGAAGCCTGAAAAAAAAGAATATTGGCTGTCGGATTGGTCATCAGGTGGAGGCTCCGGCGAATTGAGTGATATTGCATCTTGGTCAAAATAACATGTTGAGATCGGAGCGATGGGTGGGCGAAGACGTGGCAAGGAAGTGTATGAGCCTGTAGAGGTAGAACCATGAAAAAAACCAGGGGTTGATGATAAAAAGCTGGAGAAAGTTGGTGCTTGTTGCACATGGATGAACTGATCTGACTGTTCCATCTTGATATTGTCATCTACTTGTCCTGCAGCATTTGCATTGGTGGTGTCAACGGGGTTGATATCTTCTTGACAGGCATCGACATTTGTATCAACGTCACCCATGTCAATAATTTCCCCATCTTCGATATCAGCATCCTCTTTTGGTTCATTTTCATCGGCAGGGAGTTGTGCGTCCTCATGGTCAGGTATACAGAAGTGTTGTAATGCAGCAGATTCATGGTTTTGCCCAGGGTCAATGGTTGAGAATACAGTGTTGTAGGCAGGATTTGTCCTCCACCAACCGTGAAGATCCGGCCACCATGGGAATTTGTTCAGTTGCGAATCTGCAAGAGATAGATAAATAAAAGTACAATTGAGAGACGCGCATGAGAACAACCTACCAATGAGTGTCTTGGTCTGCAGGTTCTTCTGTAGCTCATTGTATGTCAATCCAGTGCCTGTCTGCTTGAGGGACTTGTTGAATTCATTGTATTTTCTTTTGAGGCTGAAGCATCTGATCAGTAATGAAAGAGTATAAATTCGTAATTCACAACAGACACAAGAAGATTTCAGAGGTACTCACGTTCCAAACCAAGTCTGGACAGGCTTAATCAAAGCACCAGGCTTTGTCTGGAAGAGGCGCCATACTTCAGGATCCTCATCATTTGAAAATATAGCATTTGTGAGCTGCAAGTAGTATGTTTCCTTTGGAGTACTGCTCTGCTTCTTCTTTCTCCCCTGGTCTTTGGCATCCTTCACAGAATCAGAGAAGAGTTTTATGTGTGCATCATCATTAGTTTTGCACCAGGCGATGAGCCACGAGGTGCAAGCACTGTAAGCCCCCTCCCAATGGATAGCCAGCTTCTTTGTGGTGTTGGGAGCAGGACTGATCTCAGGTTGTGGGCCATCATCTTCATCTGCTGGTGCAACTGTACTTGCAGGAGCTTTCTCCTTTGCTCGTCTGGATTGTGTTTGACCACGATTTCCTTCGGCTCAACCTCTAGCAGCATGTGCCATCTTCTAAATGGTTCCCTGAGAGCAGACAAAGTGACAAATAAAGGGCGATTGGGGATCGGATAACACCAGCAAGGTTGACAGCGACAACAGCATTGATGGCTGGCTGATGGGCAGGATGATGGTCAGAGGCAGGGCAGAGTTTGAAATGTATGCCATGCTGGCGGTTTGGCTCTATTGTGCAAACTTCTAACCTAACTTTGAATACCACTAATGATTGTATTGTTGCCATTAAGGGAGTGTATCGTGGTATGCGGTGTTACGAACTCAGATAGTTCTTCCGTAATGATCCCAATAAAGGGAGATCAAATGTACAGTATCAAGAGGGAGCTTTGACAAGAGGTAGAACTCTGTTGAAGTGATTGAGTAAAAGGCTCGTCTTCTTGCAAGAAGCTAGATCAGATAGGATCCCTTGGTCCTAAGAGAGTATCGAGGAGAACTGAGTAGATTCAAGTTAAGGAAAAAGTACAGAAGTAGCTAGGGTTTAAATAGGTAAGGAATCGTGCACAGACCAGTCCAAGAGTCATTGTAAAAGTACAAAAAAAGGAAGTCAGAGATAAGGGTATCCTCATGGTCGACATGAGGTGGTCTGGAAGTGGGACGGGGATCAAAAAGGAAGAGAAGATATACATGCAAGGTCCTCAAGGTATTCTGTGAAGAGTCAAGAAAAGGAGAGAGATGGAAATGAAGAAGAGCGTGCATAGTCCTGCAAGGTGAAAAGAGAGAAAATGATGGAGTGACTGTAACATTACCCCCCAGTCAATGTCTGAAGTCTCCAACTTCAATCATAATTCTGGTACAACTCTGGGTTGATGTCTGCATCTTTAGCGAACTGCACTTCGAACTTGTCTGCTTCGTTGTCTCTGGCATTCTCCCATTGCTTGAGCTGGTAGTGAAAGGCATGAGTGCCTGGTTTAGCAGAGATAATCTTTTTGCCTTTGAGATCAGGACAGAAAGCAGAAAGATGACGAGGTTCGTGTTTGTTGCATATGCGGCAGAAGTATTTGGGGCAGTTGATCTGGCGATGCCCTTCATAGCTACAGTAGCGGCAGGTGATGGTGGAGTAATCAACACCATTGCAGTCACGGAAGGTTTCTTTGGATGGGGCGCGGATGGATTGGGATGAGTAGGGGATCTCTTCTTCTTTTACAGGAGGTGTGGGTGTACGATTGATAGGTCGAGAGAGTCCGATACCGAAAGAAATGGTTTCTCTCTTTTTCTGGCGGTTGTGGTGTGGAGAGCCTGTGGAGCGAATGGCGAGTTGGGATGAGCGGGGAGGAGTTGGAGATCATGGTCTGACAGGGATGGGGGTGTCACTTTCTGAGAAGGAGGGGGAAGCAGGGACGGTCTGCTCAATAGGTTCTGGGGACATGCAAATATTATAGGAGGAGGAACATAAATAGTCGTCTGGTTTAGGAAAATCAGGAAGAGCCATGGCAGACTCGATTCCTTTGTCCATGAGGCGACAGAGAGCAAGGTTCTTGACTTTAACCTGCTGAGTGATGACGAGTCTGGCTTCGTCATCGATCATCATGGAGTTGGTATAGGCGATGGTGAGGTCAGCAGCACAGAAAATGGTCATTTGTGCAAGCGCATCAAGATCTTCAGAGAAAAAGGATTTGAGGGGAAGGATACAGTATCAGGAAAGAAGGGCGGCTTCTACAAGGGCTTGTCTCTCACAGAGAGCAAGATCAGAGCGGTGGATTTCAAGGGAGGAGGCGGAAGAGGAGGAGTTGTGAGAGGCAGGCATGATTTATTCAAGTGGGTTCAAGTGAGGAGTCTAGTGAGTTGGAGGCATTTCTTATAGGTTTTCAGGATTTCTTGGGCATTGGCCAATTCCTTTTCGGGGAGCCATGAGTTTTCTGAACTAGGGTACCCTTTCCATGACATGAGGAAGTGGTGTTTTCCTTTTATGTTTCCCTTGTGGGCGAGAATGGCTTCTCTCTCATATTCTTCATGTCCGTTGATAAGGTCAGGGGGTGGTTCAGGGTAATTGGGTCCGTGGACTTCAGTTTCGTGGTAGGGGAAGAGTTCTGAGGCGTGGAATACAGGATGTGATTTCCAGGAAGGAGGGAGTCGGATCCTGAATGTGATGGGGGAGAGGACTTCTTCTACTTCGAAGGGTCTGTATCGTTTGGGGGCGAGCTTCTTCAAAGGGAGATGTGTGATGAGGTGTGCGGCAGACAATCAAACCTTGTCTTTAGGTTTCCAGAGTTCAAACTTCTTTCCAAATGTTCGATCAGCCATGTGTTGCATTGCAAGATTGTGGCACGATAAGGCTTCTTCTCGGATCTTCTGGAGGTGCTTGACTCGATCTTCTGCTGTGGGAATGGAGGATTCAGGGAAGGTGTAGGGAATTCCTTGGGGTTCATAGCCCATCATGAGGAAGAAAGGGGAGGCGTTGCGGGAGTCATGTTTTCAGTGGTTATGGACGAATTCTGCCATAGGGAGATGCTTGACCCATTAAGAAGGTGTGGATCTGCAATAGATGCGGAGGTAGGTTTCTAATTCCTGGTTCAGGTGTTCAGTTTGCCCATCAGTCTGAGGGTGATAGGTGGTGGATAAGGCAACTTCATAATCAAGGAGTTTTCCAAGTTCTTTTGCAAACTTGGAGGCGAATTGTGGGCCTCTGTCGGATATGATTTTGTCATAAAGCCCAAAGCAAAGGAACACTTTCTTGAAAAAGAGTTGGGCGACTCCTTCTGCAGTGATGGTTTTCTTGCAGGGACAGAGAATTACCCCCTTTGTAAGACCATGGTCTATCACGACCATAACAGAGTCATAGCCTCCTGATTCAGGGAGGTCAGTGATTAGGTCAACGGAGATCTGTGAGAAGGGGCGAAGCGCAGAAGATGGGATAGGGTTCAGGGGAGGAGTGGTTGGATGGGTGTTGGATTTCATTTGCTGACAAAGGGTGCAACCCTCTACGTATTTTTGGATAAATGTGCCCATACCAGGCCACCAATAGTCTCGTTTAACAAGTTCTTCGGTTTTAAAGTGTCCAGGGTGACCAGCAGTAGGGTGATCATGGTGGAGGGATAGGATCCGGTGACGGAGTGACAGTGGGACGTAGGCACGGTTTTTGTAAAACAAAGTTCTGTCATTGATCTCCCAATCAGACAGTGCAGATTTCATAGGAGGTGCATTCAGCCCATCAAGGGCTTGCTGCACGGCAAGGATAATTGGGTCGGATAGAGTCAATGAAGAGTCTTTTAAAGACTGGGCGAGTTCCATGTCAAGGATCCTGATGAAGAGGGAGTCAGGGAGTAGCATGACATCAGCATTGTCAGAGGCTTCAGCAGAGTGGTCAGGGCGGTGGGAAAGTGCATCAGGAGCGGCAAGTTTGCTTCCTGCGACGTGATGGAGTTCAAGGTCAAATTCATTCAGGGTCAATTGCCAGTGTGCTTGGCGGCGTGTGAGATTCTGGGTGGATTGGAAGTAGAGGAGGTTTTTGTGATCGGTGAATACTATTACAGGGTGAGGGTTTCCTTCTAAGTAGTGCCTCCATGCTTTTAAGGCGCAGATAATGGCGAGGAGTTCTCGATCATACACCTGGTAGTTTCGTTCGGCAGGGTTAAAGGATTGGGAAATATACCCACATGGGTGATATGCTCTGTTTTCATCTGTCTGGAGGAGTACAGCTCCGGTTGCTACTAGAGAAGCATCTGTGGCGAGGGCAAACTGTCAGGATGGGTCAGGGTTCCGGAGGACGGGTTGAGAGAGGAAGCATTTTTTCAGCTTCTCAAAGGATTCGGTGCACAGTGTAGAGAATCATGCCTCTCATAGTGTGATATGGCAGTTTCCACTAGGGAGTATACAGCACCAACTTGCAGCACCACTCTGTGTACTGTCTGCAGCAATTCCTATATGAGGCGCAGCTTTCCTGTGCAACGTGCCCCATGCGCGCACCACTCCCGCGCTTCGCGATGTATACGCGCGTGCGCATTCCCGCGCTTGCACGCCCTATAGCGCCAGCCATCCAGAAGCATCCATCCACTGTCCACCAAGCCCTCTAGTGCATATATTTCTATTTCTCTCATTGCATATTATTACATCTTTATTTTTATCATGCATTCTCACTCATATATATATTTACATACCTACTCGGTAGCACCTCAGCTCCGCATGACCGCGCTTAGGCACGCTATATAAGCGCCAGCAGTACATACTATTAAGAAAACTACTTTACCTCCCATTTTACCTATTACTACTTACTTACTACTTAGCAGAACATAGTAGAACTCTATTTGTCTACACTTCGCACCTCTCTTCTCTTATATTGCTTTATATCATCACTTAAGCTTAGTCTCTTGTTTCCGCATATGTGCGTGCGCTTTCCCACGCTTCGCGCTAATACGCGCGTGTGTTCCCGCGCCTTGCGCGCACCTGCGCTTTCTCGCGCTTCGCTGAAGCACGTACCTCTAGATCTTTGCAGCACTCACTTCCCCTAGGGTCGAACACACTTGTCTCCTCAAGTAACACAGACTAGGCAACGCGCGACCTCACAACTTTTTATAGATACTGTCTGGAGCATCCTTGTTCCTCTCAGTATAGTTGTTTCTACAACGGGGAAGTCCATTTGAACTTTGCGTCTTTCTTGGTCAAGTCGATCAAGGGACATGCGAGGTCGGAGTAGTGAGAGATGAAGTGTCGGTAGAAGTTGCAGAATCCGAGGAATGATCGGACTTCTTTCACTGAGGAAGGAGTCTGCCAATCTTTGATTCCAGAGAGTTTGGCGGGATCCATGGCTACTTGGCCAGGACGGATGATCATGCCAAGGTAATCTACTTCCTGGACATCAAAAGGCATTTTTCGGGTTTCAGGAAAAGGGTTTCTTTGCGAATTATTTCTAGGACACGGCGTGTCCTTTCGCGGTGTTCTTCTAGGGATTTTGAGAAAATAAGGATGTCATCCATGTAGATGATCATCCATCCTTCAGAGATTTCCTTCTGGAACGTCTGGTTCATGTATGCTTGGAAGGTGGCTGGCAAATTGCATAGCCCGAAGAACATGACTTTCGGTTCAAAGAGTCCAAATGAGGTGGTGAATGCTGCTTTCCAGCGATCATCAGGGTGGATCAGGATGTTGTTGTATCTGGAGCAGACATCCATCTTGGTGAAATACTTTGCATCACAGAGCTTTGTGATCAGAGGAGGAATCAGCGGGAGAGGGTAGGCGTTCTTGATCGTCCATTCATTGATGTAACGATAATCTTGGCAGGGTCTTAGGGAACCATCCTTCTTTCCTACAAAGAAGAAGCCACTCGCTTGAGGTGACTTCGATGGTTGGATAAAGTCCTTGGCAATGTGTTCATCAAGGAAGGCTTTCACAGTGTCGGTTTCTTTAGGTGATAAGGGGTAGGTTTTTGTGGATTTCGGGATGAAGCCTGGTTTGGTCTTGATTCTGTGGTCAACACCAGGTCTGGAGGGGGGAAGTTTGTTTAAGCTGTCTTTGGCAAAGATATCAGCGAAGTTGTGGAGGTATTCAGGGACAAGCTCTTTGAAGGACTTCTTCTTCTTTTCTTGAGCGTCTTTGAGAGCGAACTCTTGAGCTTTATTGCTAGTCTTCAGATATTCGTCTTCTTCGGCTTTTCTCAGAATCCATTGATTCCTGAGGGGGGAGAGTGATGCCATACGGTGGATCTCGGCAGCAGATGTGCCATCGCGAGTGAGGGGAGTGTCAAATGAGAGGTTTTCAAATAGGGTTACCTTGGAACCATCGGTGGCATATTTGATCAGTACCTCATCGTCATTGAGAGTGTACATTGCTGGGTCATCTACCCTTTTTGCAAGGAAACAGTCTTTTTCCCAGGGTTCTGTGGGAACAATGTGGTCAGGGATTGCTGGGGGAAGTTCTTCAAGGCAGTCATGCCGTACTTCTTCTTCTTGAAGTTTAATGTGTTCCATGGTTCTTTTGCCATTCATAGGCAGGGGCTTCTGGCGAGGGTAATCGCTGTCTGTCTCGAGTTCTTCTGAGACAGTGGGTTTTGCACTGGTTCTGTGGGGTTTTCCATCTTTGTAGACCATGTGCAGTGCCCACTTCTTTCGAAATATGTTTTCGAGTCTGATAGATCGGGGGGTGGGTGGTAATTGGATGGTGTCTTCTGTCCAATTGAACTCAGGGTTCATGGTGGTCAGCCAAGGTTTCCCAAGTAGGATCATGTCGTTCTCGTTCATGTTTAGGACATTGAATTTTCCTATCATGACGCGTTCATCAATCTTGATTGCGAGGTGGCAATAGTGCGTGATTGTGTGCTTGGAGAGTTCTCCATCAGCGGTGCGAATCTTGATTGGTTTCGACAGTTTGTGCGTGGTGATCTTGTGTGTTCTGACAAACATCCAGTGTATGAATGTTGCGACTGCGCCAGTGTCAATGACAGCAGTGGTTTCCAGTGATTTTTCTCGACGTTCAGAGGATAAGACGGTGACCAGCACCCTAAATTCTCTGGTCTTTCCTACATTCTTGATGGTACGTATGAGATAGGGGAGTTCTAACGCTGTGGTAGGCTCCCATTCTAAAAATCCATTCTTTTGGTCTCCAGTTCTTCATCATCGGAAAGTTCTTCGATCTTTGAGGTTTCTTCTTCAGGCGCTGTACACCTTACCGGTTGCTTTCCTTTATCTTTCTTTCGGTCATCTCCGGTCTTCATCTTCAGGTGGAATTCAGGATCATTGGCACGATGGCCAGGTTTGCGACACACGAAGCACAAGCCTTTCTTCATGTATTCGGCTTTGGCTTCTGGTGTAAGGCGGTCCACGTCCATAGCATCAGGATCGCAGGTTCTGGTGGGGGTGTATCAGGGGGTCAACTTCCAGTTGTTCTGGGAAGTGTGGTGGGATCGGTGGGACATGAGTAGCTGGTAGGCTGACTTGATGTTGATCACCTTCTTGACAAGGGCGTCAAAAGTATCAGGGATGTCTCCCGAGTTGCAGAGCTTCTCTACGACCTTGGGTTTCAGGCCTCTAAGGAAGTAGTCTTTTTTTGCAATGTAGTTCGTGATTCCAGCTCTACCAGAGAGCTGTTTGAAGGTGTTGATGTGCTTGTTGATGTCTCCAGTCTGTTTAAGACTGTGGAGTTTATACAATGCAGTACCTGCAGAATCGATGGGGTCAAATGCGAGTTTCAAATCATCTAGGAACTTTGCCCAAGTTCCATAGCCGAAAGGCTGGTTTGTGTCTAGGTCGATCTCCATGGCATGGTCGATAAAATCTTCCATCCAAGTGGCGGCGGCACCGTCCTTGAAAAAGGAGAGGGTGAGGCCTATCTTCTCAGTATTGGTGACATAGATCTTGTTGTTGATAGAGAGGTATAGGTGTACAAGTCTGATGAATTTGGAAAAGGTTTCTCTGTCTCCATTAAAGTCTGGGGGAGTGCCAATCTTCTTTTCTGCTACTTTAGGCATCTTGTCTCCTGATTCTTCTTCGTTGTCTGTTGGTTCTTCTGGTTCAGGGTCTGGGGGTGGAGCCTCGTAATGAGCTTTAGGGAATCTGGGTTCAGGTGCAGGTGTGTCTGCGATCTCTTCGTCTTGGTCAATAACGACAGAGGGTTCTGGTTCAGCAATATCTCCAATTGCTACTATGCTACCACCAGGGATAGATGATGGTCCTGGGTAGAGTGAGGCAAAGGGGTTTGGTGGTGTCTGGGGTCGGTTCTGCCCAACTGTCAGGGTCAGGGATCTAGGATATGGGTTCAGCCCAAAGGCTTCCTGGGCAGTGTGTCTCTGCTTTTGTGAAGACGTTCTGGTCAAAGTGGGCCCCGCTAGATAGCTGGGGTATCAGATGTAACTTGAATCTTTTGTTATGAACTCAGATAGTTCTTCCGTAATGATCCCAATAAAGGGAGATCAAATGTACAGTATCAAGAGGGAGCTTTGACAAGAGGTAGAACTCTGTTGAAGTGATTGAGTAAAAGGCTCGTCTTCTTGCAAGAAGCTAGATCAGATAGGATCCCTTGGTCCTAAGAGAGTATCGAGGAGAACTGAGTAGATTCAAGTTAAGGAAAAAGTACAGAAGTAGCTAGGGTTTAAATAGGTAAGGAATCGTGCACAGACCAGTCCAAGAGTCATTGTAAAAGTACAAAAAAAGGAAGTCAGAGATAAGGGTATCCTCATGGTCGACATGAGGTGGTCTGGAAGTGGGACGGGGATCAAAAAGGAAGAGAAGATATACATGCAAGGTCCTCAAGGTATTCTGTGAAGAGTCAAGAAAAGGAGAGAGATGGAAATGAAGAAGAGCGTGCATAGTCCTGCAAGGTGAAAAGAGAGAAAATGATGGGGTGACTGTAACATGTGGCAAGGGTTTGGTCAGAGTAGCAAGGGTGGCAATGAACTTGAAGCTTTGTAATGATAATTATTATACTAGAAAAGATATCAAGTAGATTGCAGTAGGGCACGAGAAATTAGACAGAGATAGTTATGTTGCTGATGAAATAATCCTCAGACCAAGGATTAATACAAGGAGGGGCAGACAGTGGGTCCATCATATGATCATTCAACTACTGGAGCTGAGTAATATGTATCTTTAGCACTCAAACTTTTCAAATCCAAAAATCTAATTCAAGGCCCCAATTTCTGTGTCATTGTGAAGACAGTCTCTTCCACCAGCCAGCCACGGGAGATTTACCTCTTCCTGTGTCGAATTCGCTATCATATTCATATTTACAACCTATGTAGCATCAAGCAGCGGATGCTCGACTCTTGCACTATTAGTCTATTGCTGGTCCTGGTGCCTGCATATCCGTTGGTCCAACACTGTCGCCGTTTGGAACCACGTCAGCAAACCGTTTGATGATTAGTGTGCTATTCCCAGACGTTAGCACTGTATATTTCTTTAAATTCCCCTGACTCCATGGAGGCACTGGGTTCCAGCTGAAGAATCATGGTCTTCATAGCGTAATGTCTATTAGCGTGCATGCATCACCCAGTAGTGTTTCAGTGACAATCCGAGACAGTTCATATTCATACCCGTATTTCCGCCTCGTCGAACAAAAGTGAAAGGCAAACTCCTCCACGAGTATCAACCTCATCAAGTGTGCCTTGCATCATCAAGCTACGCATGCACGACCGTGCTTCGCGCACCTTGGATAAATCCTGATCGGATCTTCCGTAACCCAATTGGCCGAAGTCGGGTGAAAAGACAGGAGTGGGACGTCGAATGAGGCAAGAAGATGAATCGAGGACGGATCACACACTACTGCCAGTCGATATGTCCCCACGCTCCTGGAAAGCGATTGAGTGCATAGCCATATATGTGTCGGAATCGGCCACGAGCTTAGCGCCATACTCTCGAACACTAAGGATCAGCCGTGGTCCCAGCACAAACAACTGCATGATCTGCAAAATCTGAAGCAACCCATAAAACGTCTGGGTTCCCAAAGAATTTTGGAACTATAGAAATGATGAATCGTGGTAGCATGTATAGGTGAGTGAAAGATCAACATACCGTTGAGAATGTTGGAGAGAAATCAAGAATGAACATGAAACACGAAACAGCGGCAAAGCTACCAAGTCCGACCATTCAGTGGAAAAGGGAACGACAATCACAATATAAGCTTACTTCACAAAGTAAATCACATGAGTTTTCATCAATAACGTGAGATAGTGCCCCATAACCCCTCCTGCCGAATGTCCGAGTCGTCGCAGTTCACGGAAGTGTTTCACCGCAATCCAGACTGCGAGGCACAGTGCAAAGACCTCCCACACAGTTGCGAGTATCCAAGCAACAGAATTCAGAAGTAGAAAATCTCCCGTGAAGGTAATCCAGCACTGATGAGCGCCGGAAAAAACGACTTCCTCTGATATCCATCAGTGAGTCCCGTGCACGTTATTTTTTATCCATGATTAAGCGTACCCCCTAAAGCATGTACCATTGCTATTACAGCTACGACTCCATCGAAAATGTTGAAGACCAGGATGATAACAATGAGAAATATCAGGATCTTTCTGGATCGTTGATACATGACATGCAGCCGAGTGACCATGATGACTTGCAGCGTGTTTCAGTCAATATCACTGGGGTCTCGCGAGTGCTAAGCTCACCACACAGTATCGCAAATGCCACAACACACGTCCAATTCCATAGGACGTATACGATCCAGCCTGACGAATCCAGTCAGTGATCAACCTCAGGTAGCACGCTCCAAACAGACTCACATCTGTGGCAGTATAGCGTGGCAGCCATTAGTAGACTGAGAAGTCGGTAAAAAACTACACCCACTGCTACAGAACACCGAGGTTGATTTGAGAGGGATGGCAGGAATTTATACAGAAGACTCACTTTATCTGTCAGCGAGATGGTCGGAACATCGCCTGAATACCGTTGGTCAGAAGAAGCTAGGACAGTAGATGTACTAAGGAGACATACGCAGGATGATCAGACTGATTATGAGACAGACGATCAACAAAGCGTTGATTGTTTAACTTTCCGGACATACGCAGCATACAAGATTCCAAGGTAGCGCACCTATGATACTTTCAAGTCAGCACAGCATGACAACCATGGAAAACAAGCTACATACACCGAGATACAAAACTGCCATCAGGGACCAACGTTGCCTCTGTAATTAGGCGTATCTTCATGGTTGTTCCTCTGACATGAGACTCTACTTACCCAGACCAATTCAACCTATAGAAGTATTCTTAGCGGAATGGCTACTCCGGTCATAACATTGACATACCTCTTGTGCGAATGTAAGCGCTAAAAGATACTTGTAAGATATCAGCAAGCCTTTAATGTTATGATGCTCACCCCAATCATACGTCATTACAACAAAGGCGGCGACTGCGAAACCGCAACTAACGTTAAATCGAGACCTCATCTTCAGAATCCGACTGCTCTCCACGAACCTGAAAGATAGCTGAAAAAACGATGCGCATTGATGGTCGGCCACCAACTTGAAGCGGGATCATTGTAGAACATGGTCATATTGGTAGAGAATGGGAGTGAGGGTGAAAGGTGAACTTGGTAGACGTATGGTGATAGTATATATACCACCGTCCAGTGCTTGGATCACCAAAATGAAATTGAGGGATAATAACCAGTGCGGCCATTCCTGCCTTGATTACCCAAAGATCCAGGGGCTAGCGCTCAACGTAAACATTGGTCATGAAACATTTCGACGGGCGGAACGCTTGATATACCAACACAGCATGAAAGATAGAAGGCAAATTGTGTCGGCATGCCAAGGCCATACCAGAAATAAACCGTCAAAAGTAGGGAAGATTCACACGGAGTAAACTCACATTCTCGTGCGCGAGCATAGTACTATCTCAATGTTGACCATTTCTGCTACTCGTCCTTGGGCCATCTGTCGTTTCGTACGCACATTTTTGCTCTCTGCATCGGTTATCGGGGTGTCATATTATAAGGTTGCCAACAATGATGAATGCAGAATCTTCGATCTGCATCAAGACATTGGTGCGGTGCTGACGGGCATCGGTTTGTCTAGCCAGAGATAGCCTAGTTGACAAACGCTGATTGATAGATATTGGCAAAATTCAAGCTGGTACGGTTGGGGCCTTAGGATTTTGCCGCATCACTGCCGCATCCGTGCCGCACCCTACACAACAAGTGTCTTATATGCGTATATAATATGTCTACGTCGTCCACAAAGGTCTTAAATATGATTTATGATTAAGAAATACCATAATACATGTTTTTGTGTAAGAATTATCGTGGTATCATAGTGAATATAGTACTTCATGGGTGCGGTAGTGACGCGGTAGGGTGCGGCAGGGTGCGGCAATTCTGAGATTTTGTGGCTGTGCACTACCGCACCGCACCAACGCATCCTTCTTACCAAGTATACCGCGACTGCCGTAGATGCTCCTCCTGAGTTCGATGAGTGGGCTCTCAGTGGTCTAACCAAGGAGAAATATGTACGTGTACACCCTCATCATATGATATATGGACTAACAATCATGCATCTCCCACATGAATTGATAGATATCATGCATCCAGTCACAGGCGAGCACAACAGCATGCTCATCCTCGCGCACATAAAATACTTCCATTCACCTTCCTTGGCCGTGGCCGTGGTTTGGGCTTTTTGGTATGTTTCTCTT
Source organism: Suillus hirtellus (assembly GCA_016695485.1). Classification (NCBI taxonomy): domain Eukaryota; kingdom Fungi; phylum Basidiomycota; class Agaricomycetes; order Boletales; family Suillaceae; genus Suillus; species Suillus hirtellus. The sequence goes on from MU172364.1 coordinate 112,746, forward strand.
TCTTAACAACTTCGGGCTCACTTCCTTCGCTAAAGTTCGGCCCACACTGTTGGTTGGCAGTGTTTTAATGCAACCTTCCACTGGTGCCTGTCGAGAGTGACGAGTCGTTGTAAAGTGGGTGCTCTAGAATCTGTACAGTCTGAATGTCATCGTCTCGCACTATATATTACTAGGACTCACTGCTGCCGCACCCACTACCGCATCTGTGCCGCAACACGTCCAACACATCCTCTAAATTCAACCTCTCAAAGGCATGTCCAAGAGGCGCATAGTTGATGAATTCGACGAGAAATGCTGCTAGGTCAATTGGCTTGTGTATGATTAGAGTAGTTGTCGGAAACGAGTGTTGAATCTTGGTTTCGGTGTGATGCGGCAGTGATGCGTTAGTGGTGCGGCAAGTTGCGGCAGTGATGCGGCAAAATACCTGAGCCCGTACGGTTGTGTTTCCTATTGCGGAAATTCATGCAATTCACTCACTATAGATTACACCCTCCATCATCGAATGCTACACTCTTGAGACATTCAGGTGTTTGCCTTCAAGGCTTCCCCACACGATGGATCTGCTAGCCTCTTTATTCGGTGCCAATGATATAGTGAGTATTTCTCTCCCACAATGTTTAGTTCGATATCTCTTGGCAGCGGCCACAGCTTTTTGAACATTCGTCAATCATCCTTCACCGAACAAGCATGCAGTTCGTTGCATTCTCGCTTTCAAGTCGACATTCTTTTCTTATTCCTCTGTTCACGCAAGATTATCCTCCCCCCATAGCTCTATCAGCTCATTTGGGCGAGTCGTATACAATCATTCGGTTCTTCTTGGCGTGTCGTTTTCAGTGTTTTTAACATTGTTCCCATTACCATACGAAATACGCTCGAGTCTACATCTTGCCTTGGTGTGCTAACTGAGCAGTACGATGCAAGTCCAATCACCCTGAGACTCCCATGCCCACTTCGGCATTGGCTACTTTAGATTCTTCCGCTAATCCTGGTCGATGATCTCCTTTCCCAGCGCTTAGTGCAATCATACTAGCGTCTATAATACTCCAGGGCTCGACAACATGGAAATCCAGGTGCAATATGGCCTGAACCCTCAACCTCTTCTCTCTCAGCTGAACTCCATCCACACTGTGACTCATTTCACTCACCCTCCGCCTTCTCCTACTGCTCATTCTGAACCTATCTCAATTTCAGATGCTGCGTATCTTTCGTCATTTGTTTCGTCCCACGATCACACGTAGTGGTCTAGAAGAATGATATATTAGACTGAAGGCGAGTCCCTCTATATTACCTTTGCATCTGTTTCATCATCCTCGCACTCGACCTACAGTTATCAGTGGGAAGAATCTTAAGTCCCTTCCGGGCGCATTCCCACTGGTATCTACATATCCGTTAATGTCGACTCCAGGAGAGGCTGAAAATCAGCCATCAGTGTCTTATCGTCTGATGAATCTGTAGTGTGGGGAATTCTGCCCCTTTGTCAAGTCCATGGAGACTTTCTTGACGCTATGCAAGAACTGATTTTTGGTCTATAGATCATCACACTCCCCAACTGCGTTGTCAGTGGAGCACCTTATGAGCTTGGTCGAATGCTAGGCGATAGTGAGGTCGTTCGAAGACTTGAAATATCATGGGATGAGCTACTCAATCATGGACATGAGCCATTCGGTGAGTGATTCGTTTCTTATTCATGCACATACACTCACGTCCTGTAGATTTAGCCTTCCCACATGTGCGTGGTGTTCACCCTTCCATCGAGCTGAAGGCCGCTACCATACATGCCTGCGACGATCAGGACGATGCACCGTTTGATGTGGGTGACACTGGTATCTGTCCTTTAGCTTTTGCTGACAGAACGCAAACTGCAGTCTCTCGTAGACTGCAAGATTGCTCGAGACACAGATGCGGGCCACGCACAATTTACCGCATACGTGACGAGCAAGACAGTTTCTCATTTGAACAACGCTGTAGAGCATTTTCAGTTGGTTCTGGACCAGTGTCTGGTCAGCCATCCAGATTACGCAACGGCTCTCACCAACCTCGCGTGGGTCCGCCTCTTAGGCTACATCCGAAATGATCTTGAAGACATCGATGCCACCACTTCCCTCTTCCGCGACGCCCTTGCATTGCGTCTGCAGCACCATCCAGATCATCCCTTATCTCCATATAATCTTACCGAAGCACTGACTTGGCACTACATCGAGAAAAGTACTGCTACCGACATCCGCGAAGCCGCCCAACTCTATCATGAACTACTGCCTCTCTGTCCAGAGGACACCTACCTTCCTAACATCGCGGCAGGCAATGGTATCACTCATGTGATCGACGAATGCAACGATCTTCCAACAGACGCATCGATGAAGGCATCCACGTTCGAAGAGTCGTCCCCGAGCTCTGTCCTTTGGGCCATCATCTCCGTCCCACAGCCCTCAACGAGCCTCCATCATCAAGGCAAATCTAATGACCTCAACGAGTCTATCTCTTTGCACGAAGAGGCGCTGCGCCTGTGCCCTGTTGGGCACCAATATCATGATTACTCATTGAAAGCCTTCGGCCACTTTCACCTGCCAGACGCGTCTCCTTCGCTTTTTGGAATGCTTGAATTGACCGAAGCAATGTTGAAGTACGTGAGGAGGATGTCGAGGGCCTTGCCGCATGATCAACAAAGCCCGCAATCACCACTCCGCCTATCCAGTGGTCTGTATCAGACGTCCACAACTCATTCATACTACACCGTGCCATCATTCAATTTCGACGTTCAACCTCCCATTCTTGACTCACGCCAACTGGCTTACACGCGCGCACTACTGTCCGTACCTGCACTCATGAAGCCTGAAAAAGCATGATATCTATATATGCTACAAGACAGCCACACCATATCACGAAAGTCTATCCCATAGTGCTTCTGATACGAGAGGCGGGTCACGAGTTGTCCTCGAAGATGAGAAGCGGGAGCAAATAGAAACTTGCATCTAATGTTCCGGCGACGTCGCATATAAACATCTCTCACTCCTCGACTTTCCCGTTCTGCACACTGCCTTCCTTCATTGGTACAGTAGAGATATCCAGGACATCGGTTGAAACATAGTCAATGTCAAGACCTACAGCAAATGATTTGAAGAAATACTGCGACGAAAATATTGTATAAACCTTGACATATATTTTGTGACACTAAATAACCACTTGAGCACCGCAACGAGGCTTGGAACAGAAACAAAAAACTAATTAGACAACGGTTCGCGTCAAGTTCACCGAGCATTACACACCACTGCCAGTCGATATATGCACACGCTCTTGGAAAGCGATTGTATCCCATCTAACAAAAGTGAAAGGCAAAGCTCCTCTGCAAGCATTAACCAACTTCAGCCTCCTCAAGACTCATCAAGTATGCCTCGCGTTATCAAGCTACGCTTGCATGAACGTGCTTCGCACACCTCATGATCGCCTTGAATGCATCGCATGTAGGCCAGTTGGCGTGAGTCACCTGAAAAACAAGGTAAAAGTTCATAGGGCATTGCATGAGGCGAGAAGATGAATCGAGTATGAATTGGTGAGGAAAAGCAGTGTGCTGTCCCTCCACTTTCCTCGAGCATTGTCTAAGCAATCATATGAATGATCGTACAGATAAAATAAGAACTGCAAGTCTGCGTGGGCAGCTAGTGCCAGTAGAGATATTCATCGATTTAAACGTTATCAACATGTATAGCAAATCAACTGACTAAATAATACAACGAAAACTTTGTATGTCTCGTTGAAATCTACTTGGGAACACGAATCAATATCTTCAAGAAAGTGGTAATAAATAGAAACGAAATCTCCTGCTCCTTGCAGAGCACTAGACAACTGTCAACTTCACCTCAAACACTACTGCCAGTCGATATTTGCACACGCTCCTGGAAAGCGATAGAGGTCATACCAGTTGCCGCGTCAGAATCGACCACGAGCTTAGCGTAGTATTCCCGAATACTGAGGATCAGGCGCGGTCCAAACACAAATATCTGCACGACCTGCGCAATCTGAAGAAATCCAGAAATAATCAGGGCATCCGGGGCAAGGCCCTATGGAAACGATAAATTGTGGTAGTGTGCATAGGTAAGTGAAAGATTGACATACCGCCAAGGATGGATAGAAATCAAGAATGAGATGGAAGCAAGAAACAGCAACAACGCTACGACGTCCAACCCGTCAGTGAAAAAAAAAGAAACAATAATCACAATATGAGTTTACCTTGCAAAGTAAACCACGTGAGTTCTCATCAACACCGTGAAACAGTCCTCGATAATGCCTCCTGTCGAATGTTGTCGCAGTTCACGGAAGTGTCTTACCGCAATCCAGACTGCGAGACATAGCACGAGGACCTCCCATACAGCGCTGAGTATACAAGTAATCGAAGCCAGAAGTGGGATATTATCTCGCGAATAGCTAATCTGGCACTGATAAGTGCCAGAGAGAATGACTTCCTCTGGTGACCATCAATGAGCTCAATGCACGTAAATTTTCATTGACAATTAAACGCACCCCCTGAAGTATGCATCGTTGCCATTATGACAGCCACTACATCGAAAGTATTGATAGCCAGGAAGGTGACAATGAGCAATATCAGAATCTTTCTGGATCCTTGATACATGGCATGCAACCGAGTGATTATGATAACTTGTAGCATATTTCAGTCAAGGCAATATCACTGAGGGCTCGCAAGTGCAAAGCTCACCCCATAGCATTGCAAATGCCACAACATTCGTCCAACTCCATATAATGTACATCATCCAGCCTGACAAATCCGGTTAGTGACCAGTCTCAGGTAGCATACACTCCAAACAGACCCACATCTTTGGTAGTAGTATAGCGTGGCAGCCATTAGTGGACCGAGAAGTCAGTAAAGAACCACACCCACTGCTACAGGGCACCACGATTAATGGGAGGGGAATAGCAAGCATCTGTGCAGAAGACTCACTGTATCTGTCAGCGAGATGGTCGGAACACTGACTGTATGCCGTTGGTCAGAAGAAGCAAAGACAGCGAATGCACTAAAGAGACATACTCAGCATGTACAGGCTGATTGTGAGAGATAAACAATCAGTACAACATCAATTGTGTAGCCTTCTCAACATACACAGCAAATAAGATTCCAAGGTAACGCGCCTAGGATACTTTCAAGTCAGCACAGCATGGCAACCGCGACGAACAAGCTACATACACCGAGGTACAGAGCTGTCATTAAGGACCATCGTTGTCTCTGGAATCAAATGTATTTTCACATGTGTTCCTTTGACACCAGACTCTACTCACCCAGATCAATTCCACCTATAAAGCCATTCTCAGCAGGACGGCTGCTCAGGTCATATCATCGACATACCTCTTGTCTAAATGTGAGTGCTGAAAATAATCGTAAGATATTAGCAATCTTTTAATGTTATCATACTCACACCAATCATACATCACTGCAACAAAGGCGGCGACTGCGAGACAAAAGCCAAGATTATATTGTATCAGCTTCAACATCCGACTGCCCTCCACAAACCTGCACAATAGCTGCCCGAACGAAATGCATTGATGATTGGCCACCAAGTGGGATCATTTGAGGCTATAGTCATATCGGTAGAGAATGGGTGTGGGTGAGAGGAAAACTTGGTGGACGTAGGCCGATGGCATTCATGCTAGTTATACCACCATCCAGTACTTAGATCAGCGAAACGAGATCGGGAGATGATGACCGTTCCTGCTTTGATTGGTCGAAGTGGATATTTCTGCATAAGGAAAGATAAATCGATACAGGGGCTCATAGTAGATGTGCGTCGTAAAACGGCTGAACGCGTAAAAGATCGAACAACATCAAGAGCTGTTCATGATCTTGTCGCCTTGTTTCCGATGCTATTCTTGAGATATTTTTACTACACGTGCATTAGTTCATTAATGCAACCAAGCATTACTTCATCTGTTTGACACATACTGATCACGGTGCGACATCAAAAAGCCTCTCATCTCATCTCTATCCGAGGTCACTCAGCAAATGCACATTGCGTCGGCATGATACTAGACCAGAAAAGTCAGCTATCAAAATTAGGGAGATTCGCGCGAAGCAAGTTAGCCTCCTACTCTGGCTACCAATACCTCCCAGCGAGCATATGTCTCAATGTCTCATCTCACCCTTAGGTCATCTGTTGCTTCATGCACACCCACTCGCTCTCTGTTTCAGACATTTGGCTACCGTATCATCTGGATACCAGAAATGGTGAGCGCGGAATATTTGATTTGTATGGTGGTAAGGGGCATCGGATTTCACCAGGGACGTGAGATTCCGTGATTGATGGATGAAGATACGACAACATCACACCTATATAAAGAGAGCGTTGAGAGAGAAGATGAGCGAAAATGATGCTCAGTTGCACAATAGCTGAAGGCGATGACATTCCGTTGGCATACCATCAGAAAGTTGGTGATTTGAAGAAGTTGAGGGAATAACTCACCGGGTCATACAGCTACCAATGCACATTATCAACACTTATTCCAATTAAAACCGATCCAAACCGTGCCACACGGAATCTATCGTGCAGTCGATGCCCTCCTGTTGACTCACACATTTGTAGGGGGAATGTGGATCGGAACGCCGTCTATATTTCACATGAATCAGCTACTATAACGACGCCCGAGACTACACCGAGATCTCAGAACTGCGCCTGACGATCAAGATTCGAGACTTGAGACTTGAGAATTCATGTGGCGTTAGAGCCCATGCTAAAAAGCCGGTTCTATATGAGTTTGCTTAGCGAAAAATAATTGAAAAAAGAAGGGATGCTCACTGTGGATGTAGATTTGCTTGAGAGACTAAGTCACGGTACTTGGAGCACTGGCGTAGTAGTACCCAGTCGCGGACCGTGCGAATAACATACAATGTCATACTAGTCTTATATAGCTGATAAAGCATTTGAGAACAAGAATATATCAGACGAGCGGCCTCAACGCGAACTAGACAGGCGAAGCACGGAGTTTGAAATTGCACCAAGTTCGACGTGTTACCTTGTTTGAGATATTTTGTCACTTCAAATTCTGCGTGCCTGAAATCGTCTGAATGGTTTGTGTTTGCCTCCCATGCATACAATCTTCTCATCACTTAATTCACAATGAAGCACACTTCAAAGACCATGGGACACTTCCTTCTTCCATACCCTCAAATCTCTGGTGAGTAGGACTTTTAATTTGCGCTGTTTGATATATAGCTTGGTTGTAGATAGCTTGCGCATCGGTCCAGGCCGCAACTCTGGTTTATAAACGCGTGGAAAAATGTGAGCTTCCACGCATCCTCGACTTGTAATTGTCAGCCTCAACTCTAACCGACACCACCTACTCAGTCATCCGCAACCACTTCTGTTACTTTCAAAACCCACCTATGTGCCTACCAACCTGGTGGTTTGTTCGTACTAGTCACGCTTCAACTGTTCTGCTCAGAACGACTGGTGCTTTGTTTGAACGCTTTATCACTTGTGCGTGCCTGAATTCTCGTCTACATCTATTCTCATAACACAATACAACGCACTTTAAATGCCTTCGAATATCCACTTCTTAAGTTAATGCCATTAGTATTGCCGCTTCTTGCACACGCGTTCAAAATTCGAAATTTGACAACATCTTCAACGGCCACATACTTCCTGCATCATAAGATTGAGCTCGATCTCGCTATCATGTCCGCAGCCTGACCTCAAGCAACGGATGCTCGATTCCTGCACTATCAACAGTGCTAGTGCCTGCATGTCCATTCCTGGGTGCGTATCTTTCACCGTTTTGAAGCACGTCAACAAGCTGTGTTGTGTTTCGTGTGCTATTCACAGACGTTAGCACCCTGGATCCCTTCAAATTCCCCCGACTCCACGGAGGCGCTGGGTTTCGGCTAAAGGATCGCGGCTTTCATATCACAAATACAGTACTTGTATCCCCAGGAGCGATTCCTGGTCGGTGATCTCCATTCGCAGCGTTTAGTGCAATCATACCAGCATCTATCATACTCCAGCCCTAAACAACATGGAAATACACGTGCAGCATGGCCTGAACCCTCAACCTCTTCTCTCTCAGCCAAACTCCATTCACAGTCTGACTCATTCTACCCACCCTCTGCCTTCTCCTACTGCTCATTCTGAACCTATCTCAATTTCAGATGCTGCGTGTTATCCGTCGTTTGTTTCGTCCCACAATCACACGGAGTGGCCTAGAAGAACGATATATCAGACTTGAAGGTGAGTCCCTCCGAACTACCTTCGTATCAGTCATCAGCCTCACACACTATCTACAGTCATCAACGGAAAGAATATTTGAGTTCCTTCCGGGCACATTCCCGCTGGCATCTACATATCCGTCGATGTCAACCCCCGTAGGCGTTAGAAATCAGCTATCAGTGTCTTATCGTCTGATAAATCTGTCGCTTGGGGAAATTCTGTCACGTTGTAAAGCTCATGCAGACTTTTCGGCGCTATGCAAGAACTGATCTTTGGCTTATAGATCATCACATGCCTCACCTGCGTTGTCGGTGGAGATCAGAGCATCTTATGGGCTTGGTCGAATGCTAGGCGTTGGTGAGGTCGTTGGAAGACTTCAAATGTCATGAGATGAGCTGCTACTCAATCATGGACATAAGCTATTCGGTAAGTGATTCGCTTCTTATTCATGCACATAGACTAACGTCCTGTAGATGTAGATGTAGCCTTCCCACCTGTGTGTGGTGTTCATCGTTTCGTTGAGCTGAAGGCCGCTATCGTACAAGCTTGCGACGATCAGGACGACGCACTATTTTGTGTGAGTGACGCTGGTATCTGTCCTTTAGCTTTTGCTGACAGAACGCAAACTGCACTCTCTCGTAGACTGCAAGATTGCTCGAGACACAGATGCGGGCCACGCATAATTTACCACATGCGTGACGAGCAAGACAGTCTCTCACCTGAACAACGCTGTAGAGCATTTTTAGTTGGTCCTGGACCAGTATCCAGTCAGCCATCCACATCATGCAACAGCTCTCACCAACCTAGGGTGGGTCCGCCTCTTAGGCTACATCCGAAATGATCTCGAAGACATCGATGCCACCACTTCCCTCTTCCGCGACGCCCTTGCATTGCGTCTGCAGCACCATCCCGATCATCCCTTATCTCTATAAAATCTTACCGAAGCACTGACTTGGCACTACATCGAGAAAAGTACTGCTACCGTCATCTGCGAAGCCGCCCAACTCTATCATGAACTACTGCCTCTGTCCAGAGGACACCGACCTTTCTAACATTGCTGCAGGCAATGGTATCACTTATGTGATCGACGAATGCAACGATCTTCCAACAGACGCATCGATGAAGGCATCCACCTTCGAAGAGTCGTCCGAGAGCTGTCCTCTGGGCCATCAACTCCATCCCAGAGCCCTCAATGAGCTTGATCATCGATGCTGCCGTGCTGATCAATCAGCGCTGCAGTATCGATGGTCTTGACATGAGCATACAACTCGGTCGTAAGGCCATGTCTCTGTGCCTCGAGGGACATGCTGACCGCGATAGCTACCTGAACAACTTGGCCTCTCCACTCACGTCACGCTTCCATCATCAAGGCAAACTTAATGACCTCAATGAGGTTATCCCTTTGCATGAAGAGGTGCTGCACTGCTGGGCACCAATATCGTGTTTACTCATTAAACATCCTAGGGCTTGCCCTCATCGCCCGTTTCAACAAACGTGGCGACACTGATGACATCACATGAGCTATCAGCCTCTATCGCGAGGCACTGACGTTGCACCCACCTAGGCATCCATGTCGTGACACCACGCCCAACAACCCCGCCGTCGCGCTCGACACTAGATATCGCAAATCGCATGTTAGTGAGGACCTTCACGAGGCTATTGGTTTGTATCGCAAATCCATTCGGTTAAGAAGGCTTGACCTTCCACAGCGCCATGTAACTCTTCACAATTTGAGCTCGGTGCTCTGTTCTCGTTTCACACAAACTCAGAAGAATGAAGATGTCGAGGAGGACATTACTCTTTGCCAACAATAATCGTCAGCTTTGTCTTCACTGCACCCGGACGGGATTTTCAGCTACATGAAGCTGCAGGAAGCCTATTTGTCTCGTTACCGGATTCTACACGGCCCTGCTGATTTGTCACTCGCTGTAGAGAACTTCAGACTAGCATCAGGACATGCCACACAAGGCTTTCCGGAATGTATCAAGGCAGCTTTGCGCTGGGTTCACCTGCCAGACGCATCTCCTTCGCTTTTTGGAATGCTTAAGTTAAGCGAAGCAATGTTAAAGTCCGTGAAGAGGATGTCGAGGGCCTTGCCGCATGACCAACAAAGCCCGCAATCACCACTCCGCCTATCCAGTGGTCTGTATCAGACGTTCACAGCTCATTCATATACTACACCATGCCATCATTCAATTTCGATGTTCAACCTCCCATTTTTGACTCATGCCAACTGGCTTACACGCGCGCACTACTGTCCGTGCTTGCGCTCATGAAGCCTGAAAAGCATGATACCTGTATATGCTACAAGACGGCCACACTGTATTAAGAAAGTCAATATCTGGCGACATTCGCCTGTAAACATCTCTCGCTCCTCGACTTTCCCGTTCTGTATGCTGCTTTCCTTCGTTATTACAGTAGAGATATCCAGGACATTGGCTGAAACCTTGTCAATGTCAAGACCTACAGCAAATGATTCGAATAAATACTGTGACAAAAATATTGTATAAACCTATGTCTCCTTGACATCTATTTTGTGAGACTAAATGACTACTTGAGCACCACAATGAGGCTTGGGATAGAAACACAAAACAAATTTCCTGTGCTCCCTGCCAGCACTAGACAATGCGGTCCGCGTCAACTTCATCAAGCGTTACACACTACTGCTAGTCGATATATGCACGCGCTCTTGGAAAGCGATCGAGGTCATGCCGGTTGCAGTGTCAGAGTCAGCCACGACTTTGGCATTATATTCTCGAATGCCAAGAATCAGCCGTGGTCCTAGCACGAACATCTGCACCACCTCCAAAATCAGATTCAAGCTCAATAAAGTCTGTTCTTGTCGGAGATCTAGGTTCTATAGAAATGATAGATCGTGGTCACATGTAGAGGTAAGTGAAAAATTGACATACCGTTGATAATTCCATAAGGAGCTCTAAGCAAGAGACAGCAACAAAGCTATCATGCCCGAACCTTCAGCGGAAAAAGGACAATAATCACAATATGAACTTACCTCGCAAAGTAAACCAAGTGAGTTTTCATCAACACCGTAAAACAGTCCCCGATAATCCCTCCTGCCGAATGTGATCGCAGTTCACGGAAGTGTTTCACAGTAATCCTGACTGCGAGACATAGTGTGATGACCTCCCAAACAATGGCGAGTATCCAAGTCACAGAATTCTGAACAAGGGCATCTCCTGAATAACTAATTATGCACTGGTAAGCGCCGGAGAGAATGAGTTCCTCTGGTATCCATCAATGAGCCCATGCACGTTCGTTTTCATCCATAATTAAGCGTACCTCCTGAAGTATGCATCGTTATCATTACGATGTTCACTCCATTGAAAGTGCTGATCGCCAGGAAGGTGACAACGAGAAATATCAGAATCTTTTTGTCTCGTTGATACATGGCATGCAACCGAGTGATGATGATGACTTGCAGCATGTTTCAGTCACTCCAATATCACTGGGGTCTCGGAAGTGCAAAACTCACCCCACAGCATCGCAAATACCACAACACTCATCCAATTCCATATAGTGTACATCATCCAGCCTGACAAATCCGATCAGTGACTGGTCTCAGGTAGCACACACTTCAAACAGACACAGACTCACATCTTGGGTAGTATAACGTGGCAGTGATCAGTGGACTGAGAAGTCAGCAAAGAACTACACCCACTGCTATAGAACACTACGGTTAATTTGAGGGGAATGGCAGACATCTATACAGAAGACTCACTGTATCCGTCAGCGAAATGGTCGGAACATTACCTGAATGCCGTTGGTCAGACGAAGAGAAGACGGTGGATGTACTAAGGGGACATACCAACCATGAACAGACTGATTATAAGAGATAGACGATTAACACAACACCAAATGATTAACCTTCCGAACATACGCAGCAGATAGGATTCCAAGGTAGCGTACCTAGGATACTTTCAAGTAAGCACAAAATGGCAACTACGACAAACAAGCTACATACACAGATATACAGAACTGTCATGAGCGACCACCGTTGTCTCTGTAATTGAGTGTATTTTCATGTATGTTCCTCTGACATGAGACTGTACTCACCCAGACCAATTCGACCTACAAAAGGATTATCAGTAAGACAGGTTACGGTGATAGTATGACATGCCTCTTGTCCAAATGTCAGAGCTGAAAATACTTGTAAGATATCAGCAGTCCTTTAATGTTATCATGCTCACCCCAATCATATGTTACTCCAACGAAGGCGGCAACTGTAAAACCGTAGCCAAGGTCAGATTGAGACATCAGCCTCAACATCCGACTGCTCTCCACGAACCTGCAAAATAGCTGCAAAAACGATACGCACTGATGGTCGGCCACCAAGTGGGATCATTTGAGATTGTTGGCATATTGGTAGAGAATGGGTGTGGGTGAGAGGTGAACTTGGTAAACGTAGTGGGGACCGCGCTATGTGTACGTATACCACCATTTGTGCTCACTATTGTTTGGTACTGAGATACTTATAACACAGTCTAAGATAGAAGGCAAATTGGTGCCGGCATGCCGAACCCACATTCTCGTGCACTAATCGTAGTACTATCTGAATTCTGCGCCTTGTTCTCGGGCCATCTGTCGCGTCGTGTGCACATTCTTGTGCTCTGCATCGGTCATCGGGGTTTCATATTATAAGGTTACCAACAGTGATGAGTGCGGAATCTTCAATCTGCATCGTGAAATTGGTGCGGTGCTGATGGCCATCAGTTTGTCTAGCTAGAGACAGCCTAGTTCAGAAACGCTGATTGACAGATGCGTACGGCATTTGCTGCGATGCTCCAAACTTGACAACCGGGTATGCTGTACTACTAGACTCTTGTTTCGACTTGGGCCCGTATGTGTACTACTTGCATTCGCTCCGAAATTAGACCTAATCTGCCCATGAAGCATGCACTTAGTATGGTATGTATCGTGTCAGGGCCTAATGATTTAAAACGTACTCATACTTGTGAAGTGCTCGGCACCTCCTCGGCTCATCCTCAAACCTAGCTCTCGTTAACGTTTTAACGAAGTAACCACTTTTTCCTGTGATAGGCGCATTCACTGATGCGCCTTTGACTGGTGCCAGACTTTCTGGGACATCTCGTAGCTGATGCGGGTGCAGAAATTGTAATTGAATATCAAGGCTGTCAGTATTTCAGACAGATAGATTCGAAGGGGTAGGTGTAGCTCTGTACATCGTGAAATTGGCTTGGGAGATACACCAAGCGGAACCTATCAAAGTGTCGCCTGTGCTCCTGTTAAACATTGGTCATGACTCATCAGGGCATTCATGAATTGGGGGGTGCGTTAGGACACTGGGTCCTGTAGACTAGAATGAATTGTCCTGCATAGAGTGCACTCTCAATAGGACAGAAATTGGAATTAAAACACATTGGTCCGCCTGCATCCAGCACCAAAATCAAAGAGCTGCAGAGTTAGTGGCCACATCCTCCAAAGCCAATGTGAAAGGGAACTTCCGCGTTCGATGCCCACTGCTGCTCGTTATCCTTGCCTTGTCGTCCTGGAAAATTATTCAGTAATGCTCAATATCTGTCTTTTGCATCAATGCAGTATATCGTGGATGACGAAACTAGATGGTGACATACAGGCTAGGCAATATTCAACGCTTTACGGTAGATGTTAGACGTTACATGCACAGGATAAACATAAATGAAGGACAAACTTTCAATCTCCATGTTCCATATGGATGTCGCGTGTGAACTCTTTGACTATCTTCCGGTCATCTCTACTAATCTCTCCAACATGGTGTTGCCACTATGCGAACATTCTCGATGAGAATCAGTAAACTGTCGCTAGTCGCAGAAAGTATGTTAGTGACCTACCCCTTCAGTCATATGAGTCGCCCTGGCTGTGGCATTTGAGTACAATATGAGGGATACCTGACGATGAGACTCGAACGGGAAATTTTCATCGTTTTCTTGAGTCGAGCTTGATGAACATGGATATGCTTGCGGTGCATGAGGACTTGATTAATTTTTGCACTAATGAATTCGTGTTATTGAATTTCAGTAACAACACACCTTCAAGTCAGACAGATTGGCCCGCCAAGCCACCAATGATGAAACGATTGAGGATGGGCCAAGTGGAAGATACTGAAGAAGCGTTGTGAAGTAGTCGTCTTGTGAATGTGCGAACGTGAACTCATTAAATAGTAAGATATAATGCGCAGATTTATTATTACAATTGTTGATCAAAGCCCTCCAGCATGTTACTGGCTGCAGTTCAATTTGGACGTACTAAATGGATGATCGATGAGAGAGCAAGCCCAGCCAAGCTTAGAAATTCATCGAGCGTAATTGCATACATGTTTCCTGTTGCGGAAATTCATGTTACGTTTATTTTCCAATTCACTTCACACACCTCCATCATCGAAGGCTACACTCTTGAGACATTCAGATACTTTCCCTCAAGGCTTCCCTATGCGATGGACCTGCTAGTCTCTTCATCCAGTGCCAATGATATAGTGAGTATTTCTCCCCCACAATGTTTAGTTTCATCTCTTGGCAGCGACCACGGCTTCCTGAACATTCGTTAATCATCTTTCACCGAACGAGCATGCAGTTGCATTCTCGCTTTCAAGTCGACATTCTTTTCTTATTCCTCTGCTCATGCAAGATTATTCTCCCCTCATAACTCTATCAGCTCAATTGGGCGAGTCGTATACAATCATTCGGTTCTTCTTGGCCCGTCGTTTTCAGTGGTATTAACATTGTTCGCATTACCATACAGAATACACTCGATTCCACATCTCACCTTGGTGTGCTAACTGAGCAGTACGATACAAGTCCAATCACCCTAAGACTCCCATGCCCACTTCGACATTGGCTGGCCACTTTCGCTGAAGACTAGTCATGACATTGTCTACTCTAGGTTCTTCCGCCAATCCTGGTCGATTATCTCCATTCTCAGCGCTTAGTGCAATTATACCAGCGTTTATCATACTTCAGCCCTCGACAACATGGAAATACACGTGCAGCATAGCCTGAACCCTCAACTTCTTCTCTCAGCCGAGCTCCATCCACAGCCAGACTTATTCCACCCACCCTCCACCTTCTACTGCTCATTCTGAACTATCTCAATTTCAGATGCTGCGTGTCTTTCGTCGTTTGTTTCGTCCCATGATCACACGTAGTGGTCTAGAAGAACGATATATCAGACTTGAAGGCGAGTCCCTCTATATTACCTTCGTATCTGTTTCATCATCCTCGCACTCCACCTACAGCTATCAGTGGGAAGAATCTTAAGTCCCTTCCGGGCGCATTCCCGCTGGCATCTACATATTCGTCAATGTCGACTCCCGCAGACGCTGGTAATCAGCCGATAAATCTGTAGCTTGGGGGAATTCTGTCACTTTGTAAAGTTCATGCAGACTTTCTGACGCTATGCAAGAACTGATCTTTGATTTATAGATCATCACATGACTCACCTGCGTTGTCAGTGGAGATCAGAGCATCTTATGAGCTTGGTCGAATGCTTGGCAGTGGTGAGGTCGTTAGGAGACTTTCAATGTCATGGGACGAGCTACTCAATCATGGACATGAGCCATTTGGTGAGTGATTCGCTTCTTATTCATGCACATACACTAATGTCCTGTAGATTTAGCCTTCCCACTTGTGCGTGGTGTTCACCCTTCCATCGAGTTGCAGGCCGCTATCGTACATGCTGGCGACGATCGGGACGACGCACTGTTTGGTGTGAGTGGTATTGGTATCTGTCCTCTAGCTTTTGCTGACAGAACGCCAACTGCACTCCCTCGTAGACTGCAAGATTGCTCGAGACACAGATGCAGGCCACATACAATTTACGGCATACATGACGAGCAAGACAGTCTCACCTGAACGACACTGTAGAGCATTGTCAGTTGGTTAGCTACCCATTTCAAACAAAGGCGGATCGTTCTGGGAAGGAGCCATGCCTAGAGGATCTCTACATTTGCTCTTACACGCTAGCACTTTCTTCTCTGATCAGATATAGACTGTTGATGAAGAAATGGTCCATAAGCTTGTCCCTGCGACGGCCAAACTGCACCACTATATCTGGCGACAAAGCCACACGAGCAGGTGCACTCGAAGCCTTGCAGCAGAACACCTGGATGCACCTTGCTTGTCATGGTAAGCAGGACCCTACGCAGCCTTATGGTTCGCATTTCGTCGTGAGAGACGAACATCTAACGCTGCTCGATATCATGGAGAAACATCTTCTGCAGGCCGAGTTCGCGTTCTTATCGGCTTGTCGTACTGCTGTAGGCGATGCCGTTCTATCTGTTCCGACCATCTCAAGAATTTTCCATCCTGCTCCGCATCGGACTCTTCGGCTCACCTTCACCTGCCAGACGCGTCTCCTCTGCTTTTTGGAATGGTTAAATTAACCAAAGCAATGTTGAAGTACGTGAGCATGATGTCGAGGACCTTGCCGCATGATCAACAAAGCCCGCAATCACCACTCCGCCTATCCAGTGGTCTGTATCAGATCTTCACAACTCATTCATGTACTATAGCATGCTATTATTCAATTTCAACGTTCAATCTCCCATTCTTGACTCACGCCAACGGGCTTACACGCGCGCACTACTGTCCGTGCCTGCGCTCATGAAGCCCGAAAAAGCATGATACCTATATATGCTACAAGACGGCCACACCATATTACGAAAGTCAATATTCCATAGTGCTTCCGATACGACGATAGGTGGGTCACGAGTTGTCCTCGAAGACGAGAAGCAGGAGCAAATAGAAACTTGCATGTAACGTTCCGGCGACATCGCCCATAAACATCTCTCGCTCTTCGACTTTCCCGTTCTGCACATTGCTTTCCTTCGTTGGTACAGTAGAGATATCCAGGACATTGGTTGGAACCTTGTCAATGCCAAGACTTACAGCAAATGATCGAATAAATACTGCGACGAAAATATTGTCTAAAGTTCAAACCTGTCTCCTTGACATCTATTTTGTGAAACTAAATAACTACTTGAGTACCGCAACGAGGCTTGGAATAGAAACAAAAAACTAATTTCCCGTGCTCCCTGCAAGCACTCAACAACGCGATTCGCGTCAACTTCAGCGAGAATTACACACTACTGCTAGTCGATATATGCACACGCTCTTGGAAAGCAATTGGGGCCATGCGGGATGCTGCGTCAGAGTCAGCCACTAGCTTAGCATTATGTTCTCGGACGCCAAGGATCAGGCGTGGTCCCAGCATAGACATCTGCACGGCTGAGAAAATCTGAACCAAGCCATATAAAGTGTCACTTTCTACAAAATTTTGGTCCTATAAAAATAATGAATCGTGGTTGCATGCAGAGTTAAGTGAAAGATTAACATACCGTTGATAACGTTGGAGAGAAATATAGGATGAGCTGGAAGCAAGAAGCAGCAACAAAACTAGCATGTCCGACCCTTCAGTAGAAAAAAGGACAATAATCACTATATGAACTTACCTCGCAAAGTAAAGCACATGAGTTTTCATCAACACCACGAAACTGTCCCTGATAATTCCTGCTGTCGAATGTTGTCGCAGTTCACGGAAGTGTTTTGCCGCAATCCAGACTGCGAGACATAGCGTGAGGACCTCCCAAACAATGAAGAGTATCCAAGAAACGGAACCCAGAACTAGGGTATCTCCTAAAGAGCCAATAGTGCATTGGTAGGTGCCGAAGAGAATGAGTTCCTCTGGTATCCATCAATGAGCCCTATGTATGTTCATTTTCATCCATAATTAAGCGTACCTCCTGAAGTACGCATCGTTGACAATACGGCTGCTACTCCTTCAAAAGTGTGGATCGCCAGGAATGTGACAACGAGAAATGTCAGGATTTTTCGGGCTCGTTGATACATAGCATGCAACCGAGTAATGATGATAACTTGCAGCACGTTTCAGTCATTCCAATATCACTGCGGTCTCGCAAGTGCAAAACTCACCCCATAGCATCGCAAATACCACAATACCTGTCCAAATCCATATGATGTACATCATCCAGCCTGACAAATCCGATGAGTGACCAGTTTCAGGTAGCACATAGTCCAAACAGACTCACATCTTTGGTAGTATAGCGTGGCAGCCATTAGTAGACCGAGAAGTCAGCAAAGAACCACACCCACAGCTGCAGAACATCACGGTTAATTTGAGGAAAATGGCAGGCATTTATACAGAAGACTCACTGTATCTGTCAGCGAGATGGTCGGAACACTGTCTGAATGCCGTTGGTCAGAAGAAGAGAAGACTGTGAATGTATTAAGGGAACATACCAACGAGGTACAGACTGATTATGAGAGATGAACGATTAGCACAACACCAGATATTTAGTCTTCCGAACATACGCAGCAGATAGGATTCCAAGGTAGCGTACCTAGGATACTTTCAAGTAAGCACAAAATGGCAACTACGACAAACAAGCTACATACACAGATATACATCACTGTCATGAGCGACCAGCGTTGTCTCTGTAATTAAGTGTATTTTCATGTATGTTCCTCTGACACGAGACTGTGCTCACCCAGACCAATTCGACCTACAAAAGGATTATCAGTAAGACGGGTTACGGTGGTAGTATTGACATACCTCTTGTCCAAATGTTAGTACTGCAAAACACTTGTAAGATATCAGCAATCCTGTAATGTTATCATGCTCACCCCAATCATATGTTACTCCAACGAAGGCGGCAACTGCAAACCGCAGCCAAGATCAGATTGAAACATCAGCTTCGACACCTGACTGCTCTCCACGAACCTGCAAAATAGCTGCAAACACGATACCCACTGATGGCTGGCCACAAAGTGGGATCATTGGAGACTGTGATCATATTGGTAGAGAATGGGTGTGGATGAGAGACGAACTTGGTAGACGTATGGTGATAGCATATAACCACCATCCAGCGCTTGTATTGCCAAAATGAGGTTGAAAGATAATGATCATCCCTGCCTTGATCGACCAAACATCCAGGAACTCAACGTAAATGTTGAACATGAAACATTTCGACAAGCGGAACCCTTCACATGACATCGTAAAAGTTAGCAAATTGTATCGGCAATGCTGTCAAGACTAAACCATAGTGTACTACCCGGTACCTAAGTTCCCACCAGATTCACATTTGTCGAGTTCAGGACTGTACACCACAATCTGAGAAAAACTAAGTATGTAGTATTATTGTTAGGCATCTAAATAGACACTTCCCCTGCAACATTTGTTGATTCTCGCAATGTTGAACACGCTCAATGACTTAGAACATGCAGTGTTTAGATGGCAGTGGGTTTCCCAATGTGACAGCGTGTGACTAACCGTCGTCTTGCAACACTAGGGCCAAGACTGTCGTCCGCTCAACCGTGTTGGATGTTAGTACAAACCAGGTGTCATGTCTAGTAGTGATGTGCACGGTTCTAGCTCGGCTTTGAGCCGTGGGCCGGCCAAAGCCGAGCCTGATTAAGCCGAGCCGAGCTGGGAATCCTGGCCTTACCACGGCCTCGGGCTCGGCTTGGGATGTTGAAAAGCTGGAGCCGTGGCTTTGATGTCTAGTACAGCCTCATCGCCTTTCCATATCACTGGTACTCAATTCTCGTCAAGTAGCATTATCAACCCGTTGAATATATTCAATAGGTATCGCCGTCAATTTCAACGAGCCGAAAATGAATATCGAGTCTGCTGAAATATGGATCGGTAAGTTACATTCAAGTTGTGTAAGCACGCTAGCTTACTCGAGTTCTCATAATCAGTACATATACCGTCGCTGATACTGAAGGCTAAGCTTTCAGTACTTTACCCTTTGGTGTAGCGGTTATGCGCGGGCGGCGGGCTGACTATGTTACAATTTGCCAGTTGCACTCGAAGCAGGAAATCGGGGTTTGCAACGCAAGTTTTCTCCACCCATGTAAGTGCTCAACTCCAATGCGTGCTCTCACCCGAGTTACTACTGTGTTGTTGTACCGTAGGGTGCTTTCTCATGGAGATACATCTTCCTTGCATATACAATCCATAAAAAAATCAACATTGTCGTCGACCTTGCCGCAAATACAACAAGTGAAGTAAGGATCTGTTTCTGACATCGAAACCATCTAAATCATAGATTGGCAGGCTGAATAAGTCTGTCTCATACGGCCAAAGCCTTGAGCTTCGGCCTACCACTTCTGAAATGTTTTGGAAGTGTCCTCGGTGAGTCAGGATGATCATAAAGTGCCATTCTTGAGGTTGACACTCCCAAGGTTCCGAATTCGGGTGATAGGAAAGGTATCTGACTTTCTCTGATTTCAGGCTAGTGTTGACAACGTGCTTTCGATAGAGACTCGTGAGTGACGCTAGCTGGTATCTATCCTTTAGCTTTTGACAGAACACAAACTGCAGTCTCTCGTAAACTGCAAGATTGCTCGAGACACGGATGCGGGCCACATACAATTTAACACATACGTGACGACAGCCATCCAGGTTATGCAACAGCTCTCACCAACCTCGCGTAGGCCCGCCTGTTAGGCTACATCCGAAATAATCTCGAAGACATCGATGCCACCACTTCCCTCTTCCGCGACGCCCTTGCATTGCGTCCGCAGCACCATCCCGATCATCCCTTATCTCTATATAATCACTTGGCATTACACCGAGAAAAGTACTGCTACCGACATCCGCGAAGCCGCCCAACTCTATCATGAACTACTGCCTCTCTGTCCAGAGGACACCTACCTTCCTAACATCGCGGCAGGCAATGGCGTCAATTATGTGATCGACGAATGCAACGATCTTCCAACAGACGCATCGATGAAGGTATCCACCTTCGAAGAGTCGTTCTAGAGCTCTGTCCTCTGGACCATCAACTCCGTCCCAGAGCCCTCAATGAGCTTGATCATCGATGCTGCCGTGCTGATCAATCAGCACTGCAGTATCGATGATCTTGACACGAGCATACAACTTGGTCGTAAGGCCGTGTCTCTGTGCCTCGAGGTACATGCTGACCGCGATACCTACCTGAACAACTTGGCCTCTTCATTCACGTCATGCTTCCATCATCAAGGCAAACCTAATGACCTCAATGAGGTGCTGCACTGTTGGGCACGAATATCGTGTTTACTCATTAAACACCCTAGGGCTTGCCCTCATCGCCCGTTTCAACAAACGTGGCGACATTGATGACATCTCCTGAGCTATCGGCCTCTATCGCGAGGCACTGACGTTGCACCCACTTAGGCATCCATGTCGTGACGCCACGCTCAACAACCCTGCCGTCGCGCTCGACACTAGATATCGCAAATCGCATGTTAGTGAGGACCTTAACGAGGCCATTGGTTTGTATCGCGAATCCATTCGGTTAAGAAGGCTTGACATTCCACAGCGCCGTGTAACTCTTCACAATTTGAGCTCGGTGCTCTGTTCTCGTTTCACGTAAACTCAGAAGAATGAAGATGTCGAGGAAGATATTACTCTTTGCCAACAGTCATTGTCAGCTTTGTCTTCACTGCACCCGGACAGGTATTTCAGCTACATGATGCTGCAGGAAGCCTATTTGTCTCGTTACCGGATTCTACACGACCCTGCTGATTTGTCACTCGCTGTAGAGAACTTCAGACTAGCACCAGGACATGCCACACAGGGCTTTCCGGAACGTATCAAGGCAGCTTTGCGCTGAATTAACCTGCCAGACGCATCTCCTTCGCTTTTTGGCCCAATACTTGAGTTAACCGAAGCAATGTTGAAGTATGTGAGGAGGATGTCGAGGGCCTTGCCGCATGATCAACGAAGCCCGCGATCACCACTCCGCCTATCCAGTGGTCTGTATCAGACATTCACAACTCATTCATGTATTACACCATGTCATTATTCAATTTCGACGTCCAACCTCCCATTCTTGACTCACGCCAACTAGCTTACATGCGTGTACTACAGTCCATGTCTGTGCGCTCATGGAGCCTTAAAAGGCATGATACCTATTTATGCTACAGGATCGTCGCACCATATACCTCATAGTGCCTCCGATACGACGAAAGATCACAAGTTGTCCTCGAAGATGAGAAGCACGAGCAAATAGAAACTTGCCTCTAACGTTCTGGTGACATCGCCCATAAACATCTCTCGCTCCTCGACTTTTCCGTTCTGGGCACTGCTTTCCTTCGTTGGTACAGTAGATATATTCAGGACATTGGTTGAAACATTGTCAATGTCAAAACCTATAGCAAATGACTCGAATAAATACTACGACAAAAATATTGCCCAAACCTATGTCTCCTTGACATATATTTTGTGACACTCAATAACTACTTGAGCACCGCAACGAGGCTTGGAATAGAAACAAAAAATAAATTTCCTGTGCTTCCTGCAAGCACTAGGCAACGGCTCGCGTCAACTTCACCGCACCACTGCCAGTCGATATATGCACACGCTCTTGGAAAGCGATTGAGGTCATGCCAGTTGCTGCGTTGGAGTCAACGTGTTTGGCATTATATTCTCGAACGCCAAGGATCAGCTGTGGTCCTAGCACGAACATCTGCACGACCTCCGAAATATGAGACAAGCCAGACAAAGTCTGATATTCTAGGAAAAATTGGCTCTATAGAAATGATAGATAGTGGTCACATGCAGAGGTAAGTGAAAGATTGACATACCGTTGATAATGTTGGAGATAAATCAATGATGAGGGCGAAACACGAAACAACGACAAAGCTGCCAAGTCCGACCCTTCAGTGAGGAAAAAGAAACGATAATCACGATATGACCTTACCTTGCAAAGTAAACGACGTGAGTTTTCATTAACACCGTAAAACAGTCCCCGATAATCCCTCCTGCCGAATGTAATCGCAGTTCACGGAAGTGCTTTACCGTAATCCAGACTGCGAGACATAGCGTGAGGACCTCCCAAACAATGGCGAGTATCCAAGTAACAGAACCCAGAACTAGGGTATCTCCTGTATAGCTCATCGTGCACTGGTAGGTGCCGGAGAGAATGAGTTCCTCTGGTGTTCGTCAATGAGCCCTATGCACGTTCGTTTTCATCAATAATTAAGCGTACCTCCTGAAGTATGCACAGTTGATATTACCACTATCACTCCATCAAAGGTGATGATTGCCAGGAAGGTGACAACGAGAAGTATCAGGATTTTTCTGGCTCGTTGATACATGGCATGCAACCGAGTGATGATGATGACTTGCAGCATGTTTCAGTCATTCCAATATCACCGAGGTCGCACAAGTGTAAAGCTCACCCCACAGCATCGCAAATACCACAAGACCCGTCCAAATCCATATAGTGTACATCATCCAGCCTGAAAAATCCGATGAGTGACGAGTCTCAGGTAGTACATACTCCAAACAGACTCACATCTTTGGTAGTATAGCGTGGCAGCCATTAGTGGATTGAGAAGTCAGCAAAGAACTACACCCACTGCTATAGAACACCACGGTTAATTTGAGGGGAATGGCAGGCATTTCTACAGAAGACTCACTGTATCTGTCAGCGAGATGGTCGAAAGATTGCCTGAATGCCGTTGGTGAGAAGAGAAGATTGTGGATATACTAAGGAGACATACCAACCATGGACAGACTAAGTGTAAGAGATTAGCACAACACCAAATGTTTAGCCTTCCGAACATACGCAGTAGATAGGATTCCAAGATAGCGCACCTAGGATACTTTCAAGTCAGCACAGAATGGCAACTACGACAAACAAGCTACATACATTGAGATACAGCACTGTCATTAGGGACCACCGTTGCCTCTGTAAATAAGTGCATTTTCATGCGTGTTCCCTCTGCTATGAGACTCTGCTCACCCAGATGAGGTCAACCTATAAAAGAATTCTTAGCGAGATGGCTGCTCCGGTCATGGCATCGACATACCTCTTGTCCGAATGTGAGGGCTGAAAATACTTGTAAGATATCAGTAATCCTTCAATAATATCGTGCTCACCCCAATCATACGTCACCCCAACAAAGGCGGCAACTGCGATACCGGAGCCAAGGTTAGATTGAGTCAGCGCTCAGCTTCAACATCCGACTGCTCCTCCACGAACCTCCAAAATAGCTGTGGGAACGATATGCATGGATGGTCGACCACAAATTGGGGTCATTTGAGACTATGGCCATATTGTTAGAGAATGGGTGTGGGTGAGAGGTGAAGTTGGTAAAGGTAATATAGCGGTGACATCTGCGCTATATGTATGTATACCACCATCCGTGCTCACTATAGTTTGGTAACCGAAATATCAACAAGATCACGGTAAATAGTGCACTAGCCGTATACTAAACGTTGCAGTTGGCGGTTCTTGTATTCCTTATATATATAGAACCTTTGTTCCCTGGAAGCTTGGTCTGTGAGCGCTAGGTGCTAAGTAAAGCTTAAAGTTTAAGAAAGTCCCTCTTGTGGTCATTCGGAGTTCATAATTTATCCATAGTGACGCGATCACGTGCATGCCGCGTGTAAGCTTTAATTCGTGTCTTACACTTCTTAACTACATACTCATCGACGACACCCAGTATAATCATTGCAAACATCTATCAATTAAATGGCCGATATTACAGACGACTGGGTTGTTGCTGACAGCGAAGACGAAGATGCTTTCCGACCTCTACAAATTGCTGACCGAAGCGACCTCTTGAGCGAAACCCCGTTTTCTACAGGCCCGGAAATGATACTACAGCGTTAGGAATTCTTCAAGCTTCATGTCGTATACCGTATGCTAACTGGACATGGATTTGCAGCGTCAACAATTCAGACTGCTTCATTTATTACCAGTCAAGCACAGACTCCCCAGCGAGGACGTGAACCTCTCGACACAAGCAATGTGTCTCTGTTTACACCACCCCCAGGGTACCAAGACTCTGAACCACCAAATACTTCTCCGTTGCTTCCTCGTGGCGCTGGAACACCTGTACCGAAGTCTAAACCGCGCCCACGTCCTGTGCCGCGAAAGTCTCGGACTACGAGTACCATATACGACGACTTCGTCAAAGACGATGAACTTCGTTCCTCTGGCTCACTCATCGGCTCTGCATCTGCAATCCAATCCAGTGCCTTGGCTGCAGACAGCATTCGCCCTCCAACCACACCATCTGCAGTTTCAGACCTCATCGAGGAAGTCGATCCTGTGTTTAGCATCGCCGACCGAGCCAAGACGCGGACTCGAAAGACTCAGGTCAAGAAGCCGACTTACGTGCCGGTAAACCATGATGTGATAGAGTTAACATCCGACTCCGACCTCGACGAGCTATCACTCAAGCCTCCACGGAAGCGGCAGAAATCTCAAGACAAGCCGGTCAAGCCCAAGCCGAGACCCAGGCCTAAACCGAAGCCTAAAGCGAGGACATCGCTTTCACTGGAGGTTCCTGAACAAAGCATCGTCGATACTCAGCCGAGCAACGTTGTAGTTCTTCCTGCACCGCAAGAGCCAGCGCTTCCGTCTCAACTATCTTTTACAACGTCACGCCTCCCGTCTTCTATTCCTGCTTTACCCGATCTATCTTCTCCGCCATCTTCTCCACCCGAGATAACTCGTAAACGGAAGAAGGTTTCCCCGCTTCAATCAGAGGTTTATGGCGAAGAGATGGACGTAGACGTCCCCGATACTTCATCGACCTCTATTATAGCACCTCCTCTATTCTCTGCACCATTGTCGCCCGTCGTCCCAGAAATCAACGATTCGTACACACCTGAAGACGAAAACGGAGACGCAGACGTCGTTGCTGCGAGCAAGGGTAAGAAAAAGGACACAAAGTTGTCTTCTCGGGCGAAGGGGAAGAAAAAAGGTCGGAAGCAGGCTGACAGAGTCGAACCCGACGATCTTGCGCATAAATCCCCCACGGATGAGCTAGCTGCAGGTAACAATTGCCTCGAAGACGACGATTTCGTTGAGGAAGAGGCACCGAAAGTTACATCGAAGAAGAAGGCACTATCGAAACACACCTCCGCTGAAAAATCGAAATCGAAACCCAAGGCAAAAGGCAAAAGGAAAGCGGTTCTCTCGGAAAGTGAACATGAGGACGACGACAACGACCCTCTTCGTTCGAGGTCCCCTAACCAAAGAAATCATTTTCCCGAGGACAAAGACTCTCGAGACGACGGTTCCAAGGATTCTGAAACCATTGTAATTCCTGAGGTAACCAAGGTACTACATCTCCATACTCTTTGATGTCCCTACTTACACTCTACCTAGAAGATTCCTTTGAACAGCGTAGCTGCCCCACCAAAGCAGACTCCGTCTGTCCCTCTCCAATCACGCGCCTTCAGCATCAAACCCAAGTCGACCCCAATGTCAGAGCTCATCCGACGTGTCAACTCACAACCAAATTCACCGTTCTCAAACGGTCCTTCCTATTCGCCATTGGTGAAGTCTTCGCGAACGATGCTTTCGCGGATTGCACCACTCCACCCCAACCGACGGACCCCTCCACCGCCATTACCGAGACCTCCCCCGCCGAAGAAGAGCAAGAAGCAAATAGAGATGGAAGAGCGTATCGAGGAGGAGTTGTCAGAGACTGTTGAGGGGTGGTCGTGTATGACTGACGAGGAGAGGAGGAACTTGCGGAGAGCGCGAATTGATGCTGAGTTGGGTTATGAATGATTGCGAGTCGCGCCGGTGTATTATTTTTATTCCTTATCATGCTGTTTACTTTTTTATTACTATGTATTGTGCAACTTCATGAAGAGCTTGTATATTAACCGATGGCCAGAGACTCATCGTGATACTGAGTCGCCATAAGACTGTCCAATAGCGACGGGCGCCCTGTCCAAACTTTTCAAATCCGAAAATCTAATTCAAGCTCCAACTTCTGTGTTAGTTTGAAGACGGTCTCTTCCACCAGCCAGCCAGGGGAGATTTACCTCCTGTGTCAAATTCGCGATCATATTTACAACCTGTGTAGCATCAAGCAGAGGATGCTCAACTCTTGCACTATCAGTCTATTGCTGATCCTGATGCCCACATATCCGTTCCTGGTCCGTCGCTGTCGCCGTTCGGAACCACGTCAACAAACCGTTTGATGGTTAGTGTGCTATTTCCAGTGACACTGTGGATTTCTTTAGATTCCCCTAACTCCATAGAGGCACTGGGTCCTAGCTAAAGAATCATGGTCTTCATAGCACAATGTCTATTAGCGTACATGCATCAGCCAGTAGTGTTTCAGTGACAATCCAAGATAGTTCATATCCATACCCGTATTTCCGCCTCGTCGAACAAAAGTGAAAGGCAAACTCCTCCACAAGTATCAACCTCATCAAGTGTGCCTCGCATCATCAAGCTACGCATGCACGACCGTGCTTCGCGCACCTTGGAATCATCTTGATCGGATCTTCCGTAAGCCAGTTGGCATAAGTCAGGTGAGGACGTCGAATGAGGCAAGAAGATGAATCGAGGACGGATTACACACTACTACCAGTCGATATATCCCCACGCTCCTGGAAAGCGATTGTGTGCATACCAATATATGTATCGGGATCGGCCACGAGCTTAGCGCCATACTCTCGAACACTAAGGATCAGCCGTGGTCCCAGCACAAACAACTGCATGGTCTGCAAAATCTGAAGCAACCCATAAAACGTCTGGATTCCCAACGAATTTTGGAACTATGGAAATGATTAATCGTGGTAGCATGTATAGGTGAGTGAAAGATCAACATACCGTTGAGAATGTTGGAGAAAAATCAAGAATGAGCACGAAACACGAAACAGCGACAAAGCTACCAAGTCCGACCATTCAGTGGAAAAAGGGAACAGTAATCACAATATAAGCTTACCTCGCAAAGTAAAGCACATGAGCTTTCATCAACACCGTAAAACAGTGCCCCATGATCCCTCCTGCCGAATGTCGTCGCAGTTCACGGAAGTGTTTTACCGCAATCCAGACTGCGAGGCACAGTGCGAAGACCTCCCACACAGTTGCTAGTATCCAAGTAACGGAATTCAGAAGTGAAAAATCTCCCGTGAAGGTAATCCAGCACTGATGAGAGCCGGAAAAAATGACTTCCTCTGATATCCATCAGTGAGCCTCATGCACATTCGTTTTCATCTATAATTGAGCGTACCTCCTGAAGCATGCACCATTGCTATTACAGCTATCACTCCATCGAAAATGTTGACGACCAGGATGTTGACAACGAGAAATAACAGGATCTTTCTGGATCGCTGATACATGGCATGCAGCCGAGTGACGATGATGACTTGTTGTGTTTCAGTCGATATCACTGAGGTCTCGCAAGTGCCAAGCTCACCACACAGTATCGCAAATGCTACAACACCCGTCCAATTCCATAGGACGTACACGATCCAGCCTGACAAATCCAGTCAGTGATCAACCTCAGGTAGCACACTCCAAACAGACTCACATCTGTGGCAGTATAGCGTGGCAGTCAGTAGAGAGTCAAGAAGTTAGTGGAGAACCACACCCACTGCTACAGGGAACCACAGTTAATTGGAGAGGAATAACAGGCATCTGTGCAGAAGACTCACTGTATCTGTCAGCAAGAGGGTCGGAATGTGGGCTGTATCCTGTTTGTCAGAAGAAGCGAAGACAGTAGATGTACTAAGGAGACATACATAGGATGGTCAGGCTGATTATGAGAGATAGACGATCAACACAGCATTTATTGTTTAACTTTCCGAACATACGCAGCATATACAATTCCAAGGTAGCGCACCTAGAATACTTTCAAGTCAGGACAGCATGACAACCACGACAAACAAGCTACATACACCGAGATACAGAACTGTCATCAAGGACCAATGTTGCCTCTGTAATTAAGCGTATTTTCATGGTTGTTCCTCTGACATGAGACTACTTACCCAGACCAATTCAACCTATAGAAGGTTTTTAGCGGAATGGCTAACTCCGGTCACAGCATTGACATACCTCTTGTGCGAATGTAAGTCCTAAAAATACTTGTAAGATATCAACAGTCCTTTAATTTTTCATGCTCACCCCAATCATATGTCACTACAACAAAGGCAGCAACTGCGAAACCGCAGCCAACGTCAAATTGAGATATCATCTTCAGAATACGACTGCTCTCCGCTAACCTGAAAAATAGCTGGAAAAACGATATGCATTGATGGTCGGCCACAATATGGGATCATTTGAGACTATGGTCATATTGATAGAGAATGGGAGTGAGGGTGAAAGGTGGACTTGGTAGACGTATGGTGATGGTTTATATACCATCGTCCAGTGCTTGGGCCACCAAAATGAAATTGAGGGGTGATAACCATCCCTGCGCTGATTACCCAAAGATTCAGGGGCTAGCGCTCAACGTAAAGATTGGTCATGAAACACTTCGATGGGCGGAACGCTTGACATACTGACACAATGAAAAATAGAAGACAAATAGTGTCGGCATGCCAAGGCCATACCAGAAATAAACAGTCAAAAGTAGGGAAGATTCACGCGAAGTAAACTCACATTCTCGTGCGCGAGCATATAGTACTATCACAATGTTGACCATTTCTGCTCCTCGTTCTTGAAATATCTGTCATTTCGTGCGCACATTCTTGCTCTCTGCATCGGTTATCGGGCTTTCATATTATAAGGTTGCCAACAATGATGAATGCAGAACCTTCAATCTGCATCGGAAATTGGTGCAGTGCTGACGGGCATCAGTTTGTCTAGCCAGAGATAGTCTAATTGAAGAACACTATCAGATTGACAGATAGCAGTGTCATTACGAGATCTAAACGACAATAAGAAAGGACAGCGAGAAAAGAAGACTTAGGCGCACTGATATGACCGTGACTACATAAAACCTGATTTGTTGTTCTTCAAACTGTACTGACTCGTATCATGAGAACGTCCGGGAAATGGTAACAGTCTGGGGGTAAGTCTGTCACAAACTCCGGAGGTATCGAATTGTCGGGTCCATGCGCAATGTCAGCTGCTCCAAGGTTCGGCTCGGAATTTCTTACTTACACGCGATCACGTGCATGTTTACCTTCAATGTGTCAAGTTGATTTGTTGCTTCTTCTACATACACTGCATACGTCAGTAGTGTATAAATCTCATCTTGTATCGAGTTTTGGCAGCTCCCATCGTATGTGGTATGCGGGTAGACGCTCAGAAAACTGTATAATGTACCATGTATAGCCTTCGAAGGTCCGATATACACTATGATTTGTACCGAGTAGGACTACTGCTGAGTTGCCGGAAGTTGATGCATGACAATGTTGTAAGATGATCATTGTCACTGACAGCGAAGACGAAGATGCTTTACGAACTCTCCAAATTGCTTCAAACCAAAGCGGCCTCTTGAGATTTGAGCGAAACTCCGTTTTCTACAGGCCCGGAAAAGATACCACAGCGTCAGGAATTTTCAAGCTTAATGGGCTGTACCGCAGGCTGGTTGATCATGATTCTGTAGCGTCATTCTCCCTATTGATTTTCAATCTATGTTTTGTCCTAATTCCCACAGTGCAAAGTTGCCATTTGCTTGCAGGCATGATGACGAAGACTTGATGCGACAGCCTCAAAAATTTGAAACCATTGCAATCCCTGAATTGTCAAATTCCAAGTACTCACATTCTATCAGAAGATTCCTCCCCAAAGCGTAGCTGGCAGCTGCCCATCAAAGCAGACCACTCTCCAGCCGCATACCTTCACCATCTCAACTCCCATGTCACTGACTCAGAGCTCAGCCGGCACGTCAACTCACAACCAAATCCACTGTTCTCGAATGGCCCCTTGTATTCGTCATTGGTAAAGCTTGGTGAATGATACTTTCGCGGATTGCACCGCTCCCGACGAGGAGGGAGAGGAGGGACTTGCGGAGAGTGCGAATTAATGCGGAGTTGGGTTATAAATATGTATTTTTATGTAATACGTATTCCTTATCATGGCCAGTCACTTTTTTTCTTGCCATGTATTGTGTAATTTTATTGGAGAGCTTGTATTAACCCTTGCTCTCGAGACGTTCAATATGAATCCCTTGCTCAGTGACCCGGGAGACTCACGATACTCGTCATGCAGTTGTCCAATAGCGACGGGCAGTGTGGCGGCGTGTCAGCCTAGGCAGTTGTGTTATCCAAACTCCGCTTGGCCTAGGATGAAGGATGATCCCAGACTCCACAGACTTGCCAGAGTCCGCCCAAACCGGCCGTATCTTGCACATTCACCTTACAGTCGAGCCCGGCCGGATTTATGTGGTTCTATTATGGGTTAGCGAGGTGAAGACACTGCCAATTCTATACGTGTCCCAGGAACACTGCGACCAAAAAGTCAAGCTACCTTTTCTGCATCACTTTCAAATAACTCGGAGGTCGGTGGAGTCCAAATGCAAAACCGTGTGGGGAGAAAGTGGGGACGAGTCCGGATGATCATTGATCGGCGAGAGAACAGTCTCGGTTAGTTGGTTGTTTCTCCCTATCATCACCGTTATAAGCGGTTGCATTGCTACTAGTACATGTCTATTGTGACTGCTCGCGAGAGTACGTCTACTACCGCTCTCTACTGATGCTGACTCCTCGGCCATGGAGCCTAGCCAGGTACAGCATACGTACAAGCCATCCGGGTGTTATCTTCTCCCATTTCTGTGCCAATGGGCTCGGGGTGATGATTATACTAGTGGTTGAGTTAAAAGAATGACGGCATCATCACCAACTACGCACTTGATGGTTTGTTACTGCACAGCTTCGCGATACAGCTTGCCTATGTTTGGCATCGATGCGAAAACCCTGTGTTGACATTTAGCAGACAAGTGAGTTGTCTAGTTTCTCCACTTGAACCTGCCCTACATTGCATTTCTCAATATATACTAGTAGGCGATATCTTGACAGACTTTACGCGCGTTCTATGCCCAGGGAAACCGTCAGTGGCTCAGCGAAGTGGTAAGACTGCTTACACTTGTCGACGATGATTGAAACGGCAGGAATACTTGATATGCTTACTTATACTTCGGCGTGATCATATCACGGGTGACGAGGGTCGGGCCCCGTCCGATGGATCGCGCAAGTAGACTATAAAATCCTCGCGAATATTTGGTATCTCGGGACAAGTTACCACGCTCACATCTACCAACAGTTGATTGTTTTTTACGGCGGAGTGCTTTTGACAAGGTTTCGCAACCAGCTTTGATTCCATCATAGCGCTGAAACGGCTTCCCCTTGCCACTTGACTCCATGTGACATTACGTGCTGCTGTCAATTATGACAGTGCCTAAGCTATAATGGCCTATAAAAGCACTGCATGATGGTATATTATCCAGTACTGAGCACAGCGCGATCGTATACATCCACTATCTTGACGTTCGTTACTCCCTCCCACCATCCTTGAGCAGTATGACTTTAGTCTCAGACGATCCCATGTGGTGGCCCTCCATTAATTCGTATCGCATCGCTAGCTATTTTATAGGTTCGTGAAACCCAATCAGGTAGCAACTTCTCGATCTAACCTTTTGCAGTTGCGGCCTCTGCCGGGGTGATGTATGATTGGGGTGAGTAAGATAGCATTGAAAAACCTACTAATGTCCTCATCGCATTTCTAGTATTGACATTCGGATATGAGGTACGTTTATACCATTACCAGAGCAGCCATGTCGCTAAGGATGGTTTGATAGGTTGAACTGATCTGGGTGAGCAGAATCTCATATCATAAAAACCAATATTTGATTTGCGGCAGAGGCAACATTGGTCCCTCATGACCGGCCTGTATCTCAGTGTATGTAGCTTGGGTTATCCCTTGTGGTTGGCCGGCCAGTTGTACTCACCAGAAATTTTCCTAGGCACGCTACCTTGGATTAGTATATGCAGCGTATGTTTGGAATGCTAAGTAATTGGCGTTGTGCTAATTCACCATATCTCATTAGCATCGGCTTGCTGAGTATGTCTCCTCATATACACCGTCGTATTTATTTCGCCTGATCAATGGCGTACAGTATATGTTCCTACAATATCTTTGACAGATGCGGTGAGTGTTCCGCGCCAATACCGGTCTTTCTCGCCTAATCAGTTGCATTGTCATATAGGGGTAAGTGCTTCACCATCTTCTTGGTTCCGTATAATGACTCCCACAGTTGTGAGTTTGCGTAGAGTATGTGGTCTTCCGAGGCTGATCACGAACTGAATTTTCCAGGCCATATCATATATGTTGTATCAAATTCGATGATCACAGTCGTGAATGCAATACTAGGCGGTGAGTTAGCATTTCCCCAGTGATATTGACTTGGCTGAAATACCATGCAAGTCATCATGGTCGCTCGGTTGCATGCCATGTATCAGCGCAGAAAGATGCTGATATTTCTCTCCGTCGTCCTCCTGGCTGTCACCATCGGCAATGGAGTGGCCATCACAATAATAACGATGCGTATGTCAGAGGGTAAGCTATAATTACGGATGAAAGACTTAATCCCCTAGGCTCACTAACGGATAACAGAGGAACTTGTTCTCTCCGGCACCTACCAGTGCTTTGTTAACTTTGTGGACGACACAAATCTTGCTTATTCCATGTACTGGATGTTCATCACTGCATGGGAGGTCCTCGCACTGTGTCTCGCAATTTGGATTGCTGTAAAACACTTCCGTGAACTGCAACGACCATCGACCGGATGGGTTATCGGGGACTGTTTCATGGCGTTGACGAAGAGTCATGTGGTCTACTTCGTGAGGTGAGTTCATTATGTGAACGGGTTTCTTTTTTCCGCTAAAGTTCTGCATGTGCTAGCTTTGTTGCTGTCTCTTGTTTCAATTTCGGTTATTTGTCTCCAGCTGTCTCAGCGGTATGTCAATCTGTCTGACCTTTGCATGTAACCGCAATTCATCATTTTTATAGGACCCACTTACACTCGCGAGTCAGATTTATCCGGGTCTTACTCAGATTTTCTTACTCGTCCAGTTGTTTGTGCTGGGACCGCGCTTGATACTCAGTGTTCGAAAATACCACGCCAAGCGCATGACCAGCTCTGATACGGCAAGTGGCGTGACTTCAGTCTATTTCCAGGAGCTCGTGGATGTGTCGACTAGCAGTAGCGTGTAGCATAGGAAATGAGTTCGCTGTTATTTATATTCGTCGGGTACTCTGCAGCATTAGTTTTTAAGTCAAGTTTCATCGTGGCAATACTTATACATAATATATTTCGCGATTTGGACAGTCGAGGACGAAAGACACCTTGTGTTCGTCTATCGCGTGCACAGCTGAGGTAATTTTACATAAATTCAACGGCCCGCCGTACGAAAAATCGCCTAAAAAACACTGCCAATTCGTCAAGAAACGCGAACCTCCTACGTAATTGACAGAGTGTAAGTATTTTGGATGTGATTTGTCCTAGATGCAAGTGATGATTGCGTGAGTCGAAGTCTCTGTTTTTGCCCCATCTGCAACGTATAGGATAGTGTTGGTCCAAATACATTTCTCCATTTTACGTTAGATCAAACCTGGCAGTAACAATTCGATCGTCCATTACTTAGCGTAGCGCTACATGAGAGTCATTTACAATGTTTTACTTCACTATTTACCTTCAACCATGCCCGGGATGCTGTGGCATGTCCTGCGTGGATAAGGGAGTGGGTCACATCCCCAATAAAGCGGGCCAATATCTCTGGTTGAGTCGATGCGTCTTGTTCCTCTTCAAAGCTATTCTCTGAGACACCCCTTTCCTCGACAGCCTTGATGAGGAACGCGACACGAAATCTAAGAAAATGAACGGGGCCTGTCAAGCGAACTCTAAACTCACTTCTCGACACCTGATGTTTGATGGAGTGATAGCCTTTGCGGCGTTCTCAGAGAGTAAACGAGAATGTGTGGGCAATTCGATGAATAAGCGTCAGATCGCCAATAAACGCCTGACTTCTTGCTGAAGCTAGGGTCGCATGGATCAATATTCTTTGAGACCAGAAACAAAAGCGAGCGGGCGCTTCTGACTATAACAAGACCCCTCGTCGACGCCACCGAACTTCCAGATGGTGTGGAAGCCCTTAATTTGAGGGGCAAGAGATGCGCAAGCCAACGAACGGAAGTCGCATAAAAACTTTAGAGAATGCTAGTGAGCGAGTCCGACTCCTGAACCTATCTCGGGCTATCACAAAACAACCATGCTCAAGTCCAGAGGTAATATCTTCAAGTTCGTGGTCATAAGTCCTTCAATTCCTCCGGGAACTCGTATGCAGAATGACGTGACATTCGATATTCGTCCCGTCTATATATCAAGCAAATTCGTGAAAATCTCACTCCAGCTGGCGTGACAAGGTGCCGATTCTGAACTGATCGTGAGCGTCTCTTTCAGAAATTTATAACTCAACCGTAAAATTGTCACGTGCTAACTCAAAATTTTCACACGAATCTCACTCGCGTTCAACTTTTCAAGTACCAGAATCTATCGTGAGTGACGAACCGTTGACTTAATTGTTATTCACCCTCATGTCTTGTATCATATAACCCACCTAATGACGGCTTCGAAGATGTCTGAAACGTCCTCGATTCCCTTGGCCTTCGATTCCCTCATCCGTTTGACTCAGCTCTGTCAACGCAAGGCTTAGGCGACGTGTATGCTCAAGACCACTTTACAATCCTACGTCTCTCACATCCTATTATTCTCATCATCTTTCCGCGATTTTTCTCTTTGAGCTCTTTTTGCAAGAGCCATCGCATCTATCGCCTTTTCAATGCTCAGACACCCTGGTACCAAGGTCGTAGGTTGCGTGCGCCTCCGTCATCTGCACGGTCCCAAAGATGCATTCTTCACACAGTTCTCGATGCCCACTTGGCCATACCCGTCTATTATTTCTTTATCGATTGTATCATTGGAGGTGTTCATAGGGATCGTACAGAAGAGGAAGAGGAATAGGATAGGAAGACGACGATAAGAAAATTGCCGTTGCCTCTCAGTGCATGAAACAATGGACCTTGGATGTTGGATTTCGGTTGGAGGTAACACACGAGGGATGTGTTGGTGATGTGCTGGCAGCTATTGTTACCGGCCTGGGGTCGGGGCTAATAATGACGCGGACTGCGAAGGACCAAAAGTGTTTACCATGACATAGATGCATCACCAGCGCTATATATATCATTATCTCACAAAAGGTGATATGGCCGATCAATCAGATCAATCAAGTACTGATTCATCGCCACAGCATATGTGGCCAGAAATCAGTGATATCCGTGTTACGAATATGTTCAGTGTTCAAACGTTCATATCCGGTGCCAGTGTAACACTGCTTCTGCCAAAGATGGAATCTATCCACTAATATCCGGGTCGTCGCGTCCACCTCAACACCAACTACTGAGTTCAAGCTTGTACCGTTCCTTTCTCCTCCAAATTTCGTACTCGTCTGCTTGCGAAGAATTATGTAACACTCTAGGCACAGCCCAACCGAGCCACAGACGGAGCTTCCAGGGAACAAAATTCATCTATTTTCTATGCAAGCTTGAACCAGTTGTAAGTAGCGTGCCTGCAGCCCAATTGCAGCCAGTTACCAGCTACTGTGGGAAGCAATTTCAAATTAAACGTGGCCGTCATCGATTTGTCCCTCCTTCGAGTCAGTCTTGCTGTCTGGACTCTCCGGGTGGGTCGCATTTCTCGAGCATCAATGATATCGGTGTACACTGTATACACCAAAGGTTCTGTTCTGGTCCTTAACTTCGCATCCAAACATGTACCATCACCGTCCAAGACTTCATCGCTTTTTTTTCTCACCGTCTCCATTCCTTGATCATTCTTTCCGTGTACAACTAACCTCCTCTCTTATATAACCGCCC
The DNA here is from genome assembly GCA_016695485.1 of Suillus hirtellus. Lineage (NCBI taxonomy): Eukaryota > Fungi > Basidiomycota > Agaricomycetes > Boletales > Suillaceae > Suillus > Suillus hirtellus. The sequence continues at coordinate 149,607 of MU172364.1, forward strand.
CTTTCCCCCTGCTTTGCACGACTGCCTTCATCGCTACAGACGTTAATCGCGTCATAATTACAGAGACAATGTCTATCACTGGCGAGCAACCCACGAGGTCAACTTGGGCGCCGTTTAAAACTCAGTGTTAGATCAATGATCTGTATAGACACGGTATCATTGATGAGCCGAGACCAAACCCTGTAATGTCACCAACGTCTTGAAGACCGCACCATCATATTGCCGAAATCACAGGCAGTTCTCTGATCTCTTACGGCGTTGGACATCCCGCGTGAGTCACTGCTTTGGGATTCATCAACTTCTACCGTGATCCTATCGATATCCCTGGGTGCCCTTTGTTCTTATACGTGGATTCATGCTGAAATACTTTCTTCAATCAATCAGATATCATTCATTACAGCTATCTTCATACCGATAGACCTGAATCTCAAAAAATCATCTAGCCACTTTTGTAAGTCATCATCACAACTTGAGGAGTACTTTCATAGTACGACTGTCATCATACACAGAAACTGTCGACATATATACTACTATCATCAACTATAGGCAACCTTCGTTGTCAAGCAATGAAGCCCTCGCCGTGCAACACTACAATGCTGTCAAAGGTAAGATGAGGCTTCACTTAGTTTCTGCAACCCTGGCACTTGTGTGAGATCACTGCCTCCTCATTTCCATCAAACAAATACATCCGCAAACATATTTCACATACTAGTATGTATACTTATGTGTCATGCCATGCTTATTTATGCCGCGTGTAGATATGGCAACCCACTCTGATCACTTCGCGCGCAGTTCGGTTGAATTTGTACTGACCCGCACAATCCCCATAAGTCGGGACTTACAAGCACTAGATGATCATTGGTGGTATATCAAGCACGAATGCGATCATTATGTGTTCACTAAGATCTTCGCCCCCTCACTCCAATCCTCTCATAGTATGACCGTGGTCTCGAATGATCCCACCTGGTGGCCATCCATTCATTCATATCGTGTTTCCAGCTATTTCATAGGTTCGTGGAGAGTTAGCTATATGATGTCCATGATAATTCAATTATCTTTGGGTGCGATGTTGCAGTTGCCGCGTATGTCGGGGTAATGTACGATTGGGGTGAGCAAGGCCAAGTGTGGAAGAATTACTAACATCCTTACTGTGGTGTTTCTAGCACTCGCGTTCGGACAAGAGGTAGGTTCATCCTTTACTATGGCAGCCATCTCGCTCAGAATGTTTTATAGGTTGAACTAATCTTGGTGAGCAAACTCCCGCATCAAGAGAATAACAAGAAGATACCCTGCCTAATTCGCGGCAGAAGCAACGCTGGTCCTTGATGACCGTTCTGTATGTCACTGTATGTATCTCGCATTCCAAGTGTGCTTAGCAAGCTCAGCTGACTTCAAAGCATCCTAGGTGCGCTATAGTGGAATATTTTATGCTGTGTATGTTAGGAAGGTTAAGCAATCGGTGCTGTGCTCATTATTTATTTTTCACCATTAGGATCAGCATATGGTGTATGTGTCCTCCCATTCACCGTATTCATTTCTTTTGATCGACAGCGTACAGTTGCTGTTCCAACATTTTCGACGACAGGTGCAGCAAGTATTCCACACTGATTCCTTCCATTTCCGTCAACAACTGAACTACCATGTAGGAGTGAGTGAGATTCTCGGACAACTGATTGGTTCGATGACATTTTCACAGCTGTGAGTCTATTTCAAGCTTGTGATCGATGACTAATGTTGCTGGATTATCAGGCCTTATTATAAACGATACACTTGTTTGGATGAATGATGTTGCATTTATAGCACTAGGCGGTGAGCGCTAGCTATACGCCTTCCTGATATTAACTTGAATGAAACATCATGCAAGTCATCATGATCTCTCGGTTACATGCAATGTATCAGCGATCTCGAAAAGTACTGATATTTCTCGTTATCGTCTTTCTGGCCATTAGAATTGCCAACGCAGTGATTGCTGCAATAATAACGACGAAGATTTCAGGGGGTAAGCTTCAATTATGTACGAAATGTTCAAGTGCATCAGGCTCATTGACAAATACCAGAGGAACTTGTTCTTTCTGGTACCTATCAGTGCACGATTATCTATACAGGAGATTCCCTATTTCTGGGTTCCATAACTTGGATACTTGCCACCGTATGGGAGGTCCTTGCACTGTGTTTTGCGGTCTGGATTGCTGTCAAGCATTTCCGTGAACTGCGACGAAGCTCAACGAGCAGTATTATCGGGGACTGTTACACGGTGTTAATGCAAGCTCACATTAGTTACTTTGCGAGGTGAGCTCATATTGTGAACATGGTTCTCATGTTTTTTTGCTGAAGTTCCATACGTGCAAGCTTTGTTGCACTTTCTTCGTTGCAGCTGAGTTATTTTTCTCCAGCGCTCTGGACGGTATGTTGATTTGTCACTGACCTGTACATGCGGTCACGATTCATCATTTCTATAGAACGGAAATTCCCTGGAAAATCAGATTATTACTGGTCTCGTTCAAATCTTACAACCCGTGCAGATATATGTGCTGGGACCACGCCTCATCCTTAGTATTCGCGAATACAATGCCAAGCTTGTGGCCGACTCTGATTCAGCAACCGCTATGACTTCAATTGCTTTCGAAGAGCGTGTCCATGTGGAAACTAGCTATAGCGTGTAGTATGGGAGATGCTCGATGTGATTTACAATCGGCGGGTAGTCTGTAGGGAGCATGTTCTATCTTAATTTATTCCCAAGTTTCGTCGTGGTACTTATTTCAGGTCATTTCATGTTGCAAAATATAAACATAGCCCTAGACAATGTTGCCGCTGGCGTCAGCTGCCTGCCTACACTCGTACCACATGGCATGCTGAAACGTCTGATAGATTTACCTGAAAACAGTCATTCCTTTTCATTGATGTGGCGATATTGGTTCCTGACTTATAGATTTGTTAGAATAGGCAAGATGAACGCTGGGCGACATTACATACCCAAAGGACCAGGTCAGTAAGCCCGAGATAAGTTGTCAGATACCATGTAATAATGGACGAGTTTGCGTCATCATTCCATCTTACCTCCATTCCCTCCGAGAACACTTGACGAACTGGAAGGAGTAGCAATATGCCGATCATGATATTCCCATTCTTTTTCTCCATCAGTGGGCAGACCTCAGATGGTACTACGGACGCAAAAATAATAGTCGAGTTCTCTCAATTTACTGTCGAGAACTGCTCGAGTAGCGTAATACTGGAAGTGGTTAGGTATGAAAGAGACGCACGCAGGGAGGTAAGGCTGTCCAAGTGATATCGCAAGATCAGCCTTTGGGATACATGTTTCCTACTAGCAAGTTCGGCTTGAAAGAGACTATTAAGTGGAATTCGACGGACTCGAGAGTTGGAGGCGTCGTCGAAGCAGTCGTCGGGTAAGATATATGGGAGTTCCAGAGCTAGGAAAGATTGAATGGAAGCAAAGACAGGCTCACCATATGCGAGCAGGCGGGGAATTTCCACACAGCAGTGTGGGCGGAGAATCATTGGAAAATCTATGTGTATCCGAGTCAGCTTTCTAGCGATTCTAAAAGACGCACCATGAGCACGGAGGAGCTTCCTGGCGACCTGTACTGACAATACAGTATTAGAGGGTCTGAGAGTTCGATGATTCTGCTAAGAAATTATCTAATGTGCAGGGATCCACCTAGCTCGCCGGATGATGATCGATGAGATGCAAAGTGGTTCATCGTCTGAGGCCCCCGGAATAACCCGGGGCCACACATTCAGTCTTTTACTGTCCCGCTCAATTCCCGCCCATCATTTACACCGAAACAACAAGCTGTACTCAATAGTTCCTTTTGATCAGGTATCCATATAGCATACTGGCGGCTATTTCAAGTCATCATATGTAGGTGATTATAGTCATACTTCTGTTTTAAGCTACTCAAAGAGATCAATTCACAAGCAGGATCCCGCCCTCCCAGCAGCTTCACCTGCTTGCGTCCACCCCGAGCGAGTTAGTATTCGGTCCAGCACAATCCATTAGACCACGCAGCCGTACACGCTACATGGGCATCCAAATCTCGGCTTTGCAGCTAGTGCCTTATCATTCTTGTTGTAATCTGAATATGCGGTGCTGTTTATATATATTCCGATAGATATCAACCACAGGTTGAGGCTGAGTCTGATACATTACCATCGCGTGCGGTGCGTTTTCCGTCAGATTCGAACCAATACTCACCACTGTCATTTGGCATCGTTATGATATGATTAATGCTCGATACATGAGGCAGAGAAGGAGAAGGAGTTTCAGACGCTGAAGACGAATCGGAGCAGGGAGAGGCGTGATCGGAGGGGTGAGTGGCGTTCAAGCTATTCTCATTTTTCCACTCGGATCTCATGTCCGGTGTTATACCCACAGAATGTGACCTTGTTTAAACCTTCGAGTGCTGATCAGCTTATCGAGTGTTATCGAGACGGCAGCTTCGATGGTCACATCATACCTAGGCCTGTGTTAGATGGATGAAATCTCGCTGATATTATGCAGGTGTAGCAATTATATCTCGAGATTGGCATCGCAGAAGAATGTCGCTGAAATCATGAACAGTTCTTTGAGAAACACACTGCTTGTTTCGTAACCAACATCTACTTTACGTGATTCTCCTTTCGACTTGATATCGTGAGGTGACACTAGCGGCTCCATCAATCACAGCAGTAATATCATCCTTCGTTTCGGCAATAAAAGCACGCGGTTGCTATCGTCCTCAATTCGCTACTTATCTACTCCCTCGTTCTCGAGCAGTATGACCCTAGTCTCGAATGATCCCATTTGGTGGCCAAACATCAATGCAGCTCGTATTGGCAGCTATTTTATTGGTTCGTGGTGAACTAGTCGGGTCATGACAGTGACGTTTGGACTTAGCCTTGGCTACGATTTCGCAGTTGCTGGCTGTGCTGGGTTAATATACGATTGGGGTGAGCAAGATAGTATTGACGAATTGCTGATATTCTCATCCCATTTCTAGTATTGACATTCGGACACGAGGTAGGTTAATGTCATTACCGGAGCAGCCATCTCGCTAAGAATTACTTTATAGATTGAGCTAGTCTGGGTGAGCAGGGTCCCGCATCATAAGAGCAACGTGAAAATGGAATTGATTTTCGGCAGAGACAACGGTGGTCCCTCGTGACTGGCCTGTATCTCAGCGTATGTAGCTTAAGTGTGATTGTAAATTGCGCTGACTTGGAAACCAACTAGATGCGCTATCTCGGAATAATATATGCTGTGTAGGTTTGGAATACTGAGCAATTAGTACTGCGCTAATCAGCCATATCTCAAATCAGCACCATTCTGCTGAGTATGTCACCTTGTCCTCGTATATATGTGTATGCATCTTCTGATTGATGGCGTACAGATAGTGTTCCAACAATTCCAACCACAGAATCAGTCAAGTATTCTCCACTGATGCTTGTCATGTCCTAATCAACAATATTTTCATACAGGAGTGAGTGATTCTTGATCAACTTATTGGCTCAAAATAATGATCGCCACAGGTGTGAGTTTGGGTAGAGTATGCGGTCCCTGGGGTCAATCACTGACTGGATTTGCCAGGTCGTATTTTGTTTTTTGCACAGAATTGGTTGAACATGGTCGTAGCTGCAATATCAGGCGGTGAGCTAGCAATACTTTGGTGGCATTGACTTGACTGAAACGTTAAGCAAGTCATCATGATCACTCGGTTACATGCCATGTATCAGCGCAGAAAGATGCTGATATTTCTCTCCGTCACCCTCCTGGCTGTCACCATTGCGGACGGTTCGGCCACCGCGATATTGCTGAGGGAATTGACGTCTGGTAAGCTATAATTATGGGTGAAATGCTTAATACATCAGGCTCATTAACAAGTACCAGATGTGTATGTTCTCTCTGGAACCTATCAGTGCACATTTGATTTTGGGGACGAGTCAATTCTTTACTATTCCATTTATTGGGGGTTCATTACTCTATGGGAGGTCATCACAATGTGTCTCGCCATCTGGATTGCTGTGAAACACTTTCAGGAACTGCGACGACTATCAGGAAGAAGGACTATCGGGGATTGTTTCACGGTGTTGATACAAAGTCACTTGGTTTACTTTGCAAGGTGAGTTCATAGTGTGATCGTGGTCATCTTTTGCTGATGAAGTTCTACATATGCTAGTTTTGTTATTGTGTCTTGCCTCAATCTCGTTACTCTGGCTCCGGTGATCTCAATGGTATGTCGATCTGTCACTGGTCTCTCCATGCGACCATATTTCATAATCTCTATAGAGCGACCCATGGTCCCTGCAGATCCAGATGTATAATAGCTTTATTGGAATTTTCTTACTCGTCCAATTGTTCGTGCTGGGGCCCCGCCTGATCCTTAGCATTCGGGAATATCACGCCAAGCTCGTGGCCGACTCCGATGCGGCAACCGGCATGAGTTCAATCGCTTTCCAGGAGCGCGTGCATGTGTCAACTAGCAGCAGTGTCTAGCATGAGAAATGCTCGACGTGATTCACATACGCCGGGTACTCGGCTGGGGGCGGCGTACTTCTTCCTTTTTGTTACAAGTCGTGATACTTATTTAATCTATTGATTGGTGTTCTGAAATAGGTTTGAAGAGAAATAGGTCTGGTCCATCCGATATCTTGTAACATTGCCGAAATAGAGCCGAGCTGTCTTCGAGCTTTTGGTTTCAACGCGTGCATTTCGCTCCTTGTTTTCTGTGCTGCGAAACGTTCACTTGTGCCCTCGTCGCAATCATCATCATTTGCTTTCCTCGCCCCTTGTCTATTTCTATTCATTGCGTGTTAGCACAATTCAGCGGCTCGCTAGTGACCACCTGGAATATATTTGACTTATTTTTAGCCCATCAATATTATTAGGACTGGTCAATTCTAAAAGCTCGTGTTCACTTGGGAACTGAATATAGTGACTAAAGTTATTTAAGTCTTGAGCGCTTCGTTTCTGCCTCTGTAAATTTTCCAAGCACGAAGAAGGCCAGATGTGTCTGGCTCATAGTCTATCGCACTGTCAACAATGATCATTGTCAAAGTGGGGTCCGGCATCAATAGCAGAAGTAGCCATCACATGATGGGTATGTTGTGTCACAACGGACGGACGTGGACAACATTCTACCCCAGCGGGCAATTACGATCGCCGGAAAGTACTGCCGGCACACACCACGCAGTCCCGGAACCAATCAGTCACCGCCACAAGTCCCATAACGAAGACAAGCCAATAGCTCATAGGTCGCTACGGTTTCCTCCTCGTCGACGCAAAATTGTGCTCTAATATTTGCACCAAACGATCAAAAGCTGCAGGACCAACACTGTCGGAGTACCGACATGCTAAGGAGATCGCCAAAAAGACGCTCGCCGGTACACATAACGAAAGTCTTGGTCAATAACATATTGGAAATTTCTTTGCACTTCCGCCAAGGGATAGCCTTAAAGAAAGTACGAAGGGCCGTCGAAGGCTTGTGACTGTCCTGTGGAAGATCGAGCGAGCCGTTCATAGACTTCCTCATCAAAATCCGAAGTGAAAAGCTCCTTATGAGGGCCTTGCTTTCATTGCTGTACACGGGGCGTATTACTCACCGTGGAAAATTGACGTTGACGTTGAACGCGGAACGTATGACAGTTGAAGTTGACGTGACGTTGACGTTCAACGTTCAACATGGAACGTATGAAACGCTAAACTGGAACGTTGAACTGGGATGACGCGTGATTTCGAAAGTCACCGGCTAAGAGCCAGCATCCGGGTTCAAACAAGGGCCGTCGATGAATCTTGCCGAGTGAAGGCGGACTGGGGAGATAGCAGAACATCATTATCCAAGTAGGCCGGTTTTAGATGATGATTACCGAGACCGATTTCACAGTCTCCAATGGCGTCAGCTACGATCTTGTCCAGAACCATAGAACATATTTGTAATGGGGGGATGGGGACTGTGGAGAATGCGTTCGACGGGGGTGTTAACGAGGGACTAGTGCCGGCAGTCACGGAATGGAGTGGCTATCTAGAGACACATCAACGTAGCAGAGCTGGAATGCGACTGGCAAAACATGGTTTCATCAAGTTCTGCCCACGAGTCACGTCACTTGACCTCATTTGGATCTACTAATGGTCCCGCTAAAAGTAGCGGCGCCAAATTTCTTGTACTCGGTACACAACATCCTGCAGGACTGCTAGGCTGTACTACATATATCGGGTAGTGATCATGCATCATGCGCCGTCTTGTTATTTCTCATTGCTGCTGTCAGGAGAGACTGACGCTGGAATCAGAGATTCGCTATTACTCTTATTAGTCTGGCGCATATCCGAGTCCTGGTCATTTAAAACACAAAAGTTGAAGCAAAGTCAAGTTGCGCACTTTACTTCAAAGCCTGTACTACTGTGTAACCATGATTGGTTGGCACAAGTAGGGAGTCCCGGGTAAATAAGGGACACAAGGGAAACCAAGGTATTGTGACGTACCTCCCAGCGCATATCTATTGATTGGTGCCCTCGCCACCGCAATGCCACGTTTCAAGATCTCACCTCCCTTTAAATGTACCACATAGCCTACTACACACGCGAAGTCCAGAATACGGTTGATCCTTTCAACACTGCCCAGGCAAAGTTCGTCCGCGGACTCGTATGCCTTATAAATACCCCACAAACCATCATTTAATCACCGTGAATTTCACGTCCCCTCATACACCAACTCAACGTCAGTCCATCTTGATGTCAGTCCCGCAATGGACAATCACAGACTTCACTTATCGGGAGTCGTGGTGGAAGAATCGTGGTACGAGCTTCGTTAAGCGCATACAAATTAATAATGTCTTTGACTACCCAGCCATCCTGATACTAAACATCTGTTTGATATTACCCCTCTTATCATCGACCCTTAATGGTTTTGACTCATCTATGATAAATAGTGAGTCACAACATTTCTTACCATGATTGTGAACCATTGACTTACGCTCCCTTAGATTTGCAAATCTTGCCCGGTTGGCAAGAGTACTTCCATAAACCGCACGGCATGAAGTTAGGTGCGCAGCTGCTCGCTTTACTGTAACGGTTCTATTTACGGTCGGTAGGACTCATCAACTCCGCACATAGTATCGGCATCCTCAGCGTAAACCGTAGCACTGTTCGCATCGCTACAAAGCTCATACTGGTTCTTAGGGAACTCCATTTTCTCCTTACGTGTCCGACCTATTATGACGGCGAGCAGCTATGTTTATCGGGGCAGCCATCATGCTAGCTGGCGTTCTCACCCAAGCCTCATGTACGACCATCCAAGTCTTCCTTGGCGCCCGTGTGCTTAGTATGATGCCCAATCAAAAGTCTACTCATTTACTCATCTTCCATTCCTCAGTCGGCTTAGGGATGGCTTTTTCCATCAATGCTGCCCCCTTACTCATCAGCGAACTTAGTTATCCAACGCATGTGCGCAAAATCATCTCGTGTCTCATTCTTCAACTCTAATTCTATTTAAGCGAGGAAAAATAACCTCTCTCTACAATTCGTTGTGGTACTCTGGCAGCGTTATTTGTGAGTGAGATCCGGTGTCACACATTTGGTCTCTCACATGTCTGTCAGCGGCTTGGATCTGCCTAGGAAGTTATGATGATTCGGGGACGTCACCGTGGTCATGGAGGGTCCCTTCATTCGTTCAAGCAGCCATTCCTATCATTCAGATGTCGCTAATATGGTATAACCGTTAGCTCATATCCTGCTCAAAGTGACTCAGCGCCTTCAGGCTTATCCCAGAGAGTCCTCGGTTTCTAATGGCCAAAGGCTTGGTGAGCATTCACGAGGATAACTTCCACCAAGTAGATCATACAACGTTCATCATTTATTTTCAGGAATCACAAGCTGCCCGTGTCCTCGCTCAGTGCCATGCAAATGGGGAAGACGAACGCAACCCTCTAGTAGCTTTCGAGTTGGCTCAAATCCGACATGCTTTGAACCTCGAACGAGAGTACGCCTCCGGCAAATCCTACCTGAGATGCTTTTCGACTCCCGGCAACAGACAGCGCATGTTTACCATCATTTGGATCGCAGTATTCTCGCAGTGGAGGTTTGATCGGTTTCGTTCTGGTTTGACTATTGTCGTTGATCTTCGTCTCAGCGGTAATGGTCTGGTGTCGTATTACTTCAACACAGTCTTGGATAGGCTGTACGTTTACGAGGATTTCAGATAGTACATAACCTGACAGATGCTTCAACAGCGGGATCACCCAGACTAGAACGAAAGCAGCCATTAACGGCGGTTTACAGGTTCATCCATGGTCTTTCAGAAGCGAAACTCAAAATTGATGCGCATTTCATGCGTTCAGATCTTCAATTTAGCTAGTGCGCTGGTGGGCGTAATGATAGTGGACAAAGTAGGGAGAAGGAAGACTTTCTTGATTTCAAACATTGGCATGCTGACGGGTCAGTACTATTCCGTGACGCTGAATCGAAGGTTTATCATCTGTCCAGCTTTCGCTATGTGGACGGTCACGACCGCTCTTTTCTGCGAGTCCGGAGATGTGGCAGCCGGGAGAGGCATGTTCAACACCTTGCATATATGCTGGTAAAGCTAATGATCAAGCTTGAATAGCTACTGTGCCGCTCATTTTCATATACTTTTTCTTCTACGACTTGGCATATACTTCGATGCTTGTGTTGTATACGCTCGAGATTCTGCCTTATAACATCCGTGCCAAAGGGTTTGCAATCATGGTCGGTCGCTTTCCTTCTGTCTCTGAACGCTGCCTGATGTTGCATACAGAACATCGTTCTCTATTCGACCAATGCTTTCAACTCGCTCGTCAATCCAGTGGCACTGGAAACCATAGGATGGAAATACGCAAGTACTCAGATCTCATTCATGCGATTGATTGATCGACGTTTTTTCGTACAGTACCTCTTTTACTGCGGATGGCTTATCTTGGAACTCCTATTCGCGATGGTGTATATCATCGACACGAGAGGTGATTGTTATCTCTTCGACTCGTCGAGCTCTCATAACCTGTTTTTTTTTGCCTTCTTCAGCTCGCACTCTTGAAGAAACCGCCGCTTTGTTCGACGGCGTCAAAGTCCGTCGGGGTATCATGGAACGAACAGGTGAAACTGCCATGAATCTGGCTACATACCCCAGACTTCAGGACAGTCCCGAAGCAGGGCAGACCTGGAGGAGTTCTGCTTCGCCATCGCATTTCGAAGCTCAAACTGGAGAATCTATTGTTGGCTTTGCCAGATAAATTTATGATTATTGTTTCACGATTATTGTATGTATTAAGCGCGCTCAAATGCTGCAGAGTTGTGTGTATTTTTGGAGTTGGCTGATTGGGGTGTTCAGACAGAAAGCGGGGCGTGTTGTTTTAATTGGGTTTCTAGGTCGTTTTGTCGATGTTGTACAACTTGAGGATTATGTTTCCCTCTCCTTCGCCACCTCTGGTACGACATGACGCCTCCCTACTAAGTCCAGGCGCTGTTTGACTGCTCACGGATCATTACTGCCAACTAATACACAGATCGACTAGATATGGGAAAATTTCTCGTTACATTGCCTTGTCCGTCATTACGTGCTCTTACAAACCAGCAATCGCGAGTTACGCGGTCAGCTCTTCAGTAAATAGTTCGCTCGTGGACTGGATGTTAGGTATAGAATAGAATACCACGTATGATGCAATGTACACTCGCTGTCACGTCTAAATTGTATCTGAAATCTCCATGACGGATATATTCCGTCGGTTAAGGTCTACAAGTATTGATATTAGCAAGTGCGACAACTGGAAAGGACTATAAAGTGACTCACCCGTCTCGACACCTCTGCCAATGTTGGCCATGTGCCATGCGGCTCAAATCAAGCTCAGCGCCTCCTCTAGGTATCACCAATGCAGTCTGAGGGCTATAAAATGGGTGGCGAGAAGCGGGTGGCACCCAGAATAACAGCCGATCTTTGGGCCCAACTATCCACCCACTGTCACGATCCAGTAAAAAGCGGGTCGAGCCACAGTCATCATGGGATGCTCCCTCCATTAGCTCTGAGGTGTCGCGCAGCGCATGGATGGAGTTGGGGGAGAAGCAAATGAAGCGATTGCCCCAAGTGTTCAACGTCATGGTAGTGGTGGCCTCGATATTGTGATGTTCATGATTTGACAATGATGGATGATCTGCCTGGGTGCACTGTTGTGAGCGCTGGATCGTCTTAGCATCCCACAACCGAACAGTGGTGTCAGACGAAGCACTGACGATGCGAGTGCGGTCCGGGGAGAACAAGACTGAGGAAACATAATTAGTGTGCCCCCGCAAGGGCTCACCGACTGGCTGACCGGTCCCAGCATCCCACAGCCGAATTGTCTTATCCTGTGAACCACTGACGATGTGACTGCCATCCGGCGAGAATGAGACCGAGAAAACTCGACCAGTGTGCCCCCGCAAGGGCTCACCGACTGGCTGACCCGTCACAGCATCCCACAGCCGAACTGTCTTATCCTCTGAACCACTGGCGATGCGAGTGCCGTCCGGCGAAAACGAGACCGAGCGAACATAATGTGTGTGCCCCCGCAAGGGCCCACCAACTGGCTGACCAGTCGCACCATCCCACAGCCGAATTGTCTTATCACTTGAGCCACTGATGATGCGAGTGCCGTCAGGTGAGAACGAGACTGAGCGAACATAATGAGTGTGCCCCCGCAAGGGCTCACCGACTGGCCGACCAGTCGCAACATCCCACAGCCGAACTGTGTTGTCGTCAGAACCACTGACGATGCGAGTGCCATCCGGCGAGAACGAGACTGAGCGAACGTAATCAGTGTGCCCCCGCAAGGGCTCACCGACTGGCTGACCAGTAGCAGCATCCCACAGCCGAACTGTGTTATCGTCTGAACCACT
>MU172364.1:162487-174368 GCA_016695485.1 Suillus hirtellus
GAGCGAACGTAATCAGTGTGCCCCCGCAAGGGCTCACCGACTGGCTGACCAGTAGCAGCATCCCACAGCCGAACTGTGTTATCGTCTGAACCACTGACGATGCGAGTGCTGTCCGGTGAGAATGAGACCGAGCGAACGTAATCAGTGTGCCCCCGCAAGGGCTCACCAACTGGCTGACCAGTTGCAGCATCCCACAACTGAACTGTCTTATCCTCTGAGCCACTGACGATGCGAGTACTGTCCGGCGAGAACGAGACCGAGAAAACATAATGAGTATGCCCCCGCAAGGGCTCACTGACTGGCTGACCAGTTGCAGCATCCCACAGCCGAACTGTGCCATCGTCTGAACCACTGACAATGCGAGTGCCGTCCGGCGAGAATGAGATTGAGCAAACATAATCAGTGTGCCCCCACAAGGGCTCACCAACTGGCTGACCGGTCGCAGAATCCCACAGCCGAACTGTCTTATCCTCTGAACCACTGACGATGCGAGTGCCGTCCGGCGAAAACGAGACCGAGCGAACATAATGTGTGTGCCCCCGCAAGGGCCCACCAACTGGCTGACCAGTCACAGCATCCCACAGCCGAACTGTCTTATCACTTGAGCCACTGACAATGCGAGTGCCGTCCGGTGAGAATGAGACCGAGCGAACATAATGAGTGTGCCCCCGCAAGGGCTCACCGACTGGCCGACCAGTCGCTACATCCCACAGCCGAACTGTGTTGTCGTCAGAACCACTGACGATGCGAGTGCCATCCGGCGAGAACGAGACCGAGCGAACGTAATCAGTGTGCCCCCGCAAGGGCTCACCGACTGGCTGACCAGTTGCAGAATCCCACAGCCGAACTGTGTTATCCTCTGCACCACTGACAATGTGGATGCCGTCTGGTGAGAACGAGACCGAGCGAACATGAGCAGTGTGCCCCCGCAAGGGCTCACCAACTGGCTGACCAGTCGCAGCATCCCACAGCCGAACTGTCTTATCATGCGAACCACTGACAATGCGAGTGCCATCCGGTGAGAACGAGACCGATAAAACCCAACCAGTGTGCCCACTGAGTACGGTCTGAACAGCCGGCCAGTTCATAGCACGGCCAGATGCTATGCGAAGAATATTTGGGAATCCTGCAGAAAGCATATTCCATAGCGGAGATTTGGCAGGCAAGAACGGGAGTGCCGATACATACAGATGCGGTGTGCTGTGTAGAATCATGCTGCCGAAGACTTGAATGAATCTCTGGACATCTGTAGCAGTCGATGAAACATCTTTGAATTCGGAATGGCCCTGATGTCGAGCATCAGCGCTTTATCTGACACTCTGTAGTAATGTACTCACCTTTAGCCACTGAGGAATGAGTGAAAGGGCAGAAACGGCACCACTAAGAGCACCGATCAGAGCAAGTAATTCGAGCCAGAAAAACAGCCGTTCGTGGTCGAAGAACAATTTCGCTTCTTTGGCAAGCTCCTTGTCGAACGCTGTGGTTCGCACATGCGACGTCCAAAATCGAGAGGAATATGACAGATGTGGGGGGATACATTTTTCGACTCGTTGTTGTAGTCCAGGATCTTTACTATTAGGTAGATATGATGACTTTAAATCACAGATGTTGAAGCGCAGGCCGTGTTCCATCACTCGAAGCGACGCAAATGCAAGGTTATGTTGAGCCTTCGATAAGTCGATAAAAAACTCCCCGCTGGATGGTTCATCTGTCAAGAAATCGCGGAAGGATGCGTGAAGGGGTCGGATTGGGGAATCTGTATTGGTGGTACCGCTGAGGAGGGAGCCCATGCTTTTTACAACAACCTCCACGTCAAAATCGTCCTCTCGAGTTGGAAAATAGCGCCTCATGGCGTTCAGGGAAGTTAAAGGAAGGGGTTCTGCTGTGGCTAGTATTTGTCCCATCACCGAGCGGAATCTCGCTAGCGCTGTCAAATGCGATTTCTGTGAATGCTGGATATGGCTAGATGTATCCTTGGGCATGATATTTGTTAAAATGAGGCCGTACATGCTGTGCAACAGCATGCTTCTCTCAGCAGGATCGCATGATACTACGGCGTTATAGCAATCGTGTGGAGATAGTCCTACGTGGGACTCTTTGATATACTCGCAGGCAAGACGCGCCCACTCGAAAAGTCCGTCAGCTTTTTCAGCGAGGACCGCGAACTCTCCGTGCTGGAAATCTAGCTTCTCCAACTCCTTGGATACGTAAGTACGGATGTCGCGCTTTGCATCTGCTGTTGGGATGTCATCCATGGACACCTGTTGAATATGTTTAATACCACGAAACTCGTCTTTGATGTCACCAAGCGGGCGAGAGGTGACGATGAAGCGGAAGTTGTGCGGGAGATTCGTGATTTTGGGAACGTCGGGGTTTTGATGTGTGCCAGCTAGAATGCGGAGGAGGTCTCTCCGCGTCTCTGCTCCGCCGCTCTCGTCCAGCGCATCGATCATGAACACAATGGGTCCCGCGGTGGACCCAGATGACTTCTCCAGCGGTTCGATCAGAAGTTTCTGCCACTGCTGAGTGATATCCGCCGTATTCTTCAGCGAATTTGATGTCTGAACTGCATCTGCTAATGCCCGCCTCATCTCCGGGTCACGGTCAGCCAGGTCTCGCGCGATCGTGGAAAATATCTTTTCGTGGCGACGGTCCGCTTCTCGCTGACGGTCGAACGAGTAGCACGAACCGAGTCCCCCCACGTCGTTGAACCACTTAGCGATGGTGTGGCCAATGGCCGACTTTCCCGTACCTGCAGGGCCGGATAGCCACAGCACGCGTGGAACATTGTCCCCAGTGCTGTTAACCCATTCTGTAATCTGGGAAAGGATTGCTGTGCGCGTCCCTTGGAGACATTGTTTCCTGGTATCCAGGCCTGCGCCAGCTGCATAAGTCATACCACTGAGATCCAATATTTCTCCTGAAAAGGTATGAGTAGATGTTGAATCACCAACACGTTTGAACACTTACCCGTACGGTGGATGTGTATAGCTACGTCATGAGCGACTTGGTCCCGGAAGTTTTGCATGAGCGTATCCAACACGTCACTGTACTGTTGAATTGTATCTTCTGTTTCTGACATGACATTCTTTCCGAGTCTCTTCCCTGTAATATCAATAGAAACTTGAGACGGTGCAGAGTGTGACAGCTTCTTAAGACTCACAAAAGTTCTTGGTCTCCGAATATTTTTGGATGAATTGAGCGCATTCGAAGGTCTGTTGAGAGATCTGTCCGAGGATAATGCGCATCGACGAGATTTGGCCAAGCATTTGATCTTGTGTTATAAAGCCATAAACTTGACACAACTTCTCGAGAAGTGTGAGTACCGCTGCGTCGAGGTCTGTTTGAGCTAGAATAATCTGCACGAATGATTGCTGAGTGATGTAAGATAGGAAGGGATGAAAAGAAAACGTACTTTAGCTGCACAAGACAACACGCCCAGCGCCATCTTTGCATATGGATGTAACTGTGGAATGGCATTAGTTCGGTTCCAATATAGTAGAAGGCCCATACATCCGCGATCTCTCCAATAACAGCGTCGAATATCTTGAGGGGTTTGAGATGTGTGTCCCCGAACTTGCCTGCGGTATGGAGATCCTCTTGTGCTTCCTTGCCAGGAGACGCCGCACGTCCCGAAAGTAAATGCATATGCTCCATAGCATCTTGTGCACCCCAAAGTACTGATTGGACATCATCCTTCACTTTTACACCGGACGGACCAGCCTGAGCCTGCGCGACCACCGAAATTTAGAGGAAGCAGAGAAACTAAAGGATAAGTATGGGAACTCACCTCGATGTTTGGGGTCGGTGAAACAGGTTCATCATGACTGACATTCGGGGGAGCAGGACTCTGGCTGCAGGAATCCTTTGAGCGCTTGTTGCAATGTTAGTCGCATTCTAGGATACTCGTTACACATGCTTGTAGACTCACCCTCCTTAACATTTTCGCTTCTTCTTTGAGCTTCTTCAGAAACCGACCGATTTTACTACGGGGTCTATGCTAGACGAAGGATGTGTCGATGTCAGTGTTTGGAGTGGAGCAATGTGATCCTCTTAAGCCACGTACAGAGCTTCCAGGAGCTGTTGCTTGACTAGGTGTGTGGGTTTCTCGAGCCGAATCTCTCGATGAATGATTGTCTTTGCTCATCATGAATAATGGTTGAGTCGAAGCGCTAAGACGAGGGTTCCATGTTATTCATTGTTGCATGCGCAACTTAAGGAAGCCTGGAGGCAGGGGCAAGCCGTGAGACTTAAGCTATAAATAATCATTTCGACCGCATTTCAAATCATTCTGCGGTTGCTCTACGACGACGTGCATGACCATCGGCTGTGGATGAAGTGGATGACTATGAGGAAATACATACTTCAATTTCAACGAGTGCAAGCGAGCAGTAGTACGGCTCAAATTCATTCGATCGAGATTCGAGAAGTACGAGCTTGAGAAGAAATTGCAAGCAGGTGACCCAATAATTGAAATTGCGCTTGAGATAGAAGTCTTAGAGTTGGCGAAACCACCGCGTGTTGACCACACGTGCCAGCAGTCACTGGACCGCCATACTTATTCCTACGACCCATCGTTTACATAATCATCGTGGCTTTAACGTCCCCTTACACGTGTCCACCTCAATGCCAGTCTGATCGCAGACTTCACTTATCGAAATTCGTGGTACGAGCTTTGTTGAGCGCATACAAACTAATATTGTCCTTGACTGCCCACCCATCCTCATGCTAAACATCCGAGTCTGTTTGGTATTACCGCTCTTATCATCAACCCTTGATGAATTTGATCCGTTCATGATAAAATAGTAAGTCATACAACATTTCTCATCATGATCGTGGAGTGATTACTTGCGCTACCTTAGATCTGCAGATCTTGCCCGGATGGCAAAAGTACTTCCTTCAACCGCAGGGGAAGTTAGGTACGTAGCTGCTCGCTTTACTGTAACAATTTTATTAACGGTCGTTAGAACTCATCAACTCCTCACCTAGTATTGGCATCCTCAGCGTAAATCGTAGCACTGTATTCGCATCGCTACAAAGCTCATGCTGGTTCTTAGGGAACTCCATTTTCTCCTTACGTGTCTGACCTATTAGGACGGCGAGCCACCCAAGCCTCGAACTCATGCCATGCTCAAAGTAACTCGGCGCCTTCAGGTTCATCCCAGAGATTTCTGATAGCTGGAGGCTTGGTGAGTGTTCGCAAGGATATCTCCCATAAAGTAATTCATAGGACATTCATCTATTTCTTTCCAGGAATCGCAAGCTGCGCGCTCAGTGCCATTCAAACGGAGGAGACGAATGCAACCCTCTAATGGCTTTTGAGTTGGCTCATGCTTTGAACCTCGAACGAGAATTCATCTCTGCCGTGCTTCTCGACTCCCGGCAACAGATAGCGCGTGTTTGCCATCCTATGGATCGCAGCAGCATTTTCACAGTGGAGGTTTGATCAGTCGCGTTCTAGTTTGATTATTGCCATTGACGTTTGCCTCAGCAGTAATGATCTGGTATCATATTACATCAACACGGTCTTGCATAGGGTGTACGTTTTCGAGGATTCCAGATGGTACATAGACTGACCGATGTTTCAACAACGGGATCACCCCGACTAGAACGAAAGTGGCCATTAACAGCGGTCTGCGGGTTCATCCATGGTCTTCCAAAAGCGGAACTCAAAATCGATGCACATTTCACGCGCGTTCATATTTTCAATTTAGCTAGTGCGCTCGCTGGTGGGCACTGGGCATGATGACAGTGGATAAACTAGTGAGGAAAGTTTCAAACATCGGAGTGCTGACCGGTCAGTACTGTTTTGTGACGCTGAATTGTCAGAATTGAAGGCTTATCATCTGTCCAGCTTTCTCTATGTGGACAGTCACGACTGTTCTTTTTAGCCAGTCTGAGAATGTGGCAGCTGCGAGAGGCATGATCGTCGCCTTGCATGTACGCTGGTGCAAGCTAATGATCGATCCACCGCAGCGTTGTTCCATTAACATCCGTCGAGTCTTTGTTAGCTTCGCATCGTAAAGTGTTTACAATCATGATCAGTCGCTTTCGTTCCGTCTCAGGACGCTGCGTGTAGAATATCGTTCTCCATTCGATCAATGCTTTTAACTCGCTCGTGGAAACCATAGGATGCAAATACGTAAGTCATCAGATCTTCGATCCAGCTTTTTTTCGTACAGTGCCTCAAGGCCTCATTTACTGCGGATGTCTTATCTAGGAACTCCTATTCACGATGGTGTATGGCATCGTGATAAGAGGTGATTGCTCTCCCTTCGACTCGTCGAGCTCTCGTGAACTTTTGTCTTGTCTTCTTCAGCTTGCACTCTCGAAGAAATCGCTGCTTTGATCGACGGCGTCAAAGTATTATGGATCCAGCGGACTGGTGAAGCTGCCATTAATTTGACTACATAACCCTTTCAGGACAGTCCCACCCGGAATTCTGTTTCGCCATCGCATTGCTAAGCTCAAACTGAAGAATCTGCTGTTGCGTTTGTCAGATAAATTTATGATTACAGCTCACGGTCATTGTATGTACTAGTAAAAGCGCTCAAATGCTGCGGGCGCTGCAGGGTTGTGTGTATTCGGAGTTGGCTGAGATCAGACGCGCGTTGTTCTCATTGGGTTTCTAGGTCATTTTGTCGATTTTGGTTCAACTTGGGCTTTATTCCCTCCCCTTCGCGATGACATGAGGCCTCCCTACCTAAGTACAGGCGCTTGCAGACTACTCATGGATCATCACTGCAAGCTAATGTAATGCAGATCGACTAGATGTGTTTGTACGTTTCCTATATATTTCCTTCGATCGATCGAAACATAAAAGCTCGTGCTATATCTCACAGCCTATCGTCTAAACGGCCGCTCCACATGTCCGTAACTTTGAATAAATGAGAGGAATTCTCTCGCTCTCTGCAGAGCGCCCAACAAGTGTGATTTACAACAAACATTTCCCATTATACACTGCTGCTAGTTGGCACGTGCACACGCTCCTGAAAAGCGATTGAAGTCATGATACTTGCCGTGTCAGAGTCGGTCACGAGCTTAGCGTTGAATTCTCGGATACTGAGAATCAGCCGAGGTCCCAGCACAAATATCTGGATGAACGTGAAAATTTGAAGAAAGCCAAGATAAATCTGCGTTTCCAAGGAGAATTGATCCTATAGAAATAATGAATCATGTTCACAAATGTCACCAGCAGATCGGCATACCGATGAGAGCGTTGGAGACAAAAGACCGATCTGGAAGCAAGAAACAACGAAAAAACTAGCGCATGCAGAGTTTCAGCAGAAAATAAAACCGGAATCATATTACGAGCTCACCTCGCGAAGTAAATGACGTGAAATTTCATCAACACAGTGAAACAGTCCTCGATAATCCCTCCAGCAGAATGTCGTCGCAGTTCACGGAAGTGTATTACAGCAATCCGAATTGCGAGATACAGTGCGAGAACCTCCCACACAATAGCGAATATCCAAGTAATGGAACTCAGAAGTGCGGTAGCGTCCGCATTGTTGATCATGCATTGATAGGTGCCGGAGAGAATGAATGCCTCTGGTATTCATCGATGAGTATCATGCGCACTTTGATCGGCAAGTAAGCGTGCCCATCGAAGTATGCTTGATCCCTATTGCGGTGACCGCTCCGTTGAAAATGTTGTCAGCCAGGAAGATGACGACGAGAAATATTAGCATCTTTCGGGATCGTTGATACATGGCATATAGTCGAGCGATCATGATGACTTGGAAGATGATTCAGTGAAATCGATATCACCGAGGTGTTGCAACTGTAAAGCTTACCGCAAAGTATCGGAAATGCCACAACAATTGTCAAATCCTGTACGATGTACAAATTCCGGCCTGAAGAATTCAGTTAGAGATCAACCTCGCGTGAATCACACACTCCAGACAGCCTCACATCTGTGGTGGTCATTGAAGCGAACCAATGAGCTGATCGCGACTCACACTCACCCCTACAGAGCGCTGCGGTTAATTGGGGTGGATAGAGGGTATCGGCTCGTGCAGAAGACTCACTGCATCTGTTACCGAAATTGTTGGAACACCACCAGTCAGAAAAGATGAACACGGTGGGTGTGAAGAGACATACACAGCATACCAATGCTGATTGTGAGATATGGATCATTAGAATAAGGTCAGCTGGTGAGCCCTCTCAACATACACGGCATATAACATTCCAAGATAGCGCACCTATGATACTTTCAAGTCAGCATAACTTTCCAACCATACTTCTAACGCAAGCTACGTACACTGAGATACAGAAAGGTCATAAGGGACCAGCGTTGCCTCTGTCACGAATCAATCGTTGTTCTTCTGGTGCGGAACTGTGCTCACCCAGACAAGCTCGATCTATGAAACCAACTTCAGCTAGATGGCTGCTCTGTCCATGGGATATACCTACCTCTTGTGCAAGTGTCAGTGCTAGAATTACCATGAATATGAGTGCGTGTGTGAAAGATTATCTTGCTCGTATATCACCCCAGCACAAACAGCAACTGCGTAACCATAGACAATTAGATCGAGACGCCGTCGTCGTCGTTCGACTAGCTCTCCACAAACCTATAAAATAGCTGCCAATGCGAGTTGCATTGATGAGTGGCCACCAACTTGGATCATTCGAGATTATCATAGCGTTAGAAGGTGGGTGCGAGGAAGTGGAGAACTTGTTGGATGAATGATGAAGACGTTCGTACTAAATATGCCATGCACTGGCAGTGCTTGGATCACCCAAACAGGTTGATGTCAGGATGCCAAAATGGTAACCGTAGGTCCGAATTGATGCAGTGAACTTGTCAAAAAGCCCATCAGTTTTTGCATCACGAATAGAAATATCGATCTTGATGCTGTCACATGACCAAGAGAACGTGGCACTTTCCCTTGAGTGATGTCACCACTCAAGGAAAAAGTGCGGCAGCTGCGCCATGGGAAGGGGAGGCTGACAAACGGTCCAAACGGTCTGATCGTTTTTCCAACTCCGCCAGACCGTTTGGACCTTTCAGGAAGCACGTGACTTTCGTCGTCACGTGACACGTTGAGTTTTTGCCTCAAGACGAAGGTTTTGCCTCTAAGATGAAGGTTTTCAGCTCAAGGATGAGGACTGGGACGCGCAGATTCGAGCAATAGACAGTACCATTCGTAGCGTGAAGACCTTGCGATGATTGTGATTGAACAAAGTAAACTATTAGGTGCATAAACGATCTGTAAGAAGACAAAGGCATGAAATGAATTAAAATGCAAACACTAATCTCGAATGAAACTACAGCTGCTGCAGGAAATTGATCCTCAACCACTGCTTGTCATCACGGACAACAATGCGATCACAAGGGGTTGATGGGTCCACGATGAAGTCTGTAAACAGCTGGAAAAGCACTGCACCATCCTGGTGGATCTCAGTGCATGAGACGAGCAGCTTCGCGAAGGCCTCTGTTTCAAGCAAGTCCATCTCTCCCGGTCCCTGCAAGGAAATGTACTCATAGACACGTTGAACAGCCAACAAAAATGCATGCAGATGGAATGTGTGGCCTTCGGAGAACAGACCTTGAGGCTGAGGCCAGGGAGGGAGATCTTCGCTGCTGTTCTTTGACACCTGCTTGATGCCATCAGCACAGTAGCCCCGCTTGTGGTTGAGTGGCAAGTTTTCAGGGCCAGGATACATGATCGTTTGGCAGTGTGAGCATGTCTGCGCCTTTCAGGGCTAAATAGCAAAAATTTCAGCATGAAATGAAACATTGTACTTGAGTGAACTGACCTTTTTCCCTTGCTCCTCCTTGACAAGAGGTACAACAGAACAATGGTGGCGCCAAAATGTCTCGTTGTTCCTCTTTGCTGTGTGTTCATATTCCAGATGTCAGAAAATACAGAGTGATGCAAGAGAAATATTGATAACTCACAGGTATATTCACCTCTGATGATGCGGTTCATCAGTTTGGGCTCTATGTCACCCAGTGCATGTAGGAGGGCTTGTGGGTTCTTCTGAATGACTGACCAGCCAGCTTTCTGTGTGAGATGACGGTTGTACTCCTCCATTGCCAGCACCCAGCGCTTCGAAGTCATTTGGTATGACACCCATTTGGACTTGGCCCGCATGTTCATAAACAGGTAGAACTCGTCTGAATTTTGAAAGGTCAGTGAGTGAGGATCAATACCTGTAGCAATGGAGAACAAGTGCTGAGACTGAGTAATTGCATTGTTGATGCCAGCGCTGGGGAGATCCTGTGAGAATTGAGGAGGGGAGTTTGTGCATGTAATGCTGGTCGGGTGTGATGGGACATACCTCTGTGGTAGCCCCAGGAATCACCTGGCAATCCTGTGAGAATTCAGGAGGGAGTTTGCACATGTAATGCTGGTCGGGTGTGGTGGGACATACCTCTGCATTAGCCCCAGGAATCACTGGGTGATCACTGGTAACTCCAGCGCTGGGGGTAACTGCATTGCTGATGCCAGTGCTGGGGCAATCCTATGAGAGAGAATTCAGGAGGGAGTTTTCACATGTAATGCTGGTCGGGTGTGATTGCACATACATCTGTGACTGCATTGCTAATGCCAGTGCTGGGGGTAACTGCATTGATAATGCCAGCGCTGGGGCAATCCTATGGAGAGAATTCAGGAGGGAGTTTTCGCATGTAACGCTGGTTGGGTGTGGTGGGACATACCTCTGTAACTGCATTGCTAATGCCAGCACTGAAGCAATCCTATGGAGAGAATTCAGGAGGGAGTTTTCACGTGTAACGCTGGTCGGGTGTGATTGCACATACCTCTGTGACTGCATTGCTAATGCCAGCGCTGAAGCAATCCTATGGTGAGAATTCAGGAGGGAGTTTTCGCGTGTAACACTGGTCGGGTGTGGTGGGACATACCTTTGCAGTAGCACCAGGAATCACTGGGTGATCCTCCAAGAATTTGGGAGGAAGTTTTCGCATGTAACGTTGGTCGGGTGTGATTGAGTTGTTGATGCCAGCGCTGGTGACTGCTGGATGACCCTGTGAGAATTTGGGAGGAAGTTTTCATTAGTACCATTGATCAAGGATGGTGGTATGACAACATACCTCTGTGACAGGCCTGTGGGGCTCTCTGGGTCGCATTATAATGTGACCAGAAGAAAAGTAGCCATCGAGTGTCTTGGTGCCAGCTGAAACCAAAGTTCGTGGTCATTTTGAAGTATTGTCACTGTCCAACTCATCATTGGCGTCAAAGGAGACACAAGAGACCTTGCATTTGCTTGGAGAGGCAGGTATGACTTTGGTAGCATGTGGTAGCAGCGGCTGTGTAGTGGGTTGGTCAAGGAGCGCCGGATCAATCTGCCAGTCTTCGATCATGATACTGCGGCTGGCTTCGGTTGCAAAATCTATAGTCCCACCAGTAAAGCTATCTGTGCAAACTTCAAAGTTATGTGTGAGTGTGAGTTTGGTGTCTGCAGTCTCTTCCTTGACGAGCAAACCACCAAATGTAGTTGTATTATCTGACGCTACAAGTCCAAAGGTCTCGCTGGAGTCCGCATCTGGGAGTTCTGGTAGTAGAGGAAGCAGCCGCGTGTCCTTCTCGTGCAGTCCATTGTAGAGTCTTGATATGTGGTTAGAGAGCTGGATGTGATGGTGTCACAAGTTCCCAATACAAATCATTATTTGTTCCTAAATTCCAAGTCCTTTAAGCACCCAGTCACAGCGCCTGTCTCTAAGAATACGTTTACTGTAGAAGAAGTACCTATTATTGCATCCATTGTAGAATTACCAGAGTCACGTGATTTATCAGACAATGCCAAAGAAGATGTTGACATCATGCCTTGCGACACTCTTGGAATGTTCCAGAGTCTTACTGTGGCTGCGACACATGTTATGACATCATAATTATATATAGAATCGTACGATACC
>MU172365.1:16573-111214 GCA_016695485.1 Suillus hirtellus
AAATTCCTCTTGTTGAGGGTTAGGGACCCTGTAGCCGAGCGATCGTCACAATGTAGGTAGGTAGAAGCCCACCGTCGAAGACACCTGAATGTAGGCCCATCCATCCTGAAACAATTAAATCAGCAGCGCATGTTCCTAACAACAAGAGACGGTCTAGACCACCAAACCAACCATTCACCATGGCGCGCATGACACCTCAACTAAACTCAAGATAACCTTGATAAGTCACAATTCTGTTATCTCCACTGATCATGCAGCTGACATAGGCATTTCAAGCCCATCAACTACAGCTCGCTCACATCGTCTCATCTTATGCGGATGAGCAGCATGTCGCAGTGCCAGCAAGTCACGTGAACTTGCAATATGGTGGCTAACAGTGCGGTCCCCTTAGGGAGCCGGTGATGGTCAATATGCATCGTCTTAGCAGTAGTCGCGCAGGCCAACCGTGTGGTCCCCTCAGGGAGCCGGTCATCATCACTGTGCATCTGAGCAGTAGCAATGTAGTAGTAATCATACACGTAATAAATATTTCTGTAACACTAGCGCAATGCTGGGTAATTCTCACTCAGGTAAGTCTCAAGATCTCAACGGTCCCCACAGGGAGCCGTCCAGTGCATTGGAAGTATATTCAGCTGCAACAACACTAAGATATTACACACTGTTGTTAGTTTGGTTGGTTGGTTGGTTTGGTAGTTGATTACCTAGGGGAGTGTTCACACTGTGTCATGCAGGTATATGTACGGTCCCCTCAGGGAGCCGTTGCTAAGCAGGGGGCATAAAATGTAAGTGTCACGTCACAGTACGCGCACGGTCCCCTCAGGGAGCCGCTGCTCAACCCTGCAACCCTGCACACCCCGTCCATCAGTACACTGACAACCCTAATGCTTCCACACAAGGAAATTCTCTCCCTCCCACCACAAATTTAAACCCTAGATTAGGGTTAGGGTCTCAAGCATGTAGCCGTCAACCTACGCAACCTACCATCCACTATCAACCCTAACTAACTTCACCTAACTAGCCTCCACTGGAACGGTTCCAGTAGAGGCATCATCATTTATTAAGCTTTAAAAAAACCCATAGCTAACCCTAACATATATAGAAAAAGGCCCTATAATGGCCGTTGTATCATTCACCAGACTGTACAAGAATCGTATGCCAGACATCAGTACTTAGCAGTAAGTAAGGAGGTGATCATAATCTTCGTAACGAACGTAGAAGATCGAGTATGATAGGGATCGCAAAAGTCAGTAGAGGTATCGCAAAAGGTACGATGAAGCAACAAGAATAAGTAAGGAAAAAAGTCACATCTATAGAATAGCCCTGCCCCAGCGCTTGGAAGAGAACCATCTATAACGCTGGGTTATCTCAAATCTCGGCCCTCAGTCGTTCTTGAAACCATGTTCTAGGCGTGCTTATTACATCCTCAGAACCCGAAGTGACAGTTGTTCTTGTCATCTCTGTGTCATCGCTCGTTACCGTTGTGCCACCCACACTATGGATCGTTGGTTGGGAGAGCATCGAACGAGTGGAGAACGAGGGCATAGGACCAAGGATCGACGTGCGGCTGCTTGGCTCCGCGAACTGGTCTTCATTTTCCTCGATGGTGTGGGACATGTACCGCGAAGGATCTGCGTGTCCAAACGCGCTCACAGATGGTGAAATAGGACCAAACGGTCGGCCAGAGTTCAACGACGCAGAGGACGTGGTTGCTACGCGCGAGTGGGCAGAATTTGCAGAAGGACGAGAAGAATTGGACCCTGAGAGGTTGAAAACGCGTGCTGAGGATGCAGGTGCCGAGCCTGAAGATGACCGCGCGGAGTAGGGACTTAGGTATGAACGCATAGAATGCAAAGACCCCCGCTCAGAGACCAAGGGATTCCCTTGATGGATGAATTGGGGCTGCATCAATAAGCATCGTTAATCCAATATTCTCAACAGTGATCTCCAAACTCACAGTTCCAAACGGGGTTCTCTGTTCACTTGGGTCTGGTCCTGCACTAACACCAAGGAGGCCACCGGCTAAGCTCCTCCAACCGTCACCTGCTCGCGGCGGCTCAGCATCGAGAACGTCGATTGTGATACCTGCGTCATTCGACGAGCCCGTGATCACAGACAACGAGTCTCTCCACGCATGGCGACTGTACAACGGGACAAGACCTGGCGGCAAAGGTCTCCCACCCGTCGAAGCGGATGAAAAAGGTGCTGGTGCTGGTGTATCCAGGACGTCAACGCCTGTGGGAGACAATGGGCTGGGGACCCTACTACCCATCAAATCATAGGGATCATCATATGCTGGGGGTGCTCCACTCGGCATAGGAGGTGCAAAGTCCGTTGCAGGAACTGCGCTTCCCCTCTGACTCGCAGGCGTGATTGCTCTTGAAGGAAGGGAAACAGGAGTACCCATACGAGAGACTGCGTCATGGTACACTGTGTTCCCAGATACGGCGCTCTTAGCGCTCACGCTCGACATTGGACGTTCTCCTGTAAGGGTATAGCCTACACCAAGCCTGCGACCGAGCAAGGATTGGGCTGCCTCGGCGTCTTTATCTGATCCCTTGCGCGAGTTTGATCCGCTGCGAGATGACGAGGAACCAAACCAGCTCCTTCGGAGACGAGAGAAAGAGTTGCGCCAGCTGGCGGGTCCTGCAACAGGCTGGGTGTTCGTGGAGTCGTCATCTTGCGGGCTGCGGGAACCGAGCTCCTGGACGCGTACGCGGCGAGCAGTGAAGATTTTTGAGTCCTCAAGGTCACTCGTTGGGTAAGAGGCACTGCGAACGGATTTTTCCTTTTCGTTGAGTAAGGAACGGTCTGAAGGCTTGCGAGCAGCAGCACCCTCGAAAGGTGGAGGTGGGAGCAGGGGAGCGATGTGCTCGGGCAGAGAGGGATGGCTTGAGCTGTACATGCGTGGTCGGGGTATGTCCTCCGGCTCTTCCTCATCTGTAATACGGAGGAGCTCACCAGGAGGCATGATGTGGCCTAGCATTTCACTGCTAGCGTGAGCAGGGATGCCATCACCACTGTAGGCCTGTCCAAAGTGTCCTGAGCCAGGTAGGACGACGCCATAGTCTGTCGAAGCCTGGGAAGACCTTGTTCTGTCAGAGCCGGTGCTTCCCACAATATAGGGTGGGGCAGCGCCGGGGGGAAGAGAAGATACTGGACGTGGACGGCGTTCAGGCTCTGTAGCAGTGCTGCGACGAAGGAAAGAATCTGCTTCATCATCACCGCTATCGCGAGGAGAACCCAGACCAGCCGGACGATTCTCCTCGTCGCCGGTTGGATCAGGGGTAAGAACATTCCATCCTGTCCATATAGGTGTGATAGCCCTAGAGTCTCTTCGACGGGAGTTCCAACGGACGAACCAGATAAAAAGCAGAAGCAAGAGAATAAACAAGATAATGGCACCGATAATGATACCGATGAGGGCTCCTTTGGATAAAGCAGTCGCATGTGAAGAGGAATTCGATGTGACAGAGGTAGAAGTCGATGTAGAAGTAGAAGTCGATGAGATAAACGTAGATGTAGATTGGGAGGAGGTGGTGGAGGAAGAAGGTGTCGCAGAGGAAGTAAATGTCGTAGAGGAGGTAGGTGTCGCAGAGGATGTTGGAGTAAAGGTGGAAGATGTTGCAGTGGACGAAGTCGTTAGAAAAGACGTTGATGCTGCTGGTGAGGTGAGACCACCGTAGGTCCAAGCACCATCACTGCCCAAAGGAATCTAGAAGGCAAGAATGTCAGTATGGTGAACTAGTGTATAACTATTCCGAGGGCAAAGGCGACGCTGGCGGTATCAACGAATGCAGACACTCACACTTGGACCGTAGTAAGTGAGTGGAAGTTGAAGGGTGGTTTCACTGGTTACAGTTTGACCTGCAGCATTTGTATATACGGTAGTTGCCAGTGTCATCCATGAAGGTAGCTGTTGAGTGGCAGCCATGAGCTGTACAGACGTATGGAACCCTCGTTGCGGAGAAGTAGTCGTAATAAGAGTTAATGAAGGTAACTTTGCACCTTGCTTTTGAATCACAAACGTGTAACACAGGAAAAGTAAGTGAATAAGAAGAAGCAGTGAACCTAGTGAACACTGGAACCAGGAAAACGTATAGGTTCAAGAAACCTTTAGGCCAAGTCGCGGTTCATTTTTGTCACGTGTGTTGAGCTTCTATCCACGTGATTAGGTTATTTATAGTCACGCAAGTGCCCCGCAAATTTCTATCTACCGTCGGTACTACCGATGCCTGCCAAGTTTTCGATATTCAATGCCTCATCCATTAATTACCGCCTCCTGTCAACTGCTCATGAGCTTTCCGCTATCTCACGAGCTCGATATAGTCCCACGTCCTGTCCTCTTCTCTCGCTTCTTGCCGTTCCGCTACCAAACCAACCATCAAATACGAAGGCTAGCCGACGCGCCCCCAAGCCACTTTTTTAGCCTCCATCTGAGAAATGCACAGTGGGTTGCTACAGGAACGCAAATGTTCACGCAATTACATGTCGTCATTCAAATTGTTATATCATTTAGCTCCAGCGAGGCGTCTTCCTCCTGATGTTCAAGGACCAGGTAAAACAATTACTGTGACTTTCTTCGACAGAATCGAGTTGAAGTACATGTGATTGGTGATGGAGGAGCTCCCATAGACCCGTAGGCAGGTCGTGATGCTCAAGGAGCGTCCCTCCAAACACCGTTCGAAAAGGTCGGGTCGTGTTGGATGTCTCCCTGATGCCTCAAGAGGTCACCATATTTCGTCAACATACTTCGTGGAGAATCTTCCAGTCCTGCATTTCTCACACGTTGGGATATATAATGAATCTCGGTCCGGGTAAGTCCATCTTATATAGCTTCCTTGTCGTCCTAAGCATGGCATAGCAGTGAAGATAACTCGCGCTTTTAATTCACATAGCAATGGTAACATACAGCAAGAGGCAAAGGTGACGTCCTCCCTTAATTATTTGTCAATTTATCTAACAAGAACTTCTTCGGAAACAAACTGAATACTTTTGGGAAGTTGCATCCAACCTCGAGCCCTACTCGGTAATCATTTACCCATGCCTTGACAATGGAACTTTTTTTCTGGAGTGCTAGGCGGGTTTGTGACGAATTCACTCCAGACTGCGCTTTCGGTTGCGATCGTGCGATGTCATATGTTCCCTACACACCACGTTACGTTCGTGCACTCTTGTCGACCTCTTCGGCTAAAAAGCTTGTTTCTCTACTCCTCACGATCAACAGTCCCTTCTGTATCTATCATTTGTAACCCCGCATTTCAAGCATTACTTAATCAATTCTTCTCTTCGCTAACTCGTTTTGCTCCCCTCGTCAAACAGATAAGCTATTCGCCCCTTTCCCTAGTATTACTATTTCAATGCAATCATGATGTTCCGTTTTCATGGGATATGCTGTTGTTTGGATCATTCATGCTTTTTCGTCCACTTACCATTGTCCGCTTCTGGTTGCTCCTTCATTAACTCATTGCGTATCGCGGCGTCTCGATTGCTGGGCGCTGCTGATCCAGGGCCATCACGACCCCATGTGGTTAGATCGACGCTGATCCTCTGTCCTAGATCTTCCATTGCTGAGTGCAACTTCGATCTACTCTAGCCTCACCCCTAGCAGACTCCCAGCCATATCGTAGCCGAAAATGGTAGGTCATGGGGACTCCCAGGCTTCGTTGTGCAGATAGTCCCTGCCTGGAGCATATAATCGAGGATGGTGCGCTCTCTACTGTGCTGAGCGAGATCCTGGTTGAACGGGGTTCTCAAGCTAACAACTTGAGGCGCAGATATGCAATGAAGCACAAGAAGTACGATGCACGCAGCAGAGTCGCACCATATATGTTGTATGACCTCTGGGCCCTGTCATACCTCTGTAGTGTGAATAATAGTAATCCTCAAAACGTGGAGACGGAACAGTGTCGCAATCTCTTGCAAACCCACGCAGTACTTCGTCAATTTCTCGCATCTCTCAACCTTTCGTCCGCACTCTCCACCCAGTTCAGACGCGTTCTGGGTAGTCATGTTGTCCCGGTGACCAATATCACGCAATTCAATGTTCTGTCCAGCTGATGGATTGTTCTAGCTCAGGGTTATTTCAGGCATCACAACTTCACGCAGTCTGATCCTCGCCGTCTCCAAATCCCATTGCAACATTGTTAGCGTGGTGATTTGTAGCCCCTCCAATTGTATCTCCTCTTGTTTTCTGGCTATGCCTTATTCACTGCGGCTTCATCTTACCTGCGACTTCTGAGCTGGAGTCCTCACCCTGTCACCGACCAGATCTGTTGATCTCAGACCCATCTGTCGCCCCCGCTCAACCTTGGGAAGGTCTGTTTGTTGTGCCCTCTCGATCTCGTCGATGTACTGTCGTCATCGTTGACCACACCGTGAAACTGCCCTGCTCTGGCGAATGAGTCCATATTTCATCGGTAATTAAACTGTTGCAGCGGCTATTCTTTTCTGCATCACACTGGCACTTGAGCCGCGTCCATCTTCGCTTGACTTTGTGCCTCATCGCCACACCCGCGGCATCTTGCACATATCTTCTGTTTGTAGGACGGATCATTTCCCCCTTTTACTTTGCATTTCGTCCGTCCTCGACGATTCTGATTATAAGGAACCCTCCTATTTTCCAGGTCAGTGATTTCTTCGACTACTATCTTTGAAGCTTGGCATGCATCCATACCCATCATTACTTCTAATGCTTCCATTGTTCCCCGATTGTTTAAGGCTTGGTCATCCCCATAATGTCTAATTTTTTGGGGCTATATTACCGCCTCGCATCTGAGTCAATTTAAAGCAGAGAGCTCATGATGCTTCAAGTGACGCGACAATGCTCTTGAATCACTCAGCCGCCTGTATACACAGCTCATAAGAATGCCGTGCAGGCAGTATCTGACAATGACACCCCTAATGTACTGAATCATATCTGGCAGAGTCTTACCGCTAGTCGGAACTGAAGTGTGTGAAATCAAGTTATTATATGATATTGGGGAAGGCGTGACAATCTTGTCGTCTAGTAAACATAAGCACATAAATTATAATTAAGTATCCGATATCCCGCTCATACTTCTTTGCATCCCATACGCAGATTCCGAACTCGATCTTGATAGGAAAGCCGTCGACGTCATACTCGGAGATCGCAACCGCCGAGTTGGCGTAACGACCTTTAGAAAACTATCCGGGGGGATCCTTTCTGTATGCCATCCTCTAGGAGAGTAGCTGTAGTGCGATTCGGAAGGTGTCACATCTTGTGGATCATGGATTGGAGTCATAGGAGTAAGACATAGGAATGTGGACCATATACGAATACTGCCGTCGTGCCCGCCTACGGCGAATGCGAAAGGGTCGCCTGCGAGGCTATTGCATGATATACAAGTTAAATCTTGGTCAGGGTCCTTAGGATAGATATGATGAAGAAGATTAGCAGAATCTCGATCCCAAATAAGGATTTCTCCAGCTACACAACATCGTCAGCAGAGGCTGGGAAAAATCAGCGCAAAATCGTACATTTTCCGGCGCAGAGTATGAACTGGTCGTTCTTTCCGCCAAACGTCGATGCAACATATTCAAAGGAGACTGGAGACGAAAATGCGTGACGAAATGTGAGTCTCGCACAATTACGGGAAGCCCGACCCCGGCCCCCGACCAAGTCCATCTTCCAGAGCTGAGGAGGAGACTATAGTTCAGAGCATAAGTGGAAATCATGTCATTTTTTGTCATGAACTACGAACCTGATCCCCAAACGAAAAGAGGAGGTGGGTGTTGTTTCTTGCCAATTTTACGTCGCTTACGTCCTGAAAAAGTGGTATTTGACTTTATGGGTCGCATGTCAGGTGTGTTGTCATTGAGATACGAGCAAGTGGTGGCCCACCTTTCACAGAGACGTGTACGTGTATTATACACTGAAATGTTCGTGAGTTGTCATTGATCTTCGTATGGGTGGTTTTACTTGCCTATAATGCGCTTTTCCACTCTCGTAGGACGACTGGGATGGAGTCCGTTAGGTGCTTCCCCTATAGGACCGATGCCTATTATACGATGACCGTCTGATGTAACGACGATCCGTCGAAGTTGAACACGCCCGCAGCTGTAAGTTTCAAGAACCTTTTCGGATGCTTTGTATTAATTTTGGCTTCGAAAATGTAGTATTTACCTCTCCGTCTTTGTCCTAAGGAATGTCACATTTTATGATCTTGTATGATTTGGACAGGACGTACTAGTTTCACAATTTCACTCCCCTCCACAGATAGGACAGACACTTATGAATAATTATGTTTTGGAAGTGTCATGCAGAGTTCGACATTACTTACTATCTCCAAGAGGCACCCATTGTAAGAACTGGACGATATGAGGCCGGCGGATTGTTTTCAAACAAACGCCATCCTGCGATACTGTTTAAGAACGGTGCAGAAACATCGAATCACAGCGTACTTTTGTCCAAATTTTGATGCCGCGGGGAGACCTAGTCAACACGTGGCCACCACACGTAGACCTATTGATGTAATTAATCATCGTGATGACAATAACAGCGTCATTAAAATTCGCAGACCAGAGTATTTGCTCCGTAAAGCCTCTCTCATGGTAAAGAACATGGTTATCAGCGGACGGTTCCTGAAGCACATGACGATCAGGTTCTTCGAATTGTATTGTGAGACTATCAAGCAAATCTGCACTTACCGCGACCTTGAAGATACATGCTGTTTTATCCCAGCTATGGTCAACGCGCGATGTAAACAAGGATAATTCACAAAAATAAAAGGATGTTTGAATCACCTTGCTGTCGCGAGGTACTTTCCATCCGGAGAAAATTGGAGGTCTCTTACGAGCGCTTGATGAGGCGAAATGTCCTCTGTGCATTCCAAATTCTGCAGCTTCTGAGAGAGAGTAGAGAGACCATAACGTCGGATTACTTTTCCTCTCATGGAAGGGGTGCGGGAAGCAGGGCTTGGATGCAGCATCCAATCGAGAGATTGCGAGCCGTAAGTTCTCGGGTATGACTGCATCGATATAACGGTCCGAACAGCCCTCTTGAAGCGTTCTCGAGCACGAGATCGTCGAGCCTCATCTTGCTCATCTGGCGTTCCCTCCGAGACAATCGATACCACATCCTCCAGAGAAGAGGGAGATACTATAGAGACGCCGCATGAGGTCGGGGCTGCGCTCTGGACAGGTTCATCATCTGTCGTTCTCTCAAATAATCTGGCAGGAGGGGGTCGCCGAACGTACAAAGGAAGTCCACGGAAACCTGAGTAAAGACGGCGGGTGATCGTCCGTATGGGCGCAGTGATATGTCTGATTGTTTCCAACATGAGGTCCTCTAGCCATATGTGACCTTGATGGTGTATAGATACAAATCGTTCTGATACAATCCAGCATAAGGAAGAAGCCAATCCGATGGACGTAACGGTCTGTCACAATTGGATAAGAACTCGACGTACATAAGAATAAACAATAAACATACTGCGAATATAGTGATCAGGATGGGCGTGACCATATTCTATAGGCCAACAAATAGTAAGGAACTGCGTCATGAAAAGTAAGGATTCTGACAAACATTACTTATCGTGTATGTGACCAATATGAGTCCCACAAAAAAGAACATAACTGCATTGACGAGTAACACAAGAGGTGATCGTCTGATCCATGTCAATACCCACCAGGGTACTCTGTGATTTGGCGAGCGGCTTAATTTTCCAAGTCATTAGAACTCATGCGAGAGAAAACAATACGAAGCGCTCACTGTATGGCCTGCGTCCATGCCAAACCAAGTAGACTGGTCGCTATCGCTGCGACGCTGAAAACTAGCGACGAAAACCAAAATGCATTTACAGATACTGCCAGCTTAGTGTTGGTGTGATCATACGATAGCTGTAAAAGTGTTGCGGTGACACCCGAAAATATCGTACCAAATGTTGCCAGATTAGAAAGATTAGCGGCCGCATACTGTTGTGAAAGCTGAATGGTTGGGACACCTGTATCCACCATTTCAATTGCCAGTGAACACCTGTTTTAAAATTGTAATTACCGATATCTATGAACATCGCCAAATTTGATGCTACAACGTCAATATGACTTCCGATTTCCGCTGTAAGTCCGTGCACGTATTGTTGCACAGAAGCAAGCCGAAAATAGCCTACGTGAAAGATTCAGCCCAGTAACCGTGGACGTTGAGTATTTTATCGTACCTTTATACTCCGTCAGACAGGAAGCCCGATACTGAATTTTGTCAACGTAGTGTCACGGCCAAAAAAGAACACTCACTTCGAGTTCTGCTGCGAAGGCGTGGATGGAACTATTCACCGCATCATCCCTAAATTCAGGGAAATCGTTCAAACTATTCAATAGCATGCGCAGATCTCGCGCAAAACCATCCAATTCCTGGGGAATAGCTTCAGTCGCCAATCCATCCTCCGCTATGAATGCTTGAAATTTGACAGCTTCGGAATGAGCCTTGCCACGTCGGTCCACGATGTTTGGATTCACAAGCGTTTCTTTGGACTGGCGTGCGATCCTCCGAGGAAATAGATTGGCTGCGTTGTCGCGGAAGATGAACAAAAGTCGGACGAGCCGTTCACGAAGTCTGGATGCAGCGAGTAGCAGTGCTGCCGAGCTGCCCAATTGACGGGCGCCGTTATCAAAATTACGGAGCTGGAAGGACGCGTAAATATAACGATATTTCACATAAAACTACTGACCTCTTTGTCCAATCTTTCAACGCGCCTTTCGAGGCAGGAAGGGGTCAACCATGGTCAGTCAAAAAGCGAGTGGTAGAACGGATAACTCACTTCTCAAAATTCGTGAAGGTCTCTATACCTTCTAAAACGAGTTTTTCTTCCGGGCTAGCCGGATCTTAAAAATGGTTTTAAATGGCGAACGCCCTCAAAATAGATATTCTCACATTGTTTCTTGTCTGTACTCTGTTGCGGTTTCTCCTCAACTGTCGCAGAGTCGCGAACGACAAGCTCCCTTAGCACTTCGAGAAATTCATGTAGCGTTTCTTTGCGCTTCGAGTCCAAGACAAGCTCAGGATCTATTGTGCGACAGTAAGCGAGAAAACATGATCTACAGTTTTTAACAGTACCAGGAGGCATAATGAATCCGGAAGAATCTTTGGATCGAGGAGTCTCGTTGAAGAATGACGAATCTAAGTTGGAGTACGTAGTCTTTATAACAGAGATACCTTTAAGGTCCGCATATCCTGAAATGGAATACGGGAATAAACTCCATGCAGCCATGAGGTTGAAAGTTATCCCACAGCGGATGTCCATCATGTCGGGAAAACAAAGTCATAGAACGTTCGCCGAAGGTCCACGAGCAGATACAGCACCGCGGAAGGACCAAGAAACTGCCGTAAGGGGCCGGATAACACGGCCAGGCGTGAGGCAGTGGTGTTAATGTTTTCCTAGGACAACGGAAACTATCTTCCCAAATTCTGGTCATTGGAGCCACGACTGGCATATGCCATGAGGTGTGCCGAAGAAGTTCTTGCAAAAATTAACTGTGAAGTAACTTCAGGGACAATGCGGCCGACGGCAAAGCATCACGCCATATGATAAGAACTCAGGAGGGGTGGTGTGGAAAACGATCTATCAGCATTCCGCTTTATTACCCGATTAAACATGATATTCCTAGTCCGAGACCTTGTTCAAAGACTTGAGTCTGCTACAAGATATGCAGAGCGATACGCTCATACCTCAGGATAGGATTCACTGGCTGCGGCGCTATCCTGTGACCGATGGCAACTGGGGGGTACCTCTCCTCGTTAATGTGAACTTTCAACGAGTAGTTGATTTATGAAATCGTAATCAGAGGTATCCAAAGTTTCATTTCAAATTCTTACTCAGATAAGCCTCGTCCTTCCGAAGTGTAAACCTTTCAATGTAGCGATGTTGATCAGGCCAGCAACGAACGTTCGTATACAGCCTCGACCAAGGAATTCTCTCGTCGCGTAAACGTCGCTAAGATAGAGTCGTGAGTATTAGTAGTATGTAGCCGCGACTTGTCGCGACACATAGTATGACAACATACGGAGTGCAGCAACATATTGTCTGTATGACTTGTGGTGCGACCTAGGCCCAACAGTCTTCACAGGGACCGGTGATTACTTGCACCAATGAGTGAACGGCTGTATTTCATGGTGCAACGAACGCTTCTCCTGTTCTATGCTGAAAAAAGACTTCTGATAGAGCGCCACGGTGATTTGTGCACGAGGTATCCTCGCTTTGGGAGATAGAAGTCGGTAGAAGTCTCAGGGAGACCTTCTATCGGCGTGACCAGAGAGATAAGGTGCATTAAAGCATTGACGCCTGAGCCTTGCGTTATAAAGTTACTGGATAAACACAAGGCTGCCGCAAGCACCTACCGTGACAAGGTGAGTGGCGGGAACTTGAGAAATTGCCGTACCTTATTTGTTAGTGTGAGAAATATTCCTGAATTGGATGTCTGCAGGCAACTGGCAAAGTGGTCTAAGGCGTTCCAAGGCTTATCTTGGCATGAGGGAGGAGACGATGAGGCAAGAGTGCTAATTTTGTGCGCGACGATTGCCAAGGTACTGCTTGATCATTCTGACATAAAAATAAACCGTCGTTATCGGCACTCTAGTATGACGTTATCATCTTCAAGCGTACGATTGAGCGGAAAATACCCCGGATTTAAATCGTCTCTGTTAGAGGCCGAGGAAACGAAAATATTCTTAGACGAGTCTGCTATACCAGCTTGCAGTCAATGTTACATAGGAGCAATGGTCTCATTCCGTATTTGAAAAAAACAAAAAACTCAACGTCCGATTCCGACGTCTTTACCATTCACTTCACCCTGAGATCTAAAGAAAAAGATAGGATTGCGATTTTGCAAATTGACATTTGAAAACTAGAATCGCTGAGTTCTACGAAGCACATGCATAATCTCATATGAAGTCCGAGTTGTTTTCGGTATAGGAGGTGAAAAGGCACGTCGTATAAGCATCTCACCGCAGCATTAACCACACTGCTTCAATTTACTTCCCCCGGCAAATAGCGATCAGATCCGTCCTGGCCGATCCCAATCCTCGCCTCAAATGTTCGGTGAGCTGAGCCTGTTCCTCACGGCGATCGCGCACTTGGTCATCCAGACGTGAGTAAAGAGTGACGTTGGCTCTATATAATGAACAGGAGGTGTGATCATGATCAGTGACTCCACCCCCCAAGGCAGGGACATGATGTGTTTGAAAATGCACGCACGTGAGGGTCTCCTTCACGGAGTCAATGATATCTTTAAACTGCTCGACAATTTCTACACGACTGCAGTTAGCACCCGTTTGAACAACAAATCAGATGTTGTGTGAACAAGAATTTAACGGAAATTTGATAGGCAGAAAGGGGTAGAAGCAAAAAAAATGCAAAGAAACAGGGAAATAGCCGCGCACCTTCAGAGCCTTGAAGCCACTCTTCCCTTGAGCAGGTAGACCACTTCTCAATGAGGCCCATGTAAGTCTCCACGTTCAGGAACGAATCCATGTTCGCAAACATGCTATCGAGAGATATTTCCTCCGCGGCACCCGCACCAGTTTGGCCCGTGGGAGGTGAAGATTGACGAACCGTATTGTCATCAAGATCAGGCTGTAATTGAGTATGGTCAATGCCGGAGTGGCTAGTGTCGTCAGGACGGCTATCTTCTAATTCGCAGGGAAACTCGTTGGTCTTGACCCGTTTGACTCTATGCATATATCCAATCTCGTCAGGGGGTGAGAAACCAGCCTCGTCCTCCTGAGTGCCTTGTATGGTGCGCTTCACCCTGCGCAACACGGGATACGCACCAACGTTTGTCCTGCGAGCGTCAAGCAGCACTTCGTCTTCGTTTGCTGTCTCTGGCTCGACGTCTTCATGGATTCTCTCAAGGAGTTGCACAGGCTGTGACTTGGCTAGGGAAGATTTGTTGGAGCTGAATGTGTGCTCGTCATCGTGCCTGCCATCGTGAATCGACCCGTAGCTAGGGACAGGCGCTGCAATGACACGAGAAGTAGAGATGAGCCCTGAGACACCTGGTGTGGATATATGCGCGTCTTTGAGACCTGAAATGGTCAAATCTCCTCTGTGTGATGCAGATTTTGCCATAGGCGACGTGGGTCGAGCAAAGGATATACCAGGATTGGAAGATGAAACAAAAGGCGAGCCTGTTCCGCGGAGAGAGCTAGACCTGCCTGAAATGGCCAAGGATTGCATATCAGGGCGATAGATTCCGCTGAAACGCCCAGACGCGCTGGAGAACGACGCGTCTATGGCCGCTGAGTGATCTCCGGAGCCGAGTTTGCCAGCGAGTTTCTTCCCAAAAAGCCCGGAAAAGCGAGCCTTTTTTTCTGAGTCTGTTTTTGGTTGCATTGAGTCAAGTTCATCCGGGTTACCGCCGGTACGTTGGGGCTGGCCTAGAGAATTCTGGTTACGGAGCGACATATCAAACGGATGTTCGGTGTCTGCATGGGTAGAAGCACGAGATGCTGAACGAGGAACAAAAGACTGGCGGGCGCTCATGTCTGTTGTGAACTGGAAAAAAAATCTTGATGTTGCAAATGAGAGATTGTTGATGTAACACTTGATGCTATCTTATCAAGTTGCGATTGAGTTGTGATTATCAGGTTTTGGGTTGTTTGGATCAAAAGCTTTTGCCAAACAAACCGCACTTACGCACAAATATGCCGAGAACGTAACCGATGCTCGCTTCGTCGCCTTGCTACTGTGGATTTAATTCGCTGAGTGGAATATTTAATGATTTTGCCATGTCGCAGTGAAGGCGAGTTCGAGGGAGTAATTACCTATTATGAAGAGGCTGTATATTCATGTACGGACTCGGGCTCGACCATGATCGATCGTTAATATCAATACAACCACGCTGAAACGACATGGCGTTTCAATCAGTCACAGAAGTATTTGGTTTCGTGGCGACCGTGATGACACGGAAAGGGATAGTCATGATTGCACTGCTAGGTGATTTCTAGAAGGGTCGTTATTGGAATTATATGGTCTCGACCAGAAGATGTTGTGTCTCGAGCATGGTGAATACAACATATGCATGTGTGCTTCACACGAGGCGTGCTCAAATTCAAAGAGAATAAACAACCTCCACTTTCAACCCAACCACCCCTCCCCCTCGTCCATCCCACCCAGGTATTTCAGCGCGGCAAACTGGGCATCTGAGTATGATCGGTCAAATGATGAATTACAATGGCGTAAAAAGTGTGAAAGATAAATATTGACCTTGGAACAGGGGCTCTGTCCATAGCAATCACCATGTTCCGCTTCACTGTGGATTTTACAGCAGCAAAGAGGCATGCTCCACAGCAAATATGACCGCAAGGTGTCAGAGTTGCGTTAGTGGGAGGTGAGAAGCAAATGGGACACGTATAAGCGGATAATAGCTCCGGCGCAGACGACGAGGAAGATGTGGCGTTCAGGGGAAAAGCATGAGGGTCCTGACTAGCTGGTTCGGGTGTAAATGTACCCGTCATCTCTAGGGGAATAGGATCATCGATGACGATTGGGCGCAGTGAAGGCTGAGTTCGACGTGGTGACAATGTGGGGCTGACCAAGACTACGTCGTCTGGAGGAACATTGGTTATTTCGGAGGCTGATTGGGATATTCCCCTTTGATCCATGATGTCAACTTCAGTTCCTGCATCTGCAGCATCTGAGTAAGCCTGGGATGCTACTGACTCTTGGGTGAGCGGTGGTTGGTCAACCAGTTCCTCGTCCAGGGATGAAGGTGATCCTAGCATAAGATCGGGAGCCATGTTCCAACTAGACAGCAGCGAGCTTGATGCGACCTGTGACGAGGTGCTTGCCTCTAAGACATTATTCTCTGGGGGATTGGAGAGTAGACTCGGATGTGCTTCATCTTCATGCAGCTGGTGCACGTTGTTCTGTTCTTCTCCACTGAAATCAATTCTTCGTCTCTTTCTCCTGTGATGCGAAAGGTCTTCTTCTGCATGATCTGGTAGCAATATCGAATCTTCGTTTGGTCTTGGCCCGCCACTCTGTGAACGAGAAGCCTGTGAGCTACTCCTGGAACTGGTAGCAGAGCGCGGAAGACGGTTTCTGCTAGTAGATGGCGCCGGTAACGGTGTAGACAATGTAGAAGATGTTGTCAGATCGATCGTATCTGAATTTTTGCGTTTTGTCGTCATTGTCGATGATGATACAGTCGATGAAATCGACGATGATCAGCGACTGAGCTGCGAGCAAGATGTAATAATAATATGACTAGAGGTATTCGGGGTCCTTATTAATGACACGTCGGTTCGATGCTCCAGCACTTGTTTACAATTACTACTACTATTAAGTCCAGCTTGCTCTGCTACTGCAGGGCTCACCGTCATCGATGTCCGGGGATAATCACCCCTCCATACTAGACCAGCTCGATGCTGTTGTTCCTCTCGCACGTTTCGACGCATTCCCAAAACTTCCTTCAACCTACAAGGCCCGCTCAGAATCCCGCGGTTTCTTCACTCTTTTGGTCGCTCTCATCGCAGTCCTACTTGTATTAAATGATATTGGAGAGTACATCTGGGGTTGGCCAGATTATGAATTCAGCATAGACTCCCAGGGCCAGTCCCAATTGAATGTGAACGTTGATGTGGTAGTCAATATGCCTTGTCAATGTAAGTCCTTCCACTCCCTTGATCACAGAGCTTCTGCCCCTGAACCAGAGACTTGTCGCAGATCTTAGTGTGGACTTGCGTGATGTAGTTGGGGACCGCTTATTCCTCAGCAATGCGTTCCGTCGGGAGGGTGTATGTCTGATATATCTTCTACAGGGCGAGCGTTCATCTAACTCACCTTAACAGACTCATTTCGATATTGGCCAAGCAACAACTCTCAAGTAAATTATAATTTCTATGAGCGTTTTCACCTCTTACCCTTCAATCGCTACTCAGGGAACATGCCAAGGCTCTTTCTGCTCGCCAGGCAATCTCGCAATCCAGAAAATCGCGTGGACTCTTTTCTTGGTTCCGCCGCGCTGAACCTGAGTTTCGCCCTACATATAACCATGAGAAGGATGAAAGCGCATGTCGTATTTATGGGTCCCTACAGGTCAAGAAAGTGACTGGTATGTTGACCCTCGATGCTCCCCCTTCTCTTATTAATAATATCACCAGCTAATTTACATATTACAACGCTCGGACATGGCTATAATAGTCACATCCATGTGGAACACAATAGTGAGTAGTCGCAATCATGTTCAATGAGTATGGATGTTATAATGTTTTCCAGAGATGAACTTGTCCCATGTGATCAGCGAGTTTTCGTTCGGACCATACTTCCCAGATATCTCTCAACCCCTTGACTACTCAGTTGAGATCGCAAAAGACCGTACGTTTTTTCCCACTCAGTTCGTACTCAAACTCATCGACTAACAGCGTTCATGGTGTACCAATACTTCTTGCATGTGGTTCCAACTACATACATTGCCCCCCGAAGTCGGCCTCTCGAGACAAACCAATACAGCGTTACTCACTACACCCGTAAGCTGGAGCACAATGACGGAGTCCCCGGTATTTTCTTCAAGTTTGATCTCGACCCGATGGTTATCAGCATCCATCAGCGCACAACCTCGTTGGTACAATTCATCATACGGTAGGGGAATCTTCTTGGTTCATTACTCAAGATTGACATATCCTCGTAGCTGTGTTGGTGTCATTGGTGGTGTTTTCACCTGCGCGCAGTATTTCGTTCGTGTCGCCATTCGCGCAGCGGACGCCGTATCAGGGGCAGATACCACTCCGGGAATTGTAGCCGCTGAAGCTACTGGTGTGAAGCGAAAATGGGCTGGCGGACAGTTACGTGTACGTTCCACTGCACAAAACTCGACGAATGTCGTCAGACAAGGCCCAGGTTGGGTCGTCGAAGGTTCCTCCTCACCGTACGCATCCTACGCGAACACGCCCGCCTCAGGTGGATTCACCGGCCAAAGTCCATATCCCTATTCACCATATCTATCTGCACCTCCCTTGACTAGCAGTGCGAGTGTCCCACCGACACCAGGAACAGGCGTTGGACTTGGCTTCGGCGGGGCGGCGTTTGGCCCGCCGCCGAGTGGAAGAGGGCATAAGCAGGGGAAGTCGGTCAATATCTCACGAAGTGTTAGCGGAGGACTCAGTTCGCCCTTCGCCGTTCCTTCACCGCTGATGTCCCCGGCTGTGGGCCCACCACCCTCGGGTAAGAAGGATGATTAATGGGATACTTAGTACAGTACTGTCTGCTATTACTGAGAAATTTGGATCGCCCGGAGAGTCAGCTGCCAATAACAGCTCACATGTGTGAAGAATGAGAGTCAGCAGGCCTCGGTTGTACAACTGCTCACGATCCTTTACATAATAAGCATCATACAACTTGAAGTCAGACGTCTCAGATCAGCTATGGCACCTCAGCGCAATGCCGTTCTGCCAAATGCTCTCAAAACACCTGCCGTCCAGAAACTGACTAACAAGCGTGTCATTCTTGCTTCTGCAAGCCCGAGGAGAAAGGAGATACTCCAAACCCTGGTACGAACCCAACCTAGCATTTCTTAAAGTCGACCACTAGATGACATGTAGACAGGGCTTAGCACCCGAAATTGTCCCATCGACGTTTGCTGAGGATCTCCCTATCTCTTCCTTCGAGGATATTCACGAATATCCCGTTTCCACTGCGACCCAGAAAGCAGTGGAGGTGTATCAAAGATTACTGGTACGTTCGTTGCTTTCAATTTCACCTATATTTTCACAACTTGCACAAGACAGATGCGCCAGATGACCCACCAGATCTCGTCATCGGTGGTATGTGCCCTTTGGAAAGTTGCCATCCATGCGACCTAATACTCATTAGCGGATACTGTCGTCTTCACTCATGCCCTACCATCGACGTCCATTGAGATGGAGACGGGTGTGCGGCAAGAGCTTCTCGAGAAACCATCCTCGAAAGATGACAACATGCGCATGCTGATGGACCTGAATGGGAGTGTTTGTGAAGTTGTAACGGGCGTTTCACTTGGTATGTGAAAATTTTGATTCTTAGGATTCTTCTGTTCTAATCTCTGTTTCAGTATATCCGATCTTGAGCGCTCCTGGATATGAGATCAAGTAGGT
Organism: Suillus hirtellus; assembly: GCA_016695485.1. Taxonomy (NCBI): domain Eukaryota; kingdom Fungi; phylum Basidiomycota; class Agaricomycetes; order Boletales; family Suillaceae; genus Suillus; species Suillus hirtellus. Next base: position 35,658 of record MU172365.1, read on the forward strand.
TTTTTCTCTTGAAGTATGCCCATTGACCGAATTGCCGTCACGCACATAGATCTATCGATGAACGGACATTGGTATTTTTCGGGGACAATCCGGACCATCTACTTAAGGCGTATGTCGACAGCGAGGAAGGCCTAGATCGAGCAGGAGGCTTTGCAGTCCAAGTTAGTCTCTCTCGAAGTTGTCCGTAACACGACATTCACGCAGACGACAGGGTCGTGGCAACTTGCTCATTCGCAAGATTGATGGCGACTTTTACAACGTTATGGGTTTTCCTGGGGCGTCATTTTTCAAGCTCCTAGAAATCCTCGTTGAGGAAGACGAAGACTTTCTCGCGATATAAATAGGTAGGATGGTGTACTTCGAGACTCTATAATTGGACAATGATAGACGACGCGTGGATTTCCCATCTTGATTGCAAGTCTGGAAGCCTCACGAGGAGAACCCATCGAAGGCCATGCGAAGCACATAGCTGGGTGAATCCTTCGTTAATATGAAATGCGCATGATGACTCGCACTGAAAAACGTTTACATCTAACAAATCCTGCGTCCCTGAAATGCGCATTCACCTTCAATTTCAGTACGCATCTCACGTGCGCGAGATTCTGAGTGGATACTTCCTACAAACATAGATGTAAGACTGGTAACAAGTGCAACGAGCGTAGACTCGTGACCATTTCTTAGACGAAAGCGAGTAGAATGTATTCGATGGCATATGTGCTAGATGCCAAGAAATAGCTTCCCGAGTACTTATGCAGGGCGCCGGGGGGCCAGATCAATCTACGAAGAGGATGCTAGGCGGAATAGACTTTGTTGCTGTTTGATCACGCAGTGGGAAACCCGAAGAGGACATAAGTATGAAACATTCAGTATTGCTAGTGGTCGTCAGCCTCAATGTTGATAATCTTACTACTACATACGTTTCCCTGGAACGGCCTATCATGCATACAAACCACCCCTCACCTCCATACGAAGTCCTTCACTCGTTCCTTGAACCACGCTCTCTCCTCGTGTGTTATATGCTGTCCCCCATGCACATGGAACACCATGAGCGGACGCACACCTTCTAGTTTCACATTAACCTCGTCGTTCTTCCCTGGCAAATAATTCTGCCCCGCAGCCCCCTGCCGGCTGGTGATCATCGCCTTCAGTAAAGTCAACGGCACGAAATCGCCGTTGGCTACAAGCTTGAGAGTAGTGACACGGCGCCACAGGGAACAAACATGATCATTAAATGGTGCGCCGAGGAGGTGTAAGATGATCTCTATGCAGGAGGAGTGGCTGTTCGTGATGGTGACTGTATCACCGTCCCACATACGGGCATCGGGTACCCGCCGCGGTTCTTTGCTACCGCACCCGTCCAACTCCAGTGATTTTGATGAGGAAGGTAATGAAATACTTTGAAGATCATGAACAGAATCGCATTGCTCGATAACGATGGTTTGGCAAACGTCATCAATGGCAGCCAAAGCGTCTATGCTTATGCACAGGATCACTTGCTCTGCCCCTATTTTGACGCCAGCTTTGTTCATGGAGGCCAGACCCGAGTCTGATAATCGCAGGTTGTCGAGGGTGAGGCAAGGTATTCGGCGTGGAACTGCCTCCAACGCTTGACAAAGCGTCACTGCACGTGCGCCATAGATCCGGTCATTGCGACCAGTTCCGCATGAAATGGTCATGAACTCAACATGGGTCAAGTTATTCTTCAACCACTGATGGTCGAAATTGCAAGCTACAATTTTGTCGACACGAAAGATCCTGAGAGCAGGACAGTCAAGTTTCAAACGTGATTTCAAGTCGGTGCAATGGTGAATATGTTTTCCATCTGTCAATTGTAAACTCTCGAGCTGGGGCGCATATCCTGTTAGCGTGTCCAAGTGTGGCTGGTGGTGTGCCTCGTAGAAGTTAGCTAGCCTAAGGCTCTTGAGCCGTTGAAGATGCGGTGCAATGTGTTGTAAAATAACACGGATTCCACGTGTGTGACACCACGAGTTGATTATGGTCAAATGGACAGGATAGCTGCCCGATTTCTCCAGCTGTGATTTTATGCAATGGAGGTCCTGGTCCCCGTGTGCGTATACCATCCAAAAGATCCGAGCCCACAGCTCAGGGGTAGAAGACACGATATCTCGCCAACGTTTGCAGACCAATGCCATGGTGTGAGGGAACGGCAGGCCTCCTGCTAGCAGCTGATGGTCCGCTTCAGGAGTTGTCACCATATCATCTTGGACAATGTCTTCCAGAACGGCTTTGAGAATGCCGGACACTGTCTCTGCAGGGAGTGATGAAAAGGAGCACCGTGACATTCTCCTCGCCATCGATTACTAGTGGCTGAAATATTAATGAGATGAGGACTCGTTACTAGAATGATGGACTTACCTCTCCTCAACTAATGGGCAAGACCTATCACTATAAGGAGCAGAGCAAGAGAAGTTAGGGGTAACACTGGACATTTGATTTTTCAACGTGCCCCAAATAGGTCGCGTGTCAAAAGTCGCGCCTTGTTTCGTATCTTACTCAGTTTTTCTGAGAGGACTATATATTTTCAATGCCGCGAAAGTGATAGTCGCAGAAGGAAGGGAGCTGGATTTAAAAGTTGGCGACGAAGTTCTTGCCATGCAGCGCATGCCTAGTCCATGCCTCGTGGTTGAGAACGCCATTCGCCTTGTCCGAACTAGCAATTGTGATATTGTTTAAAATCATCTCGAATGAAGGACATCCAACCAATGATTGAAGCTTAAATACCACGAGCTTTCTGTAACACTCTCGTACTTCAAAGAAACAGTTCGGGAAAGTGAGTACTCGCCGCTAGTTGGGGTTGCACACATGGATATTTATTGGCGCAGAGAATGTAGCTGTGAATGGCTGTGGATAGTATGATCAATGTAAAGGTAGAATGCTATGGGAGGAAATTATGGGAGATGGGAACCGAAGCATGACAAGTGAGGAAATTGGAAGTAAAACAAGCGCAAACAAAAAGCAAGATGAAGTTCGAGGGCTAGGCGAGGGTAAGATTAAATAACAGATACGGTATTGCGATGACGAGGAATGATACACAGATTTGGAGCAGAGCAAGAGTCAAGAATATCACCTCGATCGATTGGATAGATACCAGGATTAACGCCTCCGCATTGTTCTTCCTACTTTGCGCAAAACGGCTGCACAAAGCACGAAAGAGAACATGATCACGTAGGATAGTCGAAACTCGGGTAAAATGCGCAGTTGCACGAGGGGAAGGCTTAGCCCTTCAGAACGTTTAGTCTTTACTTCTGGACGAGGGTGTGCACCAGGATGAGAATAGGGATACAACCATCCCATTGTGCGAGCAATGATTGAGTGCACAAATGATTTCAATCCAAGATGATAACCAAAGAAGACCACGTTGTCCGGAGTAGGGAATGTATCATGAACAGAAGAATGGTCTGTGGGTTGATCATCGAGCGGTCGTCGAGCTTCTTCAGGACGAAGGTAAACGTGGCTGACAACATCCTGGGCTGCGACTTGTGCTTCGACAACTTCCAGACGTGCTCGGAAGGCTTCAAGCTGTGTTCGAGTAGATGCGATGGATGCTTCAAGTATCGCAATGACGGTATCATCATCAGAAGGTGCCACAACTTGGTCGGACGGAAGAGAGACGCCTTCAGCTGACTCGACTGTAGTAACCTCACGTTCTGCTGCATGAAGAATGCTCACAACCTTCCCTGGATCTAAGTTGGCCTGAGGTACGTCGTCTACAGGTATGCTGTCCAACGCAATGTCCATCTTGTTGGAGCCTCCGGTAAATATCGCGGTCACTATTCGCTTCTGAGTATTAGCTCGGCCATTTCCAAGGTCACTGAACTTGCTCAGGTTGTATTCTGCTGCAGACTCGTTTGAGTCGGCATTGATTTCGACCGCAGCTGCCATCCTCGGAGATGTAGATGCCAATGGCAAAGGGGTAGGTGTATTAGCGGGGATCCGCTTGACGGTCTCTCCCAACCCGTAGTCCTCTTCCCAAGCGCGTGCACCTTTTATAGGACCAGGAGACGTTAGGAGGTCCTCGATAATCGGTTCATCCTCAATCTCCTTGAGCGATGTGTATGGAGGTGGTGGGTTGATTAGACGGATCGTCGAATTTAAGAGGGCAGGAGGAACAGGTGACCCAGGGGACGGAATGTCACTGTCGCTATCGGCATCACTGCCGCTCATGGAGCCTTCGCTCCCACTGACGGCGCCTCTTTCGCGCTCCCAAGTGTCGACGAGACCCTTAACCTGTCCACGTCTCCTAACTCGCATACGCGCAAGGTCTCTGTACCTCTGCGCTGAGGAGTCTGAAACAGAGTTGGAGCGAATCAAGGTTACGGCTGGGGATGGCGGAAGGTCTCCATCGGTTCCTATGGAGGCAGATGGCGGGAGGATTAAATCCACCGATGAAGTGGAAAAATTGTACAGATCACAGTTGAAAGGCGAATTCGAGCTGCGTATGGATCGCGTATGAACACCCTTTGAGTGTGCAGGTATGTCTTTAGAATGGTTTGAGTCCACCCATATGCGACCGCGGAGAACATCTGCGCGCAAGGCGCGGGAAGCTTCGAGCAGATAAAGTCGTTGACCAGGTGTCAGAGACAGGCTATAAACACACGATAATCGTCAGCTAGTCCTTTGCATTGGTATAACACTAAATGACGTGAACATACAACTTACCTAGCGAGGTCAGCGTCAGTTAATCTCAAAAAATTCCTACCGGTAATAGTTTGTTCTTTGATCATACAAAGAAGTTGTCCCTGGTCTTCGGTACTCAACTCGCTGCCTGCCCGGAGTGAAGTGGCAAGATGTGAAACGAGGTCATCAGTAGACCAGTGCTTGGGATTGCGAGGTAGATTATTGTCCTCTGTAACAGTATTGTTATTAAGAGCAGGCACACTGGCGGAGAGTGGTAGCGTGCCTGCGCGCCTCAGTCTGCGAGAAGGCGTTGCGTCATCACTGAGAGAGAAAGATGCACGTGTTGGAGGGATGGGATGAAAGGAAGGGGGGACAGGCAACGGAGAAGGTCGAGGGACTTCATTGACGCTCGCACCTTCAACGGATGAAAGGGAAAACGCGTGACAATGCCTTGGGCGAGTTGGCGATGGGGGAACATAATGGTGTTTGACTGAGGGTGATGAGTGCGGCGATAAGTTCGAACGTGAAAGGACAGCAGAGGACGTCGTCTTGATTGCATACGGATGTGCATTTGATAAGACTGTAGGGTGCTTCTTGCTCGGCATTGCCACTGTCGGCAGACTAGAAGACGTAGTCGTGTTCGTCATCGTGGACGACGGCGACGACGATGGTGTCTGAACAAATTCCCTACAAACAAACGTGAGAAGTCTTCAAATTCATTCGATGACTTACTAAAGTCACTACTACCGTAAAAATTACCACTGCCATTAATTCCTTCAGCCACTTTGTCGAGAGAGAGCCCATACGACCGAGTTGCAAGGTTGAAAACGTTGAAGCTTTGAAGGACAACAACTGATACTAGCTATCCAACACGACCAGGGCCTGTGACATATGTTCAAATATGATATATGATCGATCGTCTTCAGTGTTCACATCCTCCAGATTGATTTTCTCAGATTCCCGGCATTAATTTCAATTGTCTTGTCAATTGAGCTACGGCCTTGGCCACAAATGACATGTAATGTTGCGCTACTTCAGGTTCTTTTTTGCAAGGCTCACTAGCACGTTCCGTAACCTCCACAAGACCAATAATACTGGTGTCAATGCATCAAAGCACCTCTCCATAACTCTGCTTTCTCCGTCAAGTTGAAGTCCGCCCCCAAATATGTTCGCCAATCTTAAGCTTCATCAGGTACGAGTTCAATTGTCAGGCCACTGTCCAGTCTGTGTAATGCCACGAACTCATCGTTGAACCTCTTTGCTGGCCGGGCTGCGTTCATCCTTACTTCGTGTACTGTTGTCTTCAATACCGTCCCCCTGGGTACTAGTTGATTGTGTTCGCTGACGCTCTCCTCAGTTCCATGTTGTTCCCAGCGCTTATATTCGCAATTCCCCCTCTCAATCTTCCTTCCATGGCCCTGCAATGAGTGTCTTGGTGGTCATTAGTCATGTTTGTGCGCACTTCGCCTCGCTCGCTCGCTCGTCCACAACATTATTATTCTTCGCGTTGCTGATGTTGTTCACTCCGCGCTTGCCGCAGCTGTCTCGAGCACCGTCATTCCTGCGTCCGCAACAACGCCGTATTTACCGTGTACACTATCTACCGCGAATATGAACTCCTCATCCCAGATGCCCCCGAGCTCATGCAGACTTTCATTGCTGCAGAGTCTGACGCGACGTGCAAGCGTAACACATCTGTGTTCCTTGCCGCTTACGCATTGCACGATGCCTAAAGCTATGGGGTGGTTGATTAGCGTGTATGATCAGCTGACGAGTCTAGATGAGCTCTTGCAGATGAGCATCATAGAAGTCATCAGGTTGGATTGTAAGAATGACACGACGCACTGAGTAAGTCCTTTCATTCAAGCCATTTTGTTTATCCTCATTTTTGTCGTCTTGCAGCCCCGATACATCAGATACATGTTTAAATTGTTGAGTTCATCGTCACCTGCAGTAAAGTATGAAGCTGCTACGACACTCACTACACTCACGCAAACCCCGCTGCTGTGAAAGGTATGTTTACGATCAGGTCCTGTACGCATATCTGCTCAACTTCGTAATTAGCAGCTACCTCGTGCTTTATTAATCTGGTCATCAAAGAATCCGACAACGTTAAGCTCGCTGTCCTGAATCGCCTAGATACCCTACGCTCCAAGCATGGCCACATTCTGGATGGACTGACAATGGACCTCTTGCAGGTCTTGTCGAGGTATTGATCAATCACTAGCTGAAAATAGTACCGAATCCTATCGCATCAGCGACTGGGCGAGTACGTCGAAGGTCCGTCAGGTATTCAAATCACACATTCCGGGACATCCGCAAAGTGCTTGGCGAGATCCTTTTCTTTGCAAGTGAGCAGCGCTTATTGGACCGTGGACGAGGCTGATGGAGAGAAGGACAATAAAGGTCGAGGGAAGGGGGCGGCCGAAGGTACTTGCTGACGGGACATATGCGACGGAGACGGCGTACATCAGTACCAACTCGGCGAAATTAGCCCAGGCTGCGTTCAAGCTGCCATTAAGAGGTACGTGGTGTGCACATTTATGTCGTTCGGAACTGAGCTTCTTAGAAAGCATGAGGATAGTAAAGGTGGAGATCAAGAGATCAGCTGGTGAGTTATGCCTCGCGGCAATCTTCCCCTTTTTTCCTCTTGTGTGTTGCAAGGCCGCCATTTTGAATGCAGTTGGTCATCATTTACCAAGTATAATGCAGGGCCCCTGCCAGGCATACTTCCCATGTCTTGATGTCCTCTATCAGTGCACAACTTTTATGATTCCGAGCTTAACGAGAACATCTGGGCGCAAGATGGACTTCGAATTCCGATACTTTGGAGACTACTGCTTGGACATGTGAATTGTGCAAAACTTGTTTCACATTCCCCATTCTTCTCCCGTGTAGCTTCGCAGTCTCGGCCTCCGATTCCTTACCAAAGCTTTTTCACGGTGTGGCTGTAAAAGACTGCGTAACCGCGCGTGCGACTTGACCCCATTGAAGGCGCATACCAACAAGTCAATGATATCAAAACTTTATCTCCGTGACATGTGGAAGGGGCTAGGGACTATGATAGAACATGATGGTCTAATCCCGCCGACTTCAATGCCCGCCTGTTGAAAGCTTGAACCGGACCTGATGACTTCAAATTTCCTCACCGCACGGAGTGGATGAAGCCCAATGGTCCATGTGCCCTTACTACAGACACAGGAACACCAGTCTAGGCCATATGCCAGCATACGCGATCTGTTTGGATCATGAGTCATGACGGCAACTCTGGTTGCTATGCTCTAGTCTTTTGTTAATCACTTTCGCCTTGGCCTTGGCCTTGATTGCTATGCCAATGCGTCAGTCCTGTCGCTGATGGAAGACTACTCAGGAAACGGAGCACGAGGCGCATCGAGATCGAATAACGCAAGGACGAGAGTGTGGTAAGAACAACCCCATCTCGCACTTACAGATGGGGTCGTACCTGACTGTCCAGACTCCAGAGGTGTTCGTGGCTGTACGTTGGACCAAAATGCAATGCGGACAGTCGGAAAGCAGAAATTGTTTATGAACTACACCATTCGCTTAATTCTTTCGCAGCCGCACCTCGAGGTGGTCGGTTATGTTAACGATGTCTCATAGATGTCCTCGTCCTCTACACCCTCTTGTCATTCGCTTGACATGTAGTATTGTCCGTCAGAATATCAGTCAAACTGGAAGTGAAGTCTACAAGAAGACATGACATTGAAACTTCTATCAGTATTCCGCAGCTGTAAATTATATAGCAAGGTATGATGCACGCAGGGTATCTCGATCTGGAACCCCAGTTTACCTTATTACCCGAACTCCGTGCATGTGCATGGCGATGGTCCGAGGACTAATCAGAGTCTAAAGTGAACCAGTCATGAAATAGAGATTAATAGTCGATCAAGATGTCAACAAGGAAAACTCACCCTATGGCTATCATGAGAACGAATCCAACGGTAGCGACGACCTAGACGTGCGTTACCGAGTGAGCATGCGTATTGAGTCGTAAGATATACCACGTACTAGGGTGGCGACAATACTGGCGGGCACACCATTCTTTAAGAAGTCCATATTAGTGAGATAAAGGCGTCCAAGCTCATCCTCTTGAGCAGCGCTGATCATTCAGAAAGCGTCAGGTTCGAGTCGTGGCGGTTGTGTGACGGACATACGCAGTTTGATTAGGAAACCCAGAAACAGGCATACCCATTCCAACAGAGCAAAGAAGACCAGTCATAAAAATGAGCAGATTTGCATGATCGCCGGGTAGGCTTTCTCCGACCTCTTTCGCGATGGGAACCAGTAGCACGCTTGCAATCGTATGGCTGATAAATGTCGATACGATCTGAAAGAAGTTTGAGCAAACTGCGAACACCACAACAAGTGACCACGAACCAAAACGACTGGGGAGAGGACAAGAACGACAGTGTACAAGGAGAGACCCTCGAGCAGACGATGGATCATCCTATCCATAGTCACCATCAAACCACTAGAAGTAACACCTTTGCCAAGAGCGATTCCGCCCATTGCGAGAAAAACAATTGTCCAGGCGAATTGTTCAAAGTCGTCCTTGAGAACACGTGGGTTAGTATCAATGTCGCCGATATATTCATCACACACCTTTTTCAGCACACCAGTGGCAAAGAAGGCGACGATTGGGATGATAGCAATAACACCCATATCTCCCACAAGACCCTCGAGTTTGTGCTCAAAACACCAGAGAGTAATTGTGAATAAGCAGACGAACGTAACCCAATACTGCTTAAGGGTGAAGGATTCCCTTGTTGGGCGAATAGTCCGTATCTCAATCTCTCCTTCCCCGTCAGGCGAACGAGCAGGGCGGTACATCACAAGCAATAGCAGCCAGATGAGCAAGATAGAGATTATGGACACTGGAAGTGCCACAGCAAACCAACTCGCCCAATCGAGTTTAGGATCCATCGCCGCGAGGGCAATCAGATTCTGTGGAGACGATATCGGGGAGCTCTGACCGCCTATGTTAGCGGCCAAGGCGATAGCGAGCTGTAGGGGTCATGAGTGGTTGCTCCCGCACATGGTAAATAACAAACTATTAGTGCTGGCGCAAAAGCCGAACCAGGGGGCAACGTTCTCAGGATCGGCTGAAGACAGTAAAAATCAGATAATTGTTGCTGCAGACATAAGACGCATATCATTTACTTGAATGAGAGTGAAGCACAATGTTGGAGCTGCAACATTACTGATACACGTTAATGACACGCGAGTGACAGGAATAAACGTGGCCTACCTGATCCACATACTCGCAAAACAGGAGACACCCATGAAGGCAAGAAGCACGGAACTAGGTTTTGAACCCGCCAAGCTCAGGACTCTCGTGATTAAGATCCGATCTATGTTGGTTTTGCTCAAAGCCGATGAAATTGTGAATCCTCCGATCAGAAGCATGATTGTGGGCGAGAACATAACAGAGAATATATACCTGGATCGTGTACTCAGTATCTCTGGGATGATCATTAAAGACAACTTACTTTGTTGCATCAGGCGTAGACAAGGCAGTGTCATTGTCATCACGTATAACCCGTAAGCATACCAACAGGAGGGGGACGCAAATCGATGTCACGAACAAAGGTATCGCCTAAATACGAAGGTGAGTAAGAAGTGGAAGCTCGAGCACACTTCGCACCTCTGTCGCCCACAAGATGGTGCTGAATGCAAGTATAGCAAAACATTTATTGGCCTCTTCACCAGCAACGATGTCCATCTTCAGTAAAGCGATGAACACAACTAGCGCAACGGTGAGTGACACCCTCTTCTTTGTCAACTTCAGACTTCCGAGAGGAGTCGGGATGTTGATAAGGCTGCTTTCTTCCTGTTGCACCAGCGTAGCGCCCATGAGAGTGCCTAATCCGTTCATAGTACCGTGTCGTTGTTGCCCGATCATCTGACGCCAGACTGTATTCCGCTCCCATGCAATGTGTTCGCGCTGGTACAGTTTCAGCTGCTGCTGTGCTGTTGACTTGTCTCCATTTGTCACGCATTTGGTATAGAGCTCGGTGAGTCGAGAGATGGCATCTGACATTCTGGCTTTCGACTCTTCTGTAAAGGGCGCAGAGGTCTCTACAACTTCGTGCATGTAACGGTCTTTGAGCTGAAGGAAATGATAAGCTATGAATGAACGAGGTATGAAAAAATGCTAGATACTTCGCCATACACGACTTTGTCATACCTGAAGAAACCCCTTCAACAAATATTGCGCGAACCAGGTAGAACCAACTCACTTTTTCAGAATCTTGCTAAAACCAGAGTAATTGACTTCCACATAAGATCTCAGCGAGGATAAAGTGATGTAAAGGTTGGTAATTTTTCGCTTGAAGAGTAGCCGGGTATCCAAGGCATAGCTGCCCTTTGCGGTCCAGATGGTATCTCCAGTAGATGTTGTGTTATCCTTCACAGTCCTCAGCCGGCTACCCAGGCTACGAGCTCTCCCCGTTGGCGACATGCTACTGCGTGCATCACGCGAACCAGATACAGCCCGTGAGGCCGAACGTGGGCGCGGGGCAACGGATAAGACACTTGCATCTAGATCTCCCACCTCGCTAGAAGAGACACTAAAGCGGCGATTTGTGGATTCCTCGCGAATAGAACCTGCTCAACGAGCGTTAGCTAGACATGACAAGGTATTGCAAGGCAGACCTGTTGCAAAACGCGTTCCATAACCGACGGAGGTGGATTTGTGGCGCCTGCGTCGAGACCTTTTGCCGTAGTCTTCAGATCGGGATAACATGTTGTATTCATCCTCCTCATCATCTTCTTCGTCTTCTTCATCTTCATCCATATAGTCGAGCCCTGCCTCAAGCCCAGCCTCGTCTTGCTGCGTGATAGATTGCTCCAACACCGCGAGTTCATTCAGCAGCTCTTGCTCCTGCGTTTCGTAAAACCTCACAATCTTCTGCAGCTCTTTGTCGAGTAGTGGCTTAAAGAGGCTGTCCGCGCCAGGCGTGTCACTGTGGTCGACAAGGGTTGTTTGTTCATTGGCCTCCAAGTCACTATAAGACGGTTCTATACCATCTGGCCGTTGCTGTCGCTTCTCCAGCTGATAAATGTACCGCTTGAGCACGTCATAGCTTCAAGATACATTAAGAACATGTGTGTTTGAATAAGACGGATCAAACGTACGCGATGTATTCCTCCCACCAATCTGCGACAGCATTGAACTTTAATGCCGAGCTGGCAGAGCCTCACCAAATTGTTCTTTTACAATTCGAGAATGGTGCACACCTGAATTTCATTGCAAATGCTTGAAGAGCCACACCACTCAACGTCGAGGGTGCAAGTGACCTAAGCGGAATTTCTTCTGGCTCCGTTGATATAAATCCCACACTGGCCCAAAGCCCAGTGTCCAGACACTATGGCTAGAACTTAGATAGCCGCTAATATAGACAGCCGCTAAAGGGGAGTCTAGTTGAAGCTAGGTGCAACAGTGCTGTGTTGATGCCTTCGTTGATGAGTGCAGCTAGATACACGCTTGCTAAAAATAGCAACACTGTCGTGTGAGCGGGAATTCCCGACCTGTTCGTTCAACAGCGCAATGGACGCTCAAATGTAAACGTGTATCGCGCATTCCATGTGTATGCTAAGCACACACGTTGAACATATCCAGGCTCGGCATCTACCTCATCCAGACGCGCACGGCGCCAAATTACAATCTCACCAAGTGTTAGCGCGTTTGGATTCTTCGCAGTACTGAGCTCCTGAGGCCTGCCGCTGAGGACCCGAATGTAGAGCCAGGTGGTATTCAAACTTTGCCCCGATGCCCTCATCCCGATTCCCGAAATAATATATGCGTGCTTCTTCGGGTGACGGTACGAAGGTGGCAAGAACACTCGTCACCGTGCTTCGAAGGCCCAACTTGTCAATGTCGGTTCGAGAGTTAAGGAGGAGCCGAAACTATCACATTTGCATTGGAACCCTCGAAGACCGAGATCAAATTGACGCATTCGGACAATAGATTTCCTGGTCTGTGCCTCGCTTCATCACACCTAAGTAACCTAACTGCCTTCGGCTTTATCTTACGCGATACTGATACTTTCGGTCAATGTCCACTGTCTCCTTTAAGATTGGACCCATGTTCCTCTGCTCACTCGGTGATCAATTGATAATGATTGCTATATTGCACACTAGACGATGAGCATCTTGCGCCCTCAGGTAGTCATACCGGCAACTTCCGACCAGATGCTGATTCCTTTTACGTTGGTAAAGCTGTTAAAAATGTTTCATGGCCGCATGTAAACTGGGCAGCTATACGTACCCAAGCTACAGCTGACCATTTCTCCGGTGCTGGTACCGCAACTTAGCTTCAAATATGAATGGAGAGCCAAGGCACGTGAAATCTCCTATTATGTCTCTCCCGTCTTAGATCTAGTTTGGTGGGCGTTTCTAACTACGCAAAATAGGCGCTATCGATATGATATCTCTCATAGCAGAGCCGACACCTATCGCGCGTCTAGCATTTGATCTCGAGGTACGTCTACTCCATTTTCTCTGCACCGCATAATCGAATTATAGATCTGCGAGGATATAACCGACGTGACTAATACAGAGGCGCAGATCTACAATCGTTCGTCTTTCCATGCTCCGTGAGTGCGCAGGCGCGGGCGGTGCATCTCGAAGCATGTGATCAAGCTTCCTGAACATATTGCAATCAGGGACTTGGCCAGTTCTCCCTGACTCCCTGAGCCAAGCCAATGAAGCAAGACATCTTAGTCGTGTTTCACGCATGTTCAACAGTTCTAAGTTGGGTGCGCCATATTTTTATCAATCAGCCATCGAACGTATTGTTCAGCTCTAAATAGTCTTCTCAGGCGATCCACTTCAGGCTACAGAACTGCCTAACTGTTGTCGCACCGCAGTAGCAGGTCCCTGACACAACGTCAAACTTGGCCTTCCTAATCCACGCTTTTGAAATGGCACCTGCGCATGATCCCGGTGTCTATGTCTCCTCTTTTGCTTCCTCCTGTGAACACAGTTTCCCCACTAAGACCCCTGTTCTCCCGCTTCGGCCGCCACATACCAGGATACGTTCCATTAGAATTCCAAATTGCAACCATGTCGTTTGCCTGGGCAACCAGTAGTCCGGTATCAGTCCCGCTGGACTCAGGCCCCCACACGAGTCTTGTCGGACAATGTCAATTTGACAGCCGCGAAAAGCCCGGCTGCTTACGCGGCTTACATTTCATCAACCATGCGGTCACTCAAGAATCTCGTGTTGTTCCTTCGATACCATCCAGTCTCCTTATTTTGGATGTAAATACACATGATCCAGCAAGCAAGTGATCGTGGAGAACGAGAAGATTAAGATAGATTAAGATGTGTCATCCAGGTCGACCCCGTGAATCTGTCATGTCTATTTCATTGTGTTCGATGTCCCGATAGGGTTTCTTCTTCAACATCCAGCATCTTCACAGATGTTATGTTCCGACATCAGAATGTTCAGCCCCCCGAGACTCCACGTTGAAATCGGGCGCGAACCTAGTACTTATGTAAATCTTTGTTCGCTCGAACTGAAGCAAGCTGAAGAGTGGTTCAAGACCACACATGCTATCAAAGTAAAATTATTATACGTGACCCTGGTATATTACAACTAAATCAATGCAGCTTGAATCCATGCGACGATAGCAAACATGACAGTATAAAATCAAATACGGAAGATGATTAAGGCCGACAGTGCGGACGAACGTGAATATGTACGACCATGAGGGAAAGAAAACTATGAATGAATCGATATCAAACTCACTACCACGGACGATGTGGCCCTCGTGCTGACGAATCAGATTCAGCCTCGTCATCATCGCAAGAATGGCGACAGGCGGATAGCCGAGGGTCAACCCCAACAGCTGACTTGCGGCTGTACCTCTGCGCATCAGGAGGCGATGGCAGCCGCGATGTGTCATAGCCTGGGTGCGCGCGCTGTTTCCCGGGTGACAACTGGTCAACATGTCTCGATTTATACGACGAGACTTCGGCAGAACGTGGTGTTGTAGGCGATACAGGAGATGCGCCATCAACGGAGCTTCCATCGTGAGATGAATGATAACTTTGGCTGAGCTCCGGCGAATGTGGCGTTCGATAAGTTTCCGCGCAGAAGGGCCCCTCCAAGGAGGAACGATGGGTGCCTGATGATCCGCGTTTCGGCCATGAACTTGGCGGATAGGATTGTGGTGGTCTGATAAAAAAAGGGTCATTATTATTGTGAGTTATGCAGGTACGAAAATAATTACCGCTGATGTGACGTAGACACTGATCTTTGCCTTGGCCACTGAGTGACCTCGTGTCTGGCATCCGCGGCATACTCGTCATCCATCTTCAAACGTTCCAGCACAGCTGCAGAGTCGTGTGTAGAAATCCCTCGCAAGTCTTCAAGCGCAGAGATGGGAGGCAATGCGTATGATGTAGTGTTAATATGCCTTGGAGGGGCCAAAGGTTGGATTGGAGGCAGCACAATTTGGTCTCCGGGGAACTTGCCATTTCGACTATCATAATGCATATCCTGTAGAGAAATTGAAGGAATGTCTAGGGAAATCGAGTCACTGGTTGCAATCGAAGGTTTGCGAGAAGGTGGAGCAGGGTAAGGGGAATATCGCGACCGCGCTGAGCGCTCGCGCATGATCGGAGATGCAGAAGACGAGATATGCAGGGGCGGACTTGTGGGTTGCGGATGGGAGTAAGATGGCGGGTCTCTGTACATCATCGATGGAAGGGAAGCTGGTTGTCCTTGAGGCAGATAATGCGCTGATGGAATGGCATGAGCACTTGGCCCTGCAGCGGGGATGGCCCATGATGATTGCGAATCGCGAGGAACAGGTGGCGCAGGTGCGACCACTTGGTTGTTCCGGCGCGATCGTCTCCGGCCGGATGCAGAGGACACTACTTGACCATAACCTGGTTGGTCTGGGGAGAGGCATGTGCTTGGGAATGTGGGCCTATTAAAAAATAAGTCAGCTATCCTAGGGTAGCAGTGCAAAAAATGTACCCGAAAAGAGGTACCAGATCTTCACGAATTGGCCAACCCACTCTGGAATCGAAATCAATAGATGCTCGTAGCTACAAAGGTCGCGAACTCACCGTCGTGAAAGGCGGAGGGCAACCTAATATGGAGTGAGCGGTGCTGTATATAGGAAACGGAAATGCGCACCTCGTAAGGCATCCATGTTCCTTGAATTTTTAAATATCCTCCCCGCACACGGCGGATAACGGGGGCCAAGTCAGGCTGTGAATCGATCATTTTTACAATGTCGGCTTGGATGCATGTGAGACACAAGCTGGAGGCGAAGTAGGATGGTGGGCTCACCCTTTGAATTGCCAAGCGCTGAGATGGGTGAACAATTGAATTACGATGCGAGTGTGAATGTCTCACCTTTCCAAATGCCCGTCCAGAGAATGTAACCATCATCAATGTCCATCATAATCCATTGACCGTTTAGCGGGTATTCATATACAGGACTGAGGAGATGGATGAGTGGGTTGCTGTGTGAGGCAAGGTTGAAGGAGAGCTCACATGTAACCTCTTGGGTCATTACTTGTGATATAGCGGCCTTTGCTGACTTGGTGGTTTGGACTTGCGTACGGACGAAATCGGGGACCTTGTTGAGGCATTGAAGGAGGAGATGCCATGAGGAAGTAAAATAAAAAATGGAAGAGTAGGGAGTTGTTATAAGTTATGTCTGCGGATGATGATGAGTCAGAATTGAATTGATGGAAGTGATGATGATAATTGGGATTCCGGCCACGTCGTTAGTATCTAAGTAAATGGCATCGACGCTAGTAGTTGACATATATACCTAGATAGCATTACATGAATGCCGTATATAGACCTGTTACATGCGTTGACCGGCCCAAGCAATCGCGCGAGGCACGCTTCCCCGACGGCAACCCTCGGCACCGGCAAGTTCAAAAAAAAACGATCATGACCAAATTTAGAATCAGAACCCTTCGCATCTTCGAGAAAGAATTCTTCTAATAAACACCTTTGCAATTGCTACATATTATGTGGCTGGCTGGCTGGTTGGCTGGCTGGCAATGACATTTCCTGTGACACGCTTCCGTGGGTCAACCGTCGCCTATCACGAGGAGACGGCACTAATAATCTGTCACACACTCTGCTTGTCAACTAAACGGCCGCATCAATCGTGTTATGGAGGGAGTAAGTGCTGCCGGAAGGCACATTTGACGAAAAGACAACCGAACAAGGTTTGTACACTCTTCCGGCAGAAGCTTTCACCCATGATTTTCATGGAGACACTGCGGACAAATAACCCCAATTTAGGATGCAATGAGTGTCGAGGCCTCTCCATGCGATACTCGCGTCATGTTTGACCAGTGACTCACATGGACTCTCAACCAGGCCGCCATCAGAATCCCACTCGCTCGCTCCCTTCGAGACACCTTTTTCTATTTATTTTTACATAAAATGAGCCCACCCTCGGAAACGTACTACATAATCCCCGACTATTCCTATTTGAATATAATTCTCGCTGACAAATGATTTTAAATGGACCTGAATCAATGAACTCTCCCTCGGTCGAGGTTACTCCTCATCTTGTTATGAGAGCAATATATCCTTATTTGGAAGCGAGCTTCGATCAGCTCATGGGTGCCTCAGAAGGGCGAAGCGTCGATCACAAATTGGTAAACCTCGATTGCCTCGATACCTTCCGGATTCTTCCTCATTAGTATTTTTTGATCCAGCGAAACCAGGTGAAACCCCGGAACAACGACCCGGCATCCTGCCATTTGCCCTTCGGTACCGAAAACACACGCAAAAATAAACCTGACATTATGAGGCACCATCGCACGAATCTACTCCTCATACGGACTCTTTTTCACGTCGACTACCATCACCTCGTCATCAAACACAGGTCCATTTACATTGCCACCTTTCCCTTATATATGCATATGCATTCTAATAAGGTCCATCGCCGTGTCCATATCCCTTGGCAGCAAAGTTACACAGTGCCCGCCGGGCCTCGTCTCCACCACCCTTGCTGGTAGTATAGATCACGTTGCTGAATTTGAATCCGTTGAACTGGCTCGCAGCACATATAGTGTATGCGCCCATATTGTCGAACCCAAGCCAGTCTCCAATTTGGAGCGCGCTTGGCAATTCAACTGCCTTGCACACGCAGTCAATAGAGTCACACGTCGGCCCCCATACGCTGCAGAGTGACAAAGCCTCCGAGGGAGAGATGTGGAACGACCCGTTAAGGGAAAGAACGTAGGGGTTCACGGTCTGGTGATCAAACATGATGCAGTTAAACGCCCCGTACACGCCATCATTGATGTAGTCTGCCCCACCAGTGTAAGTTTAGTCACAGTATGAGAATGCCGTACACATACACATGACACTTGGTTCATCCGAACTTGGCTTCGCATTCAAGGGCTCTAGAGAACTCTCTATCATTGGCGCCCTGCGTGCGATGATGTTCGCAGCAAGACTGAACGCTCTGGATACATAGAAACGGCCAGGCTCAGCAATTAGCCTGATACCTTTACGGTCAGGAAAGTATTGATTAATGGCGTCGGTCAAAACAGAGGCAGCGGCTTCAAATCGTGCATCTTCAAAGCCACCGCCGACATCTAGCAGGCTGAATTGATAACCAACTTGAGACCCCATGATGAAGACGTCCCGGGCGCGCCTAATGGCATCCCCGTAGGTGGTTGGGTCATAGCAGCCACTTCCAACGTGGAAACTGACCCCAATCACGTCTAGCCCGAGCTCCTTAGCCTTCGACAAGAGGCCGGGAACAGCCTCAAGGGGTGCTCCGAATTTGATACCGAACCGACAGATACTTTTGGAATCATCCGCGAGAATACGAACGATAAGTTTGGCACCCGGATGGGCGCGCGCAATTTTGTACAATTCATCTTCATTGTCGAACGTCATAGTGTTGACACCGGCTCTTGCAGCGCTCCGCACGAAAGACGTGGCTTTGCAAGGGTTGGCAAAGATGATCCTCGATGGATCGACACCGCCAATGCTGAGGACCTGGGAGATTTCCCCGTTGGATGCGCAGTCAAAGCCAGCCCCTAAAGCAGCGAGAAGCCTTATAACGTATGGATCCGGGTTACACTTGACCGCTAAGGACTTGGTCAGAAGTTACAGGAATCATCCCAGGCGAGTTACAGACCGTAATGTGGGACAATCTCTGGGAGATTCTTCACCCATCGCTCATGTTGGCGATAGACTTGGCTGAGATCAGCCACGAAGAAGGCTCTTTCTGCATCAACCTCGTTCGCCCCAGCCCGCATTGCGGCATCTATGATGCCTTTGCGGAGATGGATTTCCGGGTGTCCCCTAAACAGCGGGGGCAGAGAAGAAAATATTTTGTCATCATCTAGCCGGTTCTCTCCTGCGGTGTCATTGGTTGCTACGTCAATCAATGGTGACAGTTCCTGAACCACGGGGTCGAAAGAGGCGTCTAAATTTCCAGGGAAATCTTGGAAGTTGCTTGAAATGAAGTGGTCGAGTGGGTTCAAAGCAGAAAGAATTTCAACCTGAGCCATCGGGAGATGGTCCGCGGATGATAGAACTAGGTGATCGGACTTGTCAATAACGGAGTTTTGAGCGCAGCCGGTGTGGATGGCTGGAGTTCTTTTCAAAACCTCGAATTACCGAACCAGAACCGCTGGTCTCAGAGGAACCACGGGCTAGTACGGCAGTAAAGGGTCTCTTCAGTAAGTGATGGGTTCCTCGCTCCCTGTCCAGCGAGGAAAAGGCTTGAAGGGTAAGGTAATAATAAAAAAGTCAATCGAAAAGGAAACTGGGACGAGAGTGGAAAAAATGAGGTAGGCGAAGGAAGGAAGAGGGTCCTGTCAAGGAGGTTCGCCTGAACCGAGGTTTAAAATCAAAACGCCACCACAGCATGGAGCTTTTAGCTTACCACGAACGGATGACCACCTGGCAATGCGGTGGAGAGTTAGTATTGGATGATATATTAGGATACAATAGAAAAATGAAGGACGTACTCGAGGGTCAAGAGGCGGAGATCACTATTCCTTTCCTGATCAGTAATGATGATACCGAGAGTCTCTGGAGTCGCTATTACGACGACTACAGCGAAGATACGCGATTTGCTGTTGGCAAAGGCTGATTTGCGGTTGGTCTATAAAATTGCCAATGACTGGTTGAATCGAGAGAAATTTTGGATGATCCATTGGAAGTTCTGGTGTACCTAAATTATTACGTAATGTTTGCGCTATGTTCTTGTCTGCGCGTGACGTAGTTCAATTTTGTCATAACACCGCTGCTGCGTTTTCATACTCCAACTTCTTCGAGGACCTTCTATGACAAGA
Source organism: Suillus hirtellus (assembly GCA_016695485.1). Taxonomy (NCBI): domain Eukaryota; kingdom Fungi; phylum Basidiomycota; class Agaricomycetes; order Boletales; family Suillaceae; genus Suillus; species Suillus hirtellus. Next base: position 55,626 of record MU172365.1, read on the forward strand.
TCACAATAGATTTGCGTCTTAGAAGCATTCCTCGGTGGAAAATTTACATAGGGTTATCACGTTGGTCGGTTGTTCGGACTTGGTATAATTCAATTTTAGTAATTACTGATCTAAAGTCCGAATAGATCGAAGAGCACATGCATCTCGACGATCTACTGCGTTACACTAGCGTGGAGCTTGTGGCGTACCCTAGTAGTCATCTACTAGGATGGAACCTAGATTCACACTAGCCAGAACCCCAGAGAGAAGAAGGATATAAACAGGTGTGTTCCTTGCTTTCCGTCGAAAACGCTTCTTCGCCGCGTGTTCTTGTCGCCTTGGTCCGTTATAGCTGAGATCAGTATGGATCTCGCTTCCTCTTCCCTCTATTGACGGAACGCGAGGTAACCAAAGATAAGTTTCTCCCCACGATTATAAAACTACGCCCTCCTCGGCGAGCTGCCATTGCAGGGCAGCGTGAGCTCTCGTGAACTCCATTCCCCGATCGGGAGGCGATGACACCCCTCCTCAGCTATTACGGTCTTCTATTTGAGACCATTCCCATGACCCCCACCAGCTCTTGTGCGACATGGTATAATTGTCAGAATGTCCCCGTTTGAGACTGAACCTTGATTCTGACATGTCCATACCAAGTAGTTCTTTCTGCTGAGTCACGTCATTTCCTGTTTCTCCCATCTTGGGTGTGATGCTATGCACAGCAACAAACGGAACTTGTCCTAAGAAATGCCTGCAGAAGGCTGCATCGGTTCCCTTCGCGAGCCTCGTTGTTGGCGGGAAGGAACGTGGTCGCGTCATTGCCCCAAAATCCCCATCTGGCGTATTTGCCAAAGTCATCTTAGCGCAAGCAACGGACCGATGTCTCAACCCATATGCTTTTAGGTTAAAAGGCGCCGTCCTTATACTTCGTAGGAATCGTCCGGACAAACAAATAATGTCGTTTTGGGCAATGCGCCACCTTGTGCGGCGAGGGAGAGGGAATGCTTCGGTTAGCACAGTGTGTCCCCAGGGTACACAGCCGACACAAACCCGGGTCGAGGTCTTTTAACGGAGCCGTATAGCCATAGCGATTATGTCCATTGCATGTGTTAGTCTGCGTCGGTAATTCTCGACCGCAAATGAAATCAAAGGGGGTGACCACTATCTACGCAGGAACCCTGCAATGGAGATTTGCACTGCTTAGTATTCATACGCTGTCGGAGTAAAACATCCGATAGACTGAAATGCTGGCCCTTTGTACGCCGTAAGATCTCCCTCATATTTGCCACTCGGACAGTCCTTTGGCCACTGTACGAAAAGTATGACAGACAGATCAGAACATTCCATGGAGACAGGGTCAAGCGAGACTAACGAAACAATTGAGGGTCTCAGGATATTCCGTAAAGGTGATAGGGACGCGGCCCCCCACGCATTCCGCATCCACTTGACATACTTTGTATAACCCGTCGGATAAATTTCTCGATCACTAGCGAGGACGTGCCCAAGGAGCACGGGTATCCGCGGTGGCAGCTGCATCGCGCGACATTGACGGCGCGTGACGCTGATCGACGTGGGTATCCCATTCCATCAGCCCGCCCAGGGGTAGATGCTGAACTACTACCCTCTTGCCCAGAACTTCTGCCTAAATATGATTCAATGAAAAAGTCCGATACGGACAATAAAGGGTTATCACCTCATACATCTTGAACAATCCATTATGGACTTTCCCCCAATTGGGAACCCCAACGGCGATTGAGTGAAGCTGAGAGGAGTGTTCGTAAAACGGACCATGTTTGACCTGATGAATCCGCGTAATGGACATGAAGTATAAGTTGCTTTGAGGAAGCGGGGGGTTTAAGACGGAAGCTACAGTAATATCCGTCTGGTCTGTGGTAAGAAGTCACATAAATTTTTCAAAAAAATGGACAAAATAAGAAAGTGGATTGTCATGCCTCGTAACTGCCCGCTTCCAAAAATATACCCAAGGAATGTGTAATCGTCCAGTCCCCAAACACCATGACTCCCTGCGGGCTCCAACTTGTAGACATCCTGGAGTTTCCAGCATAGTTGAAGATAGCGTACGAAAACGCCGAGGACCAAATGTCGCTCTTCATCTGGCTCAGGTTTTACGAAGCGTATAAGGGTTAAGCAAAGAAGGAAGATAGCGAATGACGATTCGTGACCAGTCCCGTAATCCATCCTCAGGAACGATCCAAACGACGTCAGCAAGTAGGGCTCTAGATATGGAGAAGCGGAGGCGAACTTCTCGCCAAGCAATTTTGAAAGAAGCTCGTCAGAGCGCTAGAATGTTATCATTGCAGTGAGACATTGTCACCCATGTCCGATGAGACTCGCCTCCTCTAAGCGAGCACCCCATGTACGAAATGCAAGATTACCAAAGCGCTGAGGAGTCTGAAGGGGAGGGATTTCATCAACCCAGTCACTCAAGGTATCCAGGAGAGCAAGTATTCGGTCGATTTCCTGAGAACGTGATGAATCAGATAATGATGACTCAATCATGATTGCGGACCTGGCTCTGTTTTGGGGGGTTCACTAATGGAAGCGTGTAGTCAACCACTGCCTCGCTCAGTCGGCGGAGGAACAACAAATAATCTGCATATCCCTTGGTGGATTTCCAGTCTTCCACATCTTGATCAGTGCGAATTTTCAGTTCCGGTGGGACTTGCAAAATGGGCAGCTCAATCTGCCTCAATGGCAAAAGCCTAGTTTGTGAGTTTGGTGGCATATCGATAGCGTATCGTACGTTGTCGTACACAACAGCGAGCTCTGCAAATCACGCCTACCTTACGTAATACGCGTTCCTCACCTGACATTTTGGCACGTTCTCACCCTTATTGAACGCGACTCCTGACGAGGACGGTTAACTCTAACCACATTGGCTCGGAACTGTAACCTGCATTAAAGGGCTTCTAACAGAAGACAACTCTATTCACATTACGATGCCTCCATTCGACGACTGGAACATTATCGACGAAGAAGAAGAACAAGAGCTACAGGACGCCGCAGTGAGTGCTTCCTGCCAAGTCAGGACCGTCATCGTCCAGAAGGCTCACCCAAATCTATCCTAGTTTTTCGAGGGGAAGCGTGATGTTATCCTCTTTTGTATTGATTGCTCAGAGTCCATGCATGAACTTCGGGATGACCCCAATTACGAAGACGTCAAAACATCTCACCTACTCACTGCCCTTGAAGCAGCCATGCAGATTCAGAAAAAGAAGGTCATAGTAGGCCCAAATGATTCTGTTGGCATTGTTCTATTCAATACAGTGAGGTTTGCGCTGTACCACATCGAGTCTTTGTTCACAATCGGTCATGGAAGACTCGCTCTTCTGAGACAAAAAATCACGCTACAGAAATCAAGAAGAACTCATTCGTATATCAGCCCATTACGATAATAAGTGCCCCAGCCATCCAAGAACTTATTCAACTGTTAGATGGTTTGTCGTATTGACTGTCGCGTAACACTTGAAACTCAACAATGTGCTTCAAGCTGCTCGAGAAGATCCGGATCTACTCAAATCCACGTTTCCTCCATTGAAAGGGAAGAAAATGCCCATGGGTGATGTATTCACGAGCTGCAACTGGGTTTTGCGTGACGGGTGAACATGACACAGTATAATGAACACGCAACATCACTTACCCTTTTCATTCAGAGCACCGAAGACAGCTTCAAAACGCGTTTTTCTGATCACAGATGATGACAATCCTCACCCAGGAAGCAAACAGCTTGTCACTTCAGCTCGAACCACCCTTCTAGTATGTCTATCTCTGTGCAAGTGCACAGATAGCTAATTCGAATTATAAGGATTTGACACAATCAGGGGTTCAAATTGAACCGTTCTTCATCGCCACTCCTGAAAAATCATTCGAGCCGTCCAAATTTTACTCGGTAAGAAGCATCTTTACTGGTTCTCATGGTTGGCTAATGGCCTCCGAAGTCCGTCCTGTTGCCAAACGTATTGAATGACGAAGACGAAGATACTGGCGTCCTTCCTGAATCCATATCCATCACGCGTATCGATGATCTCCTGTCTCAAATGCGTTTTCATGAGGTGCCGAAACGTGCCATGTTCAGCATCCCTTTCCAACTAGCGGACGGATTTGTAATTAGCATCAAGGGGTTAGTGGTTCTTGTGTCAGCTTACTAGAATCTAACATACTTTTCTACAGTTATGGGCTGGTCACAGAACAGAGGAAAGGTACTTACAAGTACTTCGTTGACCTGGGCGATCGCATGGAAGTAGCCAATAGCCGTACGGTGTATGTCGACGAGGTGCTGCGTCAATTTGGTATGCTGTGATGGTGCTGATCATTCTCATAATAGGGTCAACAAGCGGAAGTGGATAAAACCGAGATGCTCTATGGGATGGCTCTCGGTGGTGCCTCTGTTGAAGATGCCAGCGACGACGAAGGTGACAGTGTTGATACTGTTTGTAGAGCTGTTCCATCGGGGAAAAGAGTATGTGTCATCGGTTCTCTTGTTTGACTGCTAACCTCGCATAGCCCTTTTATACTGCAGATGAGATCAAGTCTTTCCGCACGCTGGACCTTGAACCAGGTGTGACGTGAATATCAGCCTGGAGATTGTTTCTCACATGAAACAATTAGGCATTCAGCTACTTGGCTTCAAGGATCGTACAGAACTAGCCTTCGAGGACAACGTCAAACACTCTGTATTCATCTATCCTGACGAACTAGTGCGCTTGCTTCTTTTTTAGCTTGTCCCGAAATGACTAGGTAGTACAGAAATACTCAGGAAGCAAGCGCACATTCGCCGCTCTCCTGAAGAAAATGATAGAGAAGAAGAAGATCGGTCTTGTCCTGGCACTTACAAGACGTAACACTGCTCCGGTTTTTTGCGCAATGCTTCCGCAAGTGAGCTTCGTATTTTTTATTTTTTATTGTGCGCCAATTGTGCCTTTGCCTAACTAGGCAGAAAGTGGCGAAGAGGGGGGATGGAACGATCCTGCAGGGTTTCATATTATCCCTTTGCCATTTGCCGATGATATAAGAGCAGCACCATTGGATCAAGCATTCCGAGGTATGCCTAGATATGTCGGATTCTAGCCTACAGCTAAATTACCGCATATAGCGTCGGATGAGCTAAAGGATGCCGCACGAGTCTGGATTGACAAGCTATGTGTCAAGGACGGAGCATATCCACCGGACTCCTATCCTAATCCTGGTCAGCCAGAGTTCCTTCCGAGTTATTTGCTATAGTGAACTTGACCTGTGCTTGCAGCCCTTGCATATCATAATGCTCAGCTACAAGCAAGTGCCTTCCGTGAAGAATTTGATCCAGAAGCCTTTGAGGATCTTACACGTCCAAAATATGATATGATTCACAAGGTGCGTGGATTATGTTCACAGGTAGGCGTTGTCCGATCTAAATTTGCACCAGCGTGCTGGGAATCTTATGAAGGAGTGGAAGAGATGTCTTTTGACCGACGAATCCGCGAATATCGTACCCGTAACCACAGGATCCAAAAGAAAGGCTGTACGCCCACCTGTTAGTGTGACGAGACTGTCTGCTGATCAGATCATGCAGGACGTATCAGTTGACGAGGCGGAAATCCGCAGTAAACACGAGGTTGGTGCCTTGGCCAAGGTGGGTACTTTGAATAATGATCCGATTGAGTGCCTGATCTCAACATCCCTGCAGCTCCGTGTGGATCAACTTAAGGTATCATCTGGCTGTCCCTGACCAACCTTATGCAACCCACTCATTTCCTCCTAGGACTTTCTCAAGAGCAAAAGCCAGCCGGTGTCAGGAAAAAAGGCCGAGCTAATTGAACGTGTCAGCGATTGGCTGGATGCTCACTGAGCAGTCACTCTCACAAAGTGATGAGAAGGAAGTCGGCTTTCTTTCTTATTTACGGTTGTGCATCTGTGTTATGAATCAGCTTTCTAGGAAATTACTGTCGAATGCCTATATTCTTGTACTCGTACTCAGCTACATTATATCCTCGTATATACATGACGCTTGATTGCGTCTCAGCGTTGTCGCTTCGACGAGTGTCTCCAGAGTGCCCTTGTGTAGCCTTGAATGCTGGCACTTTCCGAGTTAGCTCCGATAACGCCATTTCAGATGATCAGTCATAATTTGATCTCACAGCACTAGTGGCAGTGGCAGTCGTCTCAATCGATAGTTAGCTCATCCTTACTTTCACGCCCAACGAAGCAATCACCGATTCACCAGTCTCACTCGATCAGCGAATCAATGTCCACACTGGAGAATCTCGTTGATATCCCTAGCACCCCACAATTTCAAGAGTTGCTCTCAAAGGATCTCAAACGTATATCACTAATCTACTTCTGGACGTCCTGGGCCGAGCCATGTGTACAAATGAACCAAGTCGTGGAAGGGTTAGCAAAGGCATATCCGACACTACTCGCACTTAGGGCAAGTACTCGGGACCCTATCAGGCACCATGAGATTGACAACATGACACCAGGTAGAGGCAGAAGAGCAGGCGGATATATCAGACTCCTTTGACATCAACTCCGTTCCGACATGCTTGGTCATTCAGGTCAGTATTCTAGAAATCTCTCCCCTGAATATGTGACTAAGTGAACGTCAAAGGGCCATGCTTTACTTGCCCGGATTGAAGGCGGAGATGCGGCCCAGCTTAAGGAAGCGATCACAAAGCACTTGGAAAGCAACTCCTCTTCAACGACCTCTCATCCTCCTTCCCCTCCGTCTTCCGAGACAGAAGAACAATTAGAGGCTCGTATGCGCGAGATCATGCATCAAAGCGCGGTGGTCTTGTTCATGAAAGGGGAGCCAAATGCGCCTCGGTGTGGCTTTTCTAGGAGTGCTGTAGCGTTGCTGAGGGAGAAAGAGATTCCATTCACCCACTTTGACATTCTCAGCGACGAGAATGTACGGCAAGGTGAGTTTAAGCAGGTTTTGAAATATATTAATTCAGTTGATTTTTGATTCGTGAATAGGTCTGAAGAGACTGAACGATTGGCCCACCTTTCCACAATTCATAGTTCAAGGCGAATTTGTGGGAGGATTGGATGTAGTGAAGGAGATGAAGGACTCGGGGGAGTTCGAAGCGGTTTTCTCTGTTTGATTATGTGGCTGGTGTGTACTATTGATAAAATTTTAACCCTTGACCAGATGTTTCTCAATACCGTGTTGCTGTCATGCGATAGAAATGGCATTAATTTGATTTGAAGAGAGTTTGAACTTTGCAAACCATGCGCATACATCGAATTCGAATCAACAAGCACGTCAGACATGTGAGTTAGCTTCATACTTGGATGATTATTCTCACAAGAGGAGTGCAGTGCCAAGAGAAGGTCGCTTATCCGGCGAACAGTTCGGTAAACGATCCCTGCACGTCGGAGACTACGAACACAGGTCATCATGAACAGCGCCTCCCGCATATCGCCGGCCATTGCGCTTAATCACCTCATTCTAACCAATGTGCTTATGCCTTGCCTGAAATATTTTTGTTCCTGAACGGGTTCCCTCAAACAACTCACCACTTCAGATCATTCGATGCTGCAAGCATGCATCTGGGATCGATGGACAATTCACTACTAGGACCTTAGCGAAGGCATTTCATCCTTTAGGCCATGTAACCTCGCGGTAAGGTCACACGTTTCGTATCATTAATGTTTACAAGAGTTCCGACTGGAAAGGATGAAAGTGTCACAATCTTTGGCTTGGGATCACAGAGCAGAGAATGAAAATCAGTCATCCTCCGTTGGATTCGCAGGCCTGCATGGCCGAGCTGTGGGGCTCAGCTGTGTGATCATTCAATTACGGACTTGGTCCCTCTGCAATTGGTGGTGTAATGATGACCTACCAAGTTGGTAAAGTGGAGCCGTGTTGACGTAATTAAGCATCCTCCTTCCTCGAGGCATTCGCCATCAAAGAGGCTTCGGACTTTGATGCAACTGTATATAAAAAACGTAGAAAATGTCGTATAATTTTGCTGAAAATACCAGCTGGGTTTCAGAATTTTCAGTCAATATTGGAGGATGATTTGCTTGTTGTGTATTATGTAATTATGGTGATCGCGTGACGTCACGCGATCAATAATTCCTGATTGATAAATAGAGCTAAATATGCGATAACCATTACCAAACCATTACCCCTGCGAATTCATCCCAGCCCTGTCGCCTCAAGGCCTAAAGGCTTTCATCCCGGCTGCGGTCGGTGTCTATATAAAGCATTGGATTATCTTGGGTTTGTCCGTGACTTTCTCGTTCTCAATTGCATGTCATGACCCGTCATCCCATTGACAATCGCCACAGCCTGCATCCGAGTCATCAAAGTCCACCAAGCCTCACTTGCCGTGTCCTCTTACTCCTGGACGTGCAAGTTTGTATGCTCAGCAGCCGAAAAGAAGGCGGCGTCCCCTCTTCTGAAACTGTCTATCGGAATATTGAACACATTCTTGACCGTGCTCGCTCAGCAAAGCAGCCACCTCGCATCATTCATATCCGCAACTCCGGAGAGTCAGGTGATCCAGATACACCGAACTCCCCCGGCTGGCAACTCGTTTTTCCAACACTTGAGCACGAGTTCGTTATCGACAAGTTGAAAAATAACGCATTTGCTGGAACAAGACTCGCAGAACTTATACCACGTGACGCTGAACTCATAGTCGTCGGCATGCAAAGCGATTACTGTGTGCGCGCTACTTGTAGCGCAGCCTTGGATAGAGGAAACACTGTTATCTTGATGAAGGAAGCACACGCAACCTACGATCGCATTGAAGTATGGAACGGTGGCATGGTTACAAACGCCCGTGATGTGGAGTCGGAAATAGAGGCGGAGTTGGAGGAGGCTGGGGTCAACCTACTGTGCATGTCGGATGTGCCGCACTTGTTCAGCGACCGGTGACACGCATTGGCGGGAGTGATCGCTGAGAACTTTCGCCCCCTCTCCGGCCATCATGGCAGTTTGACATTTGCATTGTGAGTTTTTCTCTGGTCCACGCCTCGTACTTCAACGAGGAGAGCTGATTACTCACAATAACTTGAAGCTTTACTTCGTTGGATATTGGTTCCCGTTTAGAAGCTCCTGCATGACTGATATGATGGTTTTGGACGATGGCTCTGTCACAGTAGTGGGCAAGTTGGTCATCAGTTTGGTATCGATATTATTACTTTGTTAAATACTTACAAAAATATGATAACTAAATGTCACGTGAGTACGATTAAATAACATCAAATAATTTGCTCCGTCGCAGCCAGCGGTGGGTAGGATTTGAGCCCAGCTGCGTACCATGAGTTGTCGCGTCTGCAACTTTCCACAGTTCTTAATTTAACCTCAAGCTAATTACCCTCCACGTAGTGACTCACCGATAAGTCTAAGTTTTCACTGCCAGGTGTCCGAGCCCACAAGCATGTCCACGTTAACCCAAGTTGATCCATACAAGTCGCTGGCTCTTAGAACGGTACTTTCATCTCTCACTCCGAGGCTGTGTCGTATTGACCTAAAGTGTTTAATTTCAGAATCAGCGAGTGAAGCTCAGCACCGATGCACCCTTCACTCCCACGTATGTCCAGGCATCGCTCACACAATCAGGAGATCCACAGGGAATATACACGAGTCGTGTTAAGAATAGGCACATCGTTCTGGAAAACCCTGCTCGCGCGAGCAACGTACAGAAAGAATACGACGCAAAGAAAGGAAGAAGGAAATCGGAAAAGAAGAAGAGAAAAATAGTTGCGCTAGGACGGAGACCCACAGTTGCAAAAGGCCTTTGGAAGCTTGAGAATGGGGCACAAAAGTGATTATCAGGATTCGAGTGCCATTCACTTGTCTGCTGACCATCGATTTGCAGATTTGATCTATTCCTCCCACTCCACCAGTTGTGGATGGGATACATGTCTGAACTTTTAGGGCTTCCGCCTCCATCTTCCGTTCCAGTTGTCGAAGCAATGCCTAGCGCGTCATCAATGCACCCAAAGCTGGTAAAGGCCGACTTCCACGGTTCTCTATTAACAGGTATTCAAGTTCAGTTGTTATTCGCTCATATACTCACATGTTCTGTTCACTTCTCAGTTCGTCAGAGCAAAAATCCCTGTTTAGTCGGCTTGTCTGGTATCGTGATCCACGAAACTGAGAATGCTTTCAAAGTAATCACTCGTAAAGATCAACTCAAACGTGAATAAGTACTCCCATCTCTTACTTTCAGTATAGTTGTAACGCAAAAATTCAGTGATCCCAAAACAGAACTCAATTTTCACGCTGGCAGTTCCCCTATACTCTACATTGCTTCAAACTCAATTCGAGCCAGTTGAAGCAGTCAGCTCCGCGTTGAGTGGTCAACATTCAGGAACTGTCCTAGATGCTCCGCATATTGCTTTCGACTTGTATGGCAATCAATTCTGTTTTCGATCTGCAGATCGTGCGGGTCGGAAGTTCAAGGCAAAGGAAACAATCGAGTTATAAATTACTCTAAGGTCGAAGACATGGGCACCTGATAAGCGTCTTCTCAACTACGATAACTGTTCCGCGATATTTCTCCTGCATCGCACATCCTCCGATACACTGTCAACCAGATCCAGCTTGGTATACCTTTCCCCAAGCGAGTTCCTGGAATCTGCAGAAGTATCTGGAGTTAGAGATAGCAAGTAAATGTCGGATAGCCATACTTGTCGTACAAAGATAGCACACCCGCGCCGGCCACACCGCGAAGGACATTTGCGCCTGCCCCAGCTTCCATCGTGCGTGTCAGATCGTTGACTATATTGCTTCAGCGCACTTAACCTACCGAACAATGACCTTACACCCTCTCTGGCTACAATATGCCTTCCGGCCTCAATAAAGGACCTGTATTGTACCTACACCCATTGAAAGGTCGAGGCGTGATCAGCATATGAAGAAGATGGTCTACCTTTTCCCCGGACGTCATCATCATCCGTCTTCTGATGGTGTCAAGTGGGTATGCAGCCAATGCCGCTCCCTAGAGACTTATGTTCAAGGCCAGCATAGCCACATACTTGTCGACTCACTGTCGTGCACATCCAGCCCACGGCGAAAGATGCAGCAAAGTTACCACGCAAATTCCCTACTAGCAACGTGTCTCTAATTGTGTCGTACCCTCCAAAGCTGTTTAAAGTGTCATTAAATATTAATGCCGCAGCAAGAATTGTAAACGCACTAGAGACCTCGGTACACACAGATGCCAACCACGCTGGGCACAAATCCTCTGTACAAGCCAACAACCCCATCGGCACGGAGGGTCTGCCTGTATACATCGATCAAACCAGAAAATTGGCGTTGGCCTCCTTTAGCGGAACTCTTGCCGTCGGCAGATAATCGTGTACGGGCGCTGCATCATTATGATGTGTATGTCTATCTATATTCCGCAACGTCATGGACGTACTAGTCAAGGGAATACACGAATACAGAGGAAGATGCTCCAGCAGCTGCTCCACTGGCGACGTTTCCTGACAACTCGTTTCAGTCATTTGTTCGAAGACTCAAAGGAACCTTTTACATACCAAGAACCCATAAACCGAATTGTTCTGATTTTTTGAAACCAAACATTTGCTTGAAGGTGTCCTTAAATGCAAAGTTCAAGGCCTGGGTAGGGAAGTATCTCAGCACATTCGTCCCATTGCCCCTCCACACTGTCCCCGTTTTAGAATGAAGATCATATCATGAACGGTCATACCATGAAGTCCACAACGCACGGCTGATAGCCCCTTCTTCCGAGACCGTCCGCTTGAAGCAGTCAGCGATGCCCTTGTAGGGACGGTCGAGCCTTCCGGAAGCAATCATAGCTCCCTGGTTCTGTATAAGAAGTTTGACGCGTTCAATGGGAGCGGCTGCAGTCTTCGATATAGCAGCTGCGGTACCTCCCATCATGAAATCGACTGATTGGCCGAGTCAGTGAGGGCGTTGACTCATCAGCGTGAAGGGCATACCAAAGAAAGCGGTGGCATCGGTGGGTTTTGTGCTGGTCATTTTGAGGAAGGCTTCTCAAGACTAGTAAAACGGTGAATACTTCATTAGCTCTCCATATCGTGCTTTTATAGATGATCAATGGCTACTAACGCATCAAGGCTATACGGAGAGAATGCTGGCAGTGCTCATACCAATGTCGTGTTCCGCATTCTTCCGAGCTGGCTATTTATGCATTAGCATCTCCAGATGATGAAGATGTGATTTTGGTGTCACTTACGGTACTAATTCACAGTCGCACGTTTTCGAACCTGTGGTCAGGTTAAAATTAGCAGTGATGGCTGGCATGAAGCCTACAAATACAATTCATTGTAATTCCCGACGCCGGGTGTTTCACCAACTCTCAACGATAGTGACGGATTTTAAGCATTCAAACAAACTGATAGCCTAGTGAGTCGGAAGTTCGTTGGAAAGCCACTGAGAGTTGATAACAGCCTCGAAGCATATCAATAATTAAAAATTCGGCCAAGTAATTTTGGTGATGAATCAGGTGCTGGCTAAGATTTCGAGCATGCACTCGGACAGACCTATTTCTTTTACAAAAACGGAACTTGCTTGTATCAGGATAATATGGTGGGTTGTAAAGAACGCATTGAAGAAACTGAACAATGTTTCTACTTCTCAAGTTCCTAAGGTTGACCGCCACCATCAAACACATGGTGGATAGGCGGGTTGAGTGATGCCTTTCGGCCGGAGCTGCAGAGATAACGATGATTTGGAGTACACAAGATGAGGTTAATGACCAGGAGCCATCCGGCAGTTACCGATGGCGTTCCTTCCGAATCCGACTGACAGCTCAAGCTTCTTGGTTCAAATCGGCAAGCTTGGAGAAACCAGCTGGTGTCTGTCATCGAGCAGATTCCATGGATTCTCCCTCTAAATTTGCTCTTGTATTCTGCCTCATCTATGAAACGCGAGTGACACAAGCAACTTTCGCAAAACCATCATCGAACACGACTGTCATTGGCTTCAACGAGAACGTGCATATGGCCATGCAAAACGCTGAGACATCCTCTGTGACTTGTACGGAGCAGGCTTGGCAGAAATAGAGCAGTTAGCCACGAAGTAGGACGAGTGGATCAAAGCTCCATCAAGCGTGCACGACGTGGATCCAACTAGGGTTCTACGACTTGATGCTAAAGAACGCTCTCGAAACCGGTGGCAAAGTCTCCGAGCGTTATACCGCTTGTGCTATTTGCGTGCACTCAGAGACCCGTGAGCAAGTTAAGGTCTAGTTTCTCCTATGGCCATGTAAGTTAGAACTTATAAGCTGACATCTGACATGGTCAGATATAAATGCGATTTCCCCCTTGGTAGTCGCAGCCGGATTTCACCAGCGATTAGACCTGATTTCTGGTCAAGCCACGCCGACTATTGACGACACCTATGACAGCGTTGTAAGTGCCATTCCAGAACGGCGTAGCGGATTTAAGAGTGATGTACATCCTACTAGTATAAAAGTGGTTTTGGGCGTTAACTCCGAACAGGTTAATAGACGATGTGGTTATGGATGCGTTGTTTCAGGTCTCTGATGGAGCACATACTTGCCAGTGTCGATCAGAATTCGGGGAGCTTGAATAGAGCGTACATTCTGAAACGGGCCGTCGGTAATTTCACCGACCCAGTAAGAATCTCTCCGCGGTTCGCATGAATTATGACCCACAAGTTGGATTGTGGAAGCAGATACTAACATGGTGCTCGAACACAGTATCCATGATAACTTTGCCAAGCTAAAGGTATACTTCAAACAGGTGAGATGACTCTGCAGGCTTGCATCCTCGCAAATGCCGTTTTGGCTCCTGAGCGGCTTACCACTAACTTGTGGAGTCATTGACAGAAGGATTCGCTCACTGCGCCAAGATCGACAGGTGTCTATTGTTCAGGAGAGTAATCGATTCGACGTCACAATAATTTGCAACAAAATATGTATACACTCCAACAAAAATAAGTGTTCTCTCCCCAAAAAAAGCTGCTGGAGATATGAACGAATAAAGGTATGCGACGAAACAAGAACGAAAAGAAAAATAATTATATGAACGAAGAGATGCTATGTGGTGGTTGCATGCGCACAGAGTACAAATGTCATGGTATGTGTACATCCGCGGGACAAAAATTTTGAGGCATGATGTTGCTGACGAGAGCGCTTGTGGTGATATTGAGGATAGAAATGACATTGTTCATAAGAATGAATCATTCGTAGAGTCTGTCGATATGCAATGAGGACCGCGATCAGCGCGATGGTTTTAGGAAGACATACCGAGACTCAATAACATGTTACCTATATGTTACATAGTTTTATGATGACAGGGATGCGCTTAAGCTATCACACAGTATGAGCCTCCGCTGCTGCTACTGGATTCCTCATCCGTAGGCACCGAGGCAATAGGTGATGACTCCTCAAACTGAGAAGTCGTGAAAAATGCAGTGATAGTGGTGAAGGCGTCCATGGACGCAGAATGGCTTTTGAACAGAGTCAAACAGTACCGGCGCAATTGCTCTGAGGGTCGAACACGGGTGAATAGACCTGGGCAAAAATAATAAATAATCACGACATTTTATACGTTCGCAACGGTCCATCGCCAAGGCAGATCAAAGTTCGCCTGTAGACACAAAGTTTACCGGAAGCGTGTAGCGAAGTTCCGGCTCAATTGTCTTCTGCAAGCCTCTGAAGCTTAGGTAATCGAAGCAGTTCTCTCAGCCTATTAGCACAAAAACAATAAGAATCACTTGAAGGGGACCCGTGACCTGAAATCAAGTCGATGTATTGACAATAAGCTGATATCGGTGAGAGTATTCCAACTAAGGAAGTGGACAACTGACCCGAAATGAAAAGCAGCTCAGTACATAAAAAGCATGCGAAACTCACCATTTCTACGCGTCGGCGCTAGGACTTAGTACATGTCGAATAACCTGTGAGATCTAGTCGCCACTAGTACTATCCTGACGCTGAGGAGCACAACATCGCGAGGGAACGAGGTATGCATATATAATCATATATATCGAAAGGATATTTATCGGCCCAGCATATTAACTTTTACTAGTACATGCTGAAATAATGGCAGTATTGAGTGATTTCGCCGTGCTGAAATGGCCTGTTTGTCGTCTTGCCTGTCATTGGATCACTCTAAACTTCATAGTTCAGGTACCAGGTGGGATTTAAATTGTGCGCAAGGTCTTGTGAGAAAGTTCTTCGGCAGACACAATGTAAAACATACGGAAAACCTCGTATTATCATCCTGACTGAGATGAATCTAGGCATTTTTATCCCCTTTATGTCTTGGATGGTGGGGGACTTGTAGCGTCTACCTTACTCCCAAGAAAGTATCTGATGGTTGTCAGTAAATGCTGATCTCATAGTATGCAGCTGATCTCAATCCATGGACATTAATGTATTAATGATAACATCAATAGGTACACCGGTTCCAAATGGGGTTTCAGGTGTGTTAAATAATCTCCAGTACGAATTGACTGACAATACACAGAAAACAATAAAGTAAAGGGACAGGTTCGATGAGCTATGATTGGTCGCTGATCAAGTTACGTTGTGAAGGATAGACGTCATGCCGCTGCTTGGTCACTCCATGTCCTCATTAAATTTGCTTTCCACTGGCGCGGGACCAGCTTCGCCATTCTTAGGCATAGAGCCACGTTCGTCGTGCTCACTAGGAGCTTGACCCACAGTATTAGATGATTGATGGTCATGTGGAGGTCGTCCCTCGGGTGCCTTTTCCTGCTGACGCCTGCTTGGGCGTGACGAAGCCATGCTGTCGTCGTGGCTCATCGACGCTCGTTTGTCTGGCTGAGCAGAAAGATCATTGGCGGACACTTCAACAAAAATCAAGATACTTACCGCATAGCCATCCTGATGTGTACCATTGAAGGAGTTCTTGGCGAGGTTGGAGTAAGAATACGAAGTCTTATGATCCTCCTCGTCATCATCAACAACAGCGTCAGCATCAGCATCTTCATACTGATCATCCTCATCTTCATCTTCCTGTTCCTGCTCAACGCTAGATCCATCCTCCTCGTCCTCTTCGTCACTGATGTATCCAGCGGAACGGACTGCCGCCTCAACTGGACCCCCGCGGTCCATTTGCTCGCTGGCGACAAGATAACGGGCACATAACATTCTGACATCATTCCACCACTCCATCATATCCTCATGACTACGAGAACGGAATGACCAAGCGTGTTGGCCACCCGTCATAGGCAATTTGAAAGAGCCATGTTTAGTGGTACCCGTACCATCTTTGCGACCCTCGATATGGAACTTGTGAGACTTTGAAGACGGCGTTGACGGAGGGCCAAGCGTGCACGCCGGAAGGAATAATGAAAATACTGGAGTTTGACTGCCTGACTGAGATGGGTCAGACGTCGCAAACTCGTGCAAGAATCCTGCGGGAGTGAGGACATAGTAGGCCTCGCGATAAGTCCTCGTAAACCTCTTCTTGCGTTCAAGATGTCCGTTATGCACGGCTATGACCGAGGTGTCTTCTTTCGAGGGGTACTGAATGGTTTCTGGATTACGCAGAGGGGTCTCGGGATCAAGAAGATGGTCAGACCTGGCTGAAAATGATATCCACTCCCGGTCGGGCGCAAGTGAGACCATATTTCGACCCATAGTATGCCACGTATCTTGCACCGAATTAGTCATTCGAGATCGCCACTCATCATAAGTTTGCCAAGCCGACTGAATGGCGCGTACAATTCCTTCCTCGAAGTGGGCAGAATTCTGTTGCATTATTATAATGGATTTCTGGAGAGCATTTTCTTCATGAACTTGTTTTTGCAATTGTCTCATGACTGCTATGTTGGCAACATAACTGCGACATGTCAAAAGTGCATCCCATCGCAGAAGCCTTGAAGTGCTCACGGATCAGTTTTATTAGTCACGCCCATCGGAGTATTCTTGAAAATGCTGACACTCGTTGCCAGTTCACCGATCATTCTTCCGGATAGCTCGCGTTCTTTGGCAACACTGGTGGCCAATTTACCAGTATCGTTTTGAACATTCTGGCCAAACTCAGGGTGTGATACATACACTATTCAGGTAGAGTACGCACCTTTATGTGCGCTTTAATTTCTGCGTGCAGTTTTTGTAGATGTTGCACGATGGAGCTATCGACGGTCCGACCCAGGTTTGCATGTTGGTCGGCAATGGCGCGTGTTTTGTCGCGAATGCCATAATATACGTCCTGATGCATTGTCTGAGAGATACAGTGGATCTAGCAAGGATCCTCATACCTGTAGGCCTCCTTCGCCTAGAAATTGATTTCCTGAGCGGAAAGGTACTTGAATTACTGCGCCAAGTTTCGTGTATTCCTTGGCGATGTTGTTCTCAATATCTGCGACACCCTCAAAGTAGCTGATAAGTTGCTTCACAATAGCTTTCCAGGAGACAAATCGCTCGATAAGAATATCGGATGGGCGGAGATCCTGTGGAGCAACATTTTTCTTGATGAGAGATTGATTGCGTGACGAGGCTGTTGAGCCGTGCTTGCTGGCACGCGAAAGAGAGGTTGCACGGGATACGGTTGTAGCCTCGTTAAACATCATGCACCAGAGCTCAAGAAGAGAGATTTAATGGAGTTTTGAATTCTAGTCTGCTTTATTATGCAGTTATTACACGGAGTTTGACGTCATCTAAACAAGATATGTGACACATTGTCACGAGCGCAGGCATGTCACATAATGCTGTCACGTCGCCTTCCAAGCTTTACCCGGACTCTCAAACTCTTCAAACTTCATTTTCGAAGGACTACCTAGTCAACACCAAAATGAACTCCGGAATACAGAACATCGTTATTTCCCTTGGTGCGATGCAAGGTCAGAATATACCATCTCATCCCGGAGGCTACTGACTTTCGAAACTCGTGTGACGTGTTCTCAGTTGCCCGCCGGATTCCATTCGATGACCCGGAGGTTCTCAACTATGTGCGGATAGGTTATGTTACAAGTCAAGTCATCATCCTGGGTGCATACTTCTTTGTTTCCTACAAGGTTAGCAGGATTTTTCAGAACACATACGTGGCATCTGAATATGCGCGATAACACAGGTCAGGCAGAAGAATGACCAGACCGTCTTGAAATATGGTCAGTTCGTATCTCAAAATTCCCTCGTTGTATATCTGAGCATTTGTACTAGTCGATGCTCAAAATCCCATGGTAACATTCCATTCATATGGCAAGCAGAACACGTTAGGCTCACATGGTATTAGTCGCCCGACTCTGGAGGACTAGTGACTACGACGGTCCGCGACTATGACCTATCCGAAACGTCGAAACTTGTACGTCACTTTTTTGAAAGAAAAAGGAGTTTGGGTTTATTCTGCGATTTTTGTAGCTTCGCGCTGCGTACTTTGGTGTCGCCATGATGGCCTTCTTCCATCTGTACATGAAGTACACCCAGCCTCTCTTCATTCAAGCCCTCATGGGTCTAAAGAACCTATACGATGCAAAGCCCGTTGCTATTCACATTCTTGGGAAGCCCGCAGAGGGTGACCTCAAGAGACCGTTCAAGGCTGCATCAATGTTTGGAGGTACGTGAATTTTTCTATGTACTTGTCATGTCACTCAATGAACTATTCTTGTGTCCTCAGCTGCCGCTGGTCCTCAAACAGATGCAGCATCAATTACGGAAGCAGAAAAGAAGATTGGTGCAAAGAAGGAGGATTAGAGTCTACACTTTATACTTCATATTCTCTTGCTATACGTGACTTGGATATCTATATCACCGTCCGTGACTTGTCAATGTGGTACAATATACCCACCATCTGTCACAGATATTTGGAAGAACGGGACACAGCATCATCTTGGGATATGTGAAATATCTATGCAATAGAATCGGTGTAGAGCATCATGACATGCTTTCGGTGATAAATAATGTGGTGTCTAATGAAGGTTGTATCCGACGATGCTTCTCCGCCCGACAATTTCTCCAATCTGTCGACAGTTAATAATTGTAACATCATAAGCTAGTGCAAAACAAACCTTGAAGATACCGTATGCCTCCACACCGTATATGGCAACCTTGACCCACTCCCCGGAACTGAGTATCCCTCGCCAATATGCTTGGCTGCTAGCACGGCTCCATAATGTTGAGTATGCGCTTCTCACTACTGCAAGGTCGGTGGGAGGTTGCAAACGCTCTGCCACATAAACCTGCTTCAACAATTCGCGTGCAACTGACAAGTTGTACATCACAGGTTGACGGTATGCTAAACACAAACAGAGCCGCATCAATGTTTGCAAAGAATAAAATCACGAAATGACATACATCCAAGCATGCTTCCAGCACGCTCACCGAGGGGACCAAGGAACTTTTTTGAGCTCTCCCAAAGCTTTTCCGCTGTCTTTTGGGCGGACCCGAGCGCGTCCTGGGTTTTCTTCTGCGCTGTCTCCGCGTTTGAGCTGGCGAAGCGTGAATACTGAGATGGTAGACGGCGGGGACGAGCAGCCTGTCTGAAGGCAGATGTGGAGAGTGTAGACCGCATTTTGGGTGTCTCCGAGCAGGTTGAGTAAACTACTGAAAGGAATGTCACGACACGGAGGCCAACGCTGAGGAAATAAAGAGGGTGGGAAATTTGGCAGAACTACCCTTACCCGGATATGTCCGACGCGCTTTACGACTTGAACACAACTTGAACAGGTATGCAGAAAGCATTATGACGTTTTGTGCTCATATGTTGTGCAGACCTCCATATACTTGAAAATATTCCGCGCTGTGATCTCCATCTGATCAGAGTTCTTGAAGCTTACAGAATAATCTTGCCAGTGATTCGTCGAATCAATCTAACAACTGTTAGGTCAAACTGGAAAAAGAAAACAATGCAAAGCAGCACGTCTTGTCCATTTCCACAATGAGTTTGATCTCGTGCGTCATGCCTGCCGTTAATCCTCTACCATGCAGGTCAACTGCCAACTGTCGACACGCATGTGTAGGCGCACAATGATCGAAGCGATGCAGCTCACAACTCCTAGTCAAGTGATTCAGCTGGTGCGCTTCGTGGTTCTCGCAATCGTGACAGAGCCCCCTGAGCTTTTATAAAAGGTCACCGTGCTAAGCGTTAGTATGATATCCATTCTTGGCGTGGGGTATTCATCTACCACGCGTCTGGTCTTGTAAGAATTCTATCGTATTCGAGATGTCGACCAGCGTAGACCAGGATTGGAAATCTGCTCTATCTGCTTTATGCAGCTCGTGGAGCTCGAGCAACCCTGAATGCTGCTGCATCAGCTTCTGGACTAATTCCTGATCCCCAAGATGACAGGTACGTGGGTGCATTGCGTCATTACCGTAGCTCACGATCACTTTAGGAATAGACCGTTGAGGTTAGTGCATTTTTACTTACCCTCACGGGACCACCTTCTTTGACTACCGCTGTATTCCTTTCAGTCCACGTTCTTCGCAGCATCTCAAGAATGTTCCATTGATTCCATGCCACCTCGACATAACGAGGCTTCGGCCGAATGTGGTAATGCATGAACGTTGCTTCTTCCTCTCGGGAGCTTACGAGATATAATCTTTTCCGGTTCTCTAGACTTTAGATTCATGCTAACGACGCTAATTCTGTGATCTCCACATGAGGATATATTGAGAGGCATGTGGGATCACGTCATTCGCTACGGAAGAGATGTTCCAGTAGACGAGGTCCATTAACTTTGTCCGGGTCCCGCTTGTGTTCACTCACTGATGCCATTGAAGGGATCCTCGTTCCTACACAGCCATCTCGATGTCTCACTCCCCACTTCATGTATTTGGACGAAATCCAGTCAGAACCCCGTAGCCGATGTCAAGTAATCAATGAATACTAGTAATGCCCACCCGTGGAGCATCAAGGGAACTTGGTGGATTGCGAGACGTTTCAAATGATGCTATACATTGAAATGGCAAGTTCACCTTGTAAGGTACGCGAAGTGAGTTTTAGAAATTCACACCGTGAAACTTGAATCTACTGTGTCCGTTCGTCACATTCACGGAAGTGTTTTACACTAATCCACAGTGCACAGTGCAAGGATATCCGATGCAACACAGAGTATCCAAGGCATGGTGTTCATCCCATCGATAAATGTATCGATAGGTGCCACAAAGGACAAGATACTCTTATTTGTCTGATAAGATGTACCTAAGCATCTATTTTAGAGCTTATCCCTTGTAACGTTTCTGCTCGGTATTACGCCAGCAAGTGCGCACACGATCGACATAGCTAAGGAGATCACAGGGAGAAAGATAAACAACTTTCTGGATCGCTGATACATGGCATGTAACCGAGTGATCATGAGGACTCGCATGATATTTCGTTGATATCGGTTAGGCCTCCTTGCCTCTTTGCCAATTTATGTGAGTGCTGGAAAAATGACAAGCGAATCTCTAACACGCTTGCTCAAGCCAATCGCATACCACCGCAGCTGCCGACACGACACCGATGTCATTCGACCAGCTGTCCACGAACCTCCGACTCCGGTCATTTTCGAGGGATGAGTGTGAACGAGCGGTGAACATGACGGTCGTGTTATCTATGTCGGATATGCCTCCATCCGGTACCTTACTATCGCTAAGATGAACACCATCGACATGGGAATTATACCTTGATTGACCGAAGTTGCGAACCTGCAAAGCGGTCATAGATGTAGACACCGCAAAAGCTTTTCGGCGACTCATTCTCAATGTCATCCTTGGGGTGTTCTTGCCTTGATTGCCTTGATTCAGGGGTTCTGTCAAAGATTCCACGCATTCTGTCGACCTAACATATAACCGGCACATGTGCGATGCGGTCGCTTGCATAATTCTCAGTGAGCCTATTGCAGTCTCACATGGAGGTCACAACAAAGTTAAATGAAAACAGAAGAGGTCGAATTACAAGGTCGCCTGTTTCGGCCAATCTCTAAAACGCCTCAAAGTGCCGTTGTTCTATTCCTTGTTGCCTCAAGCCACCACCTCGTTCTTTCACAGCCATGGGGCTATAACGTCGCACGAGGGCATGACAGGTAGTTTCTCACTTCATATGAAATGTATCCGCGAGAATTAAAACCTCAGACCTTCAGGTTTGGAGAGAGCGACCCTGATAATCGTTCAGGTGCCAACAAATCTCACATGAACCCTCCGGACCAGACATGTTTACAAGACCCACTCCCTAACGGTAGCGGGAACTATGTAGATGACCTGCTTAACCGTTGCTTTGTCGCGAGAACGCATTGCAAATATCCCATGTCGTGATGGTGCCTTCGCCGAGTCTATCGTTCTCCACACGGCATATGCTATGTAGGCAATACTGTCGACCTTGATGTGTGAACCGCTTCTGTCACTCACTGGCTGCAGGCATCATCTAGCCATCGGGAGAGCCAAAGCCCAGGTTTGAGGTCCCTAGTTTGACGACCAATTTATGCTGTTACAATCTTTCTACTTGGTATGTTTTACACAACCAGGTACAGTACTGCGTAGTAATGCAGAAGAACAATCCAATCTGTTCAAAACTCACACAATCTGAATAGCGAGAACAAGATGGCATGTATTTGAGAACGTGGTCGAGACAAGAAATCTGATGTTATCTGATGATCTGCGCTTAGTAAATCTCAGGCCATGCAATCATTGATGATAAGGCTTGTCAGTTCGAGTAGCTTGTCTAGAGCCGCTACATGATCATCTCGAAGGGAAATATCAAAAACCACGCATTTAGAAGGGGACGAGAAGTACGTGAGGCGCATTGATGTAGCCTCTGCATGAACGGTGCCAGGGAAGGTTTGTGGGAGTAGGGATATCGTAATTGATTAGATTAGATCTTTGTAAGCAGACAAGGGCTTTGAAAAAGTTACAATGAAATATGCCTTGCAGGTGCCATCTAAGTTGGCGATATCAAAACTGGCATGAGGGATCTCCAGCAAAACCGAGGGAAAGTGCGCCACGAATGATTTTGGAATACGTCGGTATCTCGAGCGATGGTTGCATGCCATGCAACAATGCCTTTCAAGTGCCGCAAGAGTAAGGTTCGCGACCCAAATCGTCGGACTTATCTGAATTATACAATTCTACATGAAACATAAGCAGTGCGGCACCACAATGGGGGATAAACTTACCTGCAGGGTACCAACATAGAATAGCAACGCAATATCAAAATCGGTAGTGAATTTGTTGAATTTTGAGGCGAGCGTTATCTTTATCAGCAAAGTCCTCACGACGCCAGCGCCAGCGCCCCAATGCAGCGCAACAATCTGAAACTTTCCGGTAGCCCTCTTGAATCCCACTGTGTCCCCCTCGCTCTACATTTTCTGGGCCTCAGCCGCATGATATTCTAACGCCATGATGAGGTGACCGAGAAACTAAGCTCATAAGTACATTGTCTTGCTGGAAAGTTCCAATTGGATTAACTTGATTGTCTGATAAGCCTTGCTTGCGCGTACATCTTTTCCAGGAAGTATGTGTATTAATGAAAACTATTGAGGAGCGCCAAGCCAGCGCGTTTCGGGGAGTCCATTGGACGCGGGCGTCCAGTCAGCTGACTTTTGGGCCATATGCATATGACGTGTCTTCTGGTAGAGGAAAGTGCGGGTGAATAGTTTACAACGATAGCGATTGATGATAAATCTGCAGAGAGCGGCGTAGTTGTCTCGTGGGATGCAAGGGTAGTCCAGATCTCCGAAATGTGTTCGTTGAGGGAGATTCTGTCATTGCTAATGATGATCAGTAGTGGTAGGCTTCGGCCAATATTCGCACCTGTTCACAATTTCTCGAGGTGATTTTCGAGATTTAGTCACTTCTTCGAACTTTGACTCAGTTATGGGTGAACGAGGAAATTCTGGGTGGCTACTCATCATTAATGCCTGAAACCTCTCGTTGACACCATCATGGACGCCGGCAATTATCGCCGCTATACCTCTCTGTACTTCAGGTCCGAAAACGTTACCGGAGGTGAGAAGATTAATAAAACGACGCAGGGAAGGAACAAGTCGTTCCGACAATGACCCATGTTTACCCAAATGGTCCCAAAAGCTAGCGCTCAAACGTACATCTCGACAAGGACAAAATCCCAGGGATTATCCAAGATGTTACCATCTATGAAATAAGCTAAGGATGACATCGAATGATGATATATAGGCTGGCCGCAAGTTAAAGCGGATAAGCAAAGAAAGGTTCAGAACGTTCAAGGTTGAGCCTCGGCAACTGCCGTTCGTCCTCGTCATCCGACCTATCGCTCGTTATCGTCGCTGGCTGTGTACCCCAATACGGGGCGGTTGGTCTATTGGTGGCCGGTAAATGATATTGAAGTGATTCACTTGCGTACGAATGCCTGTACGTATGTCTACCGTCCGTCACTTGACTGATCAAAGTTTATGTAGCACTGGCAGGTGACGCCTGTCTGGTACTTCACTCGAGTCACGGTGCCGTCGTGTTTCCTCGGGTGTCACTACGTTCTTCCAATCTTGAACTCGAGCATCCATTTTTGGAATTCGGCTTCTACTACGATTAGTATCGCAGAAGCACGATGAGTCGGACTACCCACGAGTCTTGTCTGGAACCCTCCGCCGCGCGCGTGCCTTTGTTATCACATTGAGGGCTATCCTTTGCAAATTATCCTGCTCATTCTTCATGCGGCAACAACCACTACACAGTGCCACTAGCAGCCTTGTGATATAGATATCGTGCATCATGCTTCCATATACTCCGATCCGACCTCAGCGGCGCCACGTCACTAGTCACTCCTCGAACGGTAGCACGGGCTGCATCTGATGTCTATATACTTCGAATATGAAAAACCTGAGGCAACGAGCCTGCACGTGGGTTTGATATCCGACTTTCATTTTGAAGGTTCTTGGTTAATCAAACTCTCTAAATGTATTGGTAACTGATACGAGTTAGCGCCTGCTTCAAAGCACATGCTCACGCGGTCATTCAATGGTCATCCGGTCCTAATGTAACTTTCTGATATCAAATTCCATCAAAGGAAATCGATATAATGGCGACCAATCTTATCTCGGATGCGTCGATGGGCACTGTCTGCATCAGGGAAGTACAATTGATTTGTCGCCTTGCTTCATTGGTCCCAGCTGGGTCCTATTGCGAATAACAGCACGGAGCACATGTACACGATTGAAGTTATTGAATTTGTGTCTCTTCCAAGGCTGGAAGAAAATACACCGTCATGGATTCTACATTCTGTACTTTTCGCTGACATGGTACCTAAAAGGTGCCGAATACAAAGTGTTACATTGCAGCACCTAATTTGGCTCGCAATGTGAGATCCGGGTCATCAAAATCTTCACAAGTACGACTTGAAATGCTGATCAGAGCACATGCCGATATACTCGAACTATGACGGGTAAAGTCCCGACTATTCTCGGTCCAACCCTTGGACTGAGAATGGTCCGGATTTTATCCAACATATAGGCCGCGCCATCGCGCCAACAAGATACAGGTCCTGGTGCGTGAAGACTAGTGGCCCGAGTTATTGAAATGAGACACACATCCAATGAAGAGTATTCCTATTTACGCAACACCATGAAGAGTACCTGGAACGGACCTCCGCAAACAGTGAAGCTGGCCGATATAATTGAGTGTCCAAGTAAATCGAAGCTTCGCGATAAGGGCAAGGCGACCCCAGCAGTTGGCCAGTGTCTTGGAGGAGGCGTTTACAACGTCTTATTGCACCTCAGGGATTCGGAAGCATGCTCAAGTTGAGCGCTCCATCATTGCTTCATGAGCATACAAATGCTCTTTGACAATCGTGTTTGAGGAAAACTTGTGCACATCGATCCATGGCATTTTCTTGGACGATGATCTGCCTTATCTGGTCCCTTATCGTAGTACTAATAGAAAAGGTTCCTTGGGAAAAAATCGAAGTGATTCAATTTTGAGGGTGGTCGCAAGTAAAGGATGGCACTTGTAGTTGTTCGGGTGACCCACGCTCAAGATAAGCAGTTCGCACGAGAACGGGTACCCGTCACGGTGGTGTCGACGTCAAACGGAGATGGTAGAGTATCACCATTGGTATGATGGAAAACGTCTACGGTATGAAACCTGCTGCTTTATAGGACGGACTGAAATGTGGAAAAAAAAGCGGAATGCTGGTTGAGAATGAAATATCCAGGACACCAGGGGAAAATCAGAGCGCTTACTCAGCCTAATATAGTCAGTCGCTTATCAGTCTGATTATAGTAGCGTGTGATATGCCGCTACGCCGCAACAGTCTCCCTAATGCAGCCAACCTATAAACTTCTACAAGTTGAACTTCGAGGTCTTGAACGTTGGAAGACCAACTGAAACTGCGAGCCTAGCCCCGTTGCCGATAATGTCTGAATCAGTTCTAACAAACACTCGATATGGCAAAGACCTCGTTCGCGTCTTTCGTGTTGTTCGGGATGGCGAGTTTCACCAAGTCGTGGAATACAATGTCACAGTACTCCTAGAAGGTGATATTGAGACCAGGTCGGTGATTTGCATAGTATACTGTGAACTCTACCGTCTCTAATAGTTGGGTATGTAGCTACACGGTTGCAGACAACTCCGTTGTTGTCGCAACTGACTCCAGTATGTAAATCTGTACGATGGTCCAGCTAAAGCTCACCGCATGACGTATCATATAGTGAAGAACATCACATATTGTACGTGTACTGGTGATGGAGGAGATACCAGCTAACCAAGATGGACACTGCGGCGATTACTAGATCTTGCCAAGATTTCACCCCACATCCTCAGCCCAGAACGCTTCGCATTGCATCTTGGAACTCACATTGTTTCCAGGTATGCGCATATACACCGTGCATTTATTACCTTGGAGAAGTTGCGTTGGTCTCGCATTGCCTTGGGTGCAAATGAGAATCCGCACCCGCATTCCTTCATTAGAGACGGGAATGACAGACAGACGGTCGAGGTCGAGGTACGGACTTTAATTGGACGTCATCTATGCTTCTCGAGTTCCGAATTGGCGGGTGGAGCGAAACTATGTATCAAAGTCGCTGAAGTGGAGTGTTCCCTTGCCGTCAATTGCCGAGCTGCGGCAACTCTCGGTCGAGACACCATCACCCTTCTCTTTCTTAAACGTATATATAGAGCTTATCAAACACTCCTTTCTTTCTCCCCAGGTCGATGCCTCCGCTGGCAAGGACAAGCTTTCAGCTAAAGTAACCTCGGGAATCACCGATCTCTTGGGTAAGCTTATCCTTGCACTCTCGAGCTTGTATTCACACATTCCTGCGCATCGCAGTGCTCAAGTCGGGTGGTTCTGCGTTTCATGGATTCATCCGCGATGAGTACACCACGCTGCAGGAGGTGGACGATCGTGTTTTGTCAACCTCCGTGGACCTGACTTATACATTTGTGCCCGTATCGCTCATCTCCCCCACTGATGACAAGAAACTCGATTTCATTGTCCCAGAGGACTTCGCCCTCGGAGGTGTTTGGGATGCAGTTAATGTTGCGACGCGGGTGAGAACTGCAACGCTCGATATTTTCGCCCTGGATTCCAGCGCTAGTGTGCAAGTGCGTCATAGACTTCTATCCTCGTGTTGTGCACGTTTCTGATGGTTCTATTTAATGACAGGCAACGTTGTTTAAGATGGGGCAACGCGTCATCGCGGAGAACGCGGGCGTCGAGTCCGTGATATACAAGCTGCCAAACAAGCACTATATCCCAGTTGATATGAAGTACATCGGAGTGGATAACACTACACCGTTGAGTATCATTTTATTTTCTTTCTTCAGCGCCCATTGTCTTTCTTTCTTTTTCTTAACATCACCTGGGAGACACCGGCTTTACCTGTGTTGCCTGAGGCCAGTGATCGCAATTGCGATCGAATCGTTTAATTTTGTTGCTGCCTCGGATTTTGAAGACATCTTATGACGCGACACGGGGAGTTTCTAATTAAGGGGAGAGCTAACTTGGCATCAGCTCCCCTGGCTTCTTAAGAATGCCGGCATACTCTGACGAGGAAGCGATCCAAAGTGTTGGGCCGTGAGATCGCTATCCATCATCATGATGAGTGTGAAGTTGTTCGCACTGTTCCTGTCGCGGAGATCCGTAGAACAGGGACAGGACAACGAGGGTGGTGATCACGCTCGATGCAATGCTTTTTCATGACGCCTGCCTTCTCCGGAGCCTATTACCAGACGCCCGGCAGCGATCTGCTATTCATGTTTATAGCCCTATGACGATTGAATCGGAAAGAGATTACTGATTAAATTTACGGTGATAGGGCGAATGCTGAAGTATTCGTGCCCGTCTCCGCACCAAGGTGAAAGACACGTTTCGTAGGAGTGTTTTGATGAACTGACGTCAGTGTGCGTGTTTGTAGCGGGTTGATCTCCGCCACAATCTCCCGCAAATAGGTGACATCAAATGGCGTCACACGCTAAATTGCCAGCATTGTCTTGACGACGGGAACGGCAATTTGTTTAAGTTTTCGAACTTTTATTTTGATTTTTGGGGAAGATGATGTGGAGGATGAAGAATGGAGAGGATGAAAGGTCAGAGTCGTAGGATGAACAGACCCATAATGAATGATATGACAGTTAGGGGAGATATAAGAGACTTGATATTATGTAAGAAAGCAGTGTCAACCGATAAGGTATATATGACATCATAAACGGCCGACGCCGAAGGTTATAGATCCAGGTGTTTTGGTAAGGATAAATATGTGTACAAGGTTTGTGTCATCGGATAGTATCATCCACTCGTCCACGACTTGAACTCTGGAACTTCTTCTCTAACTCTCACTACCATCCACTAGATTCTATACCAATGGGTGGTGACCATCAATGTCCTGTCTGTCAGGCTACTTTCACTCGTCCACAGCACGTCGCTCGTCACATGCGATCACGTATGTACTTTTTTCCATTCTAGCACTAATTTCGCTCCACTTTGCCACGGGAGCCTTTTACCCCCTGTCCTTACAATCTCTCTCCACCATCATCATTTCACTGACCCACATCGGCTCGCTCCTCAACAGATACAGGTGATCGCCCTTACAAGTGCCAGTATTGTGGAGACCAATTTGCGCGCAGGTAAAGTCTTCAAGCAAATGGTTTATTTGATCTTGGTTAACTTAATCTACCTTAGCGATCTTTTATCGCGCCACGTCAACAAGTGTCATGCAAATGAAAAACCACCACAAACTGCCACCAATGGTCGTCGCAAAGGTTCTGCTTCAACCTCTCGAGCAACTACTTCAAAGCAAGCATGTGACCAATGCGTCCAATCAAGCTTACCGTGCGACGGTTGCAATCCTTGTTGTACGTTTGTGCCCCAAAACCCACGATTCTATTCTTACTCTTGTTCTAGCAAAATGCTCACAACGCAAGGGTCGGTGTACTTATGTAAAATTCCACCGTCAAACCGCACCAAGTGGCCCTGGTCATCATGTGCCCCGCCCCGCCTCCCTTTCTTCTTCTCTTGGGAATGGACGGCTATCGATGGACGACTTCATCCTTGGTCCTTCCCCAGTGAGCGTACCCAGTATGGAGACTTCCTCGGGTGATCCGCTATACACAACCCCATTTTCCTTCAATCATGTGTATGCTTCGTCAGCAAACCCTGTACATCTTCCCATGTCGCTCTCTTCCGACTCCGAGATTGCTGGAAGAAATCGGGCACAAGCTGACCTCCTGCGTCATGCCGGAGCTCCCATGCTTGCAAATTCTCAAGGTTCACCGGCACTTCTACCTGAACTCTACACAGACCATAATCAACCTTCCAACAATTGGCTTGGATGGGGCGAGAGCACAAACCCGGGATTGACTGCCATACAAACCAGTCAACCCCAGTTCGCGTCTTTGGATGAAGCTTTCTCACAAAATCAATATGGTGCGGACGGTTTAGATAACTTCAGCTCAGAGATGTTCACTGGGCCCTTCATTGGATTAGCCTACCGGCCTCGCCGAGACTCCGTTGATTACAGTGACGGCAGTAGCGCTTCGCAATCCATGCCTTCTAGCGCTACATCGTCCAACGTCCATCTCCCCCTCTCGGCGGGGGATATGTATCAGGGCGTTTCAGAGGACTTTCAACAGCGAATGCTGCTTGACCCTCAACGCCGAAGAGACTCGATGTCCTCTACCTCTGCACCTGAATCCCACGACCAGCAGTCCGATGAACATTCTCGAGTCGGTGAAGGCGGGTTCTCCTCCGCATTTGGACTCATGTCTATTGACGACCCAAATGTCCTTGCTGGGCTCTCAACAGATGGTGTACCTTTCTTCTCAAACGCTGCAATGAATATGCGACCTCATTCGCCGAACGTTACTCCGATGCCGCCCAAGGCACTATCACAGCAGCAGCTCAGAGATCGCGGCATGTCACTCTCTGCATTGCCCACACCTGGTTTAGGTCGTGACGACTTCATGTGGAAGGCATTCATACGCACGCCTATGAGTGGACCTCAACTCGCCGGCTCAGAAGCGCCGGCCACCATACCGCAATCTCCCTCTTCTCGCCGAAGAGTTCGTGTGTCCTCTCTTCCAAGTTCCAAAACGCCTACCGTAGAACGAGCCCTTCCTGGTATGGCAAACGGAAATGGAGAGGGAGCTCGCACGACGCTCCATGGCAACCCTGAAGATCTTCGGAGCTATGAAGCTGCTGTCAATGCTCGCAACGCATCGCTTAACCTCAACCTCCCAAAACGGCGAGGTACGCGGGCAAACCCACCTGCATCTGTTTCTTCCGGTGCACGTGGCACTAATCGTCGCACAGATACCACACATTCGCAGTTGAATATCGGTTTTGATTTGAACGCCAGCCGTCCTTCGAGCTCCTCGTCGGCATCGTCACTTTCGCAGGCATTCATGTCTCATCTGCCTCCCATGAAGGGAGCTGCGCCACCAATGAATGGGGTGTCCATTTCGTTGCCTGTACCTCGTGTGAGCAGCATGGGAAGTTCAAGCACTCAAAGCGGGTCAAGAGATGGGTCAAGAGAGTCATCTGTTGCCTCTGACTGCACAGGAAGCTCGGAGGGCGAAATGTTCCGGCCTGCTTTCAAGCGTCTCCCTTCACAGACTCTGGGCCCGGCCAATGCCAAACGTGCTCAATTCGAAAAGAACGGAGTTGCTGAGAAGGAATCTATCATTGTGAATGGTGACCGTACTATGCTAGGCGTTTCCAATGGCGGCTCGCGTCACGTCACTGTGCTTCCTGGCCGTGCTCGCCAATCGAGCGAGAAACATTCGTCTCGGAATGGTTTAAACGTGCCACGGCAATGAAGGATCCATCCTCCTCACTTCACTTCCGTCACATTCGTTGTTCTGTGTTGTGAATCATACCGTACGTTCTTCTTCTGATACCTAAGGCTATTTGTTGGACATAGTTATTTCTTCTTCGGGTGTTGTCGCTTACTTTTCTTTTGGCTTCTTTGTGTTACAATTTGGATACCTTATTCTCTTGTATACTATCGCGCGCGTACGACACCCATACACGAACGCAAGTAGTACTGGCTAGTGATCATAGCATGCGCTGCCAGTAACTAGCATAGTATGTTACAAAATAAAGCTTGTACAGTCCTGGTAGTTGGGTGTGTGTTGGAGATTACTGCTGGTACTCGTCAAATTCGAGGGCCGCGGGAATCGTGAGGACCGGTAGATTGTTGTAGAGCTTTATTTGAATATGCCCGTTGGCAGCACCGAGAACTCTATAATATTAAATTTGTAATGGTCGACCATCGGACGTGGTGTTGGCTGTGTACCACTACCAGTAGCTACACTTCATGGCATTTGTCAAACATGTGAAATCGGACCACCTGGCAGATCGCAGGGAATTCCCCTGGTTCCAAGTTTATCACGAATAATTCTTGCAGGAGTGATCATCCACTGGTTTACTTCCGGACCATCAGGTTCGAGTCGGTGCTTTTTCGTCAAACTCGCTGCTTGAATTTTTTTTTTACTTCCGGCAGTTTTTCGACAGGTAGGCTATGACATTCACTGTTCTGGCAGTGTGTCACAGTCTAATGTTCAAAATCCCAGAGTGACCGTCCGATGCCGTCGTTCGTCCACAATGAGTCACTCACACGACATGACTCATCATTCAAACTTGGCTGCTACCTTTCGGTCGACGCACAGATACACCGAGTCAGTGACCTCGGTGCGTTACCTTCGTATGTGGTAGATTGATGAACAGATCTACCTAGTAGGCCGTTCATTGTCGATTGTGCGCTAGGCAAAACTATCTATCGAATCTTTGCCGAGGTACACGGATCTTGGTGATGGCATGACAGAGCACGTACTTCAACAGCCTTCCTGCTAGATCGACGTTCTTAATTCCCTGGCTAATAATGTCAAGGATCTGTCGGCTATCGTCGGGTCGAAGCCATCAACGGACGGAACACATTGTGATTTTGCCGACTAAATGCGTAGTGCTATTGATAGGATTTCGTCTTGATGCGATGAGTCATTGGACATTGTTCGGAAAAATGGAAAATGTAAGTCTTACGATCGTTCATCGTTCATCACGACATTGTACTTTTGCGCACCCCTTAATCACTGTAGGAACCGGACATCTCCGCTAACGACGAACTTACCTACCATTGTGGATTATGTAGGTGTATTTGAATCTGCAAAGGATTTGATACGACGAAGACGGAAGATTAGAAAAGTAATGTATGACTTGCGACCTTCGCAATACATTGATTTTGAGGGTCTATCGCAGTTGGTGCGTAAGCTTGTGCTTTTCTCCCTTTGAGTGGTTACTTACGCGGCTCAGATGAGTACTGTTCCCTGCCACTGCCCTACCCAACATATATTTGCAATGGACTATTGCCTCGCTTGATTTACTCTTTCCTCTGCTGGCGGGCGATGTGCTCTTCCCCTCTTGCGGTCTGGCCTTGAACAATTATGGCGCCCCGCTGGCTGTTTTAACTGTGGCTATCATCGATCACCCTGATTCTTCCACCGCCGACTCCTTGTGGTCACCCACCGCTGTTCCCACTGGCAACCCTGCTCCACTTCATCTACCTTGGTTTCTAATTCCAGAGGCTTTTGGTGAAGATCTTGCTCGTACCACCCCTGCTAATCTATCCATTCGACGAGGATCATGTCACTTGCACTATCACTTTGTAAGGTAGACTTTGTGCAGGCCACCTCGAATGAATGTGGGCGAGTGAGCAAGGAGGCAAAATCTACCGCAGCAGAGAAGGCAGTAAAGTTTCGGGACGTCCGAGCTTCTGACGGAATCAAAGACGTATAAATTCGATATTCAATATCGTTTTGGGTACAGAGAAGTGATAAATACAAGAAATCCATATCACGAGCCTGCGCCCATTTATTTCTGATGTTCTGTTTCTTCCAAGTCGTGACTTGAGTACCGTCCCAGCTGCGATTTTGGTGTCAATTTTGTCGCGACTCCCATAGGTCGGCTTGGGCTTGACTTAGAGGGGGCCCGGGTCTACATAACATTGACCTAAGTCAGACATGCGGTGCGCACTTCGTGATTGCGACGGTGGCCTGGGTTGACCTATTGAACGAACTTATCATTGTTTGAAACGTCTTCGATATAACTGCTATAGTACACACAATCTTCTACGCCAATTTGCACCTCTTCTTTCTACGCCAATTTGCATTTCTTCTCAACATCTGCAAGAAGTTGGGCCCATTTCCCTCCATTCCAGGAACTGATCCTGGCCCACTCATCTTCCTTCAGAACTCGTTTGAACCACAGCAAATAACAAGCCACGACGATGTCTGCATACGAAAAAGTGTCACCCATGAACCACTTCCCGTCTGTCTTCTGGTACCATTCGTAAACAGTATTTTTGTACCCCTTCTCTAGCAGGGCCCAGTCTTCATCGTAACTCTTATCCCAAGGCAGCGCGATGTCTATGGAACGAGCTTTGGTGAAGAACTTCACACTGGCGGGACTCATGATTTCCGTGGAGCGTACCCAGATAGACTTGATAGAAGGCGTAATGATTTGGTTCAAATGGGCAGAGTTGAACTTGCGTATCGCGGATTCCGAGTTGTTAGGGAAAATAGGCTTCTCGGGATATGTCTTCTCGAGGTAAGAAGTGATTTCGAGGGAGTCACTTATGAGGGCACCGGTGTTAGGGTCGCTGAGGACCGGGATGGGGTAAACATCCGTGCCGTCCAAACGTTTGTCTGGCCTTGCACCGATGGCCTGCATAGCGATCGAAATGTCTGCGTATTCGACCCAGACAGTCACGAATGGGAGACCCTTGTAGCTCAAAACGAACCTGAGGCGTGGTAGACTTTGGTCAGATATCAAAGTGACACACAGAACATAAATTACTGACCTCGGCTTTGCGGGGTTGGGCGACCAGCTAATGCCTGGTAGGTTGGAGACGATATCATATAGGACAAGTGTTTGCATCGTTGTGTACTAAGACGTGGGGTTTGAAGTGCTACGGCCAATCTTGAGACTCTTTTTAAAGGCTGAGGGGCTTCATTGGTAAGCATCTGAGCTTGGGTAGCATCCTCGAACACCAGAACTATACCTCTATGCAGCATGGATTATGGGCGATGTAGTACCGCCGCAGTTGGAAAGATTGATAACGATAGGACCAGAATAAAGAGGCGCCATCGTGCCAGCGGAACCAAGTCCATATGGGAATGGGATAAAGCTCGTACCTTGTTAGAAGCCAGTGGTGTCATCAGATGCTGCGTTGGAGTGGCTGACCACCTCTAACGGGGGTATGGATTAGAAATGCAGCCAATTGGGCGCATTACGGTTACACGCACACAGTATGGTGTTGGTATTGATCCTTGATACGTGCTAGTAAGAGGCCTAGGACATTGAAGAAGGTTCACTTATGGGTGTCAAACATCCACCAGATGTTATAGTTGATCAGCTCTCAGCAGCCCACTACACACAAGGGAGGCAGTCATTCTTTTTTTGTGGTTTGCATTTGCGCATTGTGCAAAATGTTATGCGCGCTTTGTAGTCTAGATGACTCAGCCTGACTAACCGTTTGTGCTGCTATCAATGTCAGTAAGTTAGTCCGAGGACGTCCGGGACATGGAAACTCTAGGTCCAGTCTACGTAGAGTCTACTCTGGGTCCTGTCTGGGTCCTGTCTTAGTGATGAAGGCTATACCATCATAAGTTTTGATACAAAGCCAGGGATACTAGAACAATAGTTATGCATACTCACCTAGCATTTCCAGCCCTCATATATGTATGCATACGAGTGGAGAATCAGTTGAGGAAGCGTACATGAAGCATACAGTTAGTTAAAACAGGTCTTTCTCCGCCCGTCTTAATTAAGATGTTTGCCTAAAGATAGATTTAGCATGGTTCTCGGACATCTCCGCCCGTCTCAATTAGGATTCTTGTCTAAAGATAGATTTAGCACGGACATTTCCGCCCGCCTCTGAAGGCATCATGTGGCCGTGGAAGAATATCCGGACCTTGCCGGACCTCGCTAGACTTTTGCTAATGCACTGGTAAGTATTGTGGCTCGACTCAGCCACTCAGGGATTTGATGATGTAGATCTATGTTCTCGATTCCCTGGCCAATAATGTCAAGAATCTGTCAGCTATCATCGGGTTCAAGCCATCAGCGGACGGAACACATCGTGATTTTTCCGGCTAAACGCGTAGTGCTATTGATAGGATTTCGTCTTGATGCGATGAGTCGTACATTATTCGGAAATGGGAAATGTAAGTCTTACGATCGTTCACCATGACATTGTACTTTTGCGCAACCCTCAATCACTGTAGGAACCGGACATCTCCGCTAATGACGAAACCCACCATTGTAGATTATGTAGGTGTATCTGATTCTGCAAAGGATCTGACACGACGAAGACGGAAGACCCCTAAAATTGGAAAAGTCATGTATGACTTGCGATATTCGCGATACCTTGCTTTCTGGGGGTTTTATCGTAGTTGGTGCGTAAGCTTGTACTTTCCTTTGAGTGGTTACTTAGGCGGCTCAGATGACTGTTCCCTGCCACTGTTCGTGCCAAATCCTGGCTCAGGGGGTCCGCACGACCCAAGGGTAGCGTGCACACTTTGTGACTATGATGCTGGCCTGGGTTGACCTGTGGAAGGAACTTATCATTGTTTTAAATGTCTCCGAAATAACTGTGATAGTATGCGCAATCCTCTACGCCAATTTGCACTCCTTCTCAACATCCGCCAGAAGTTGGGCCCATTTCCCCCCATTCCAAGAACTGATCCTGACCCACTCATCCTCCTTCAAAACTCGTTTAAACCACAACAAACAAGAAGCCACGATGATGTCTGCATACGAAAAAGTGTCGCCCATGAACCACTTCCCGTCTGTCTTCTGGTACCATTCGTAAGCAGTATTGAACCCCTTCTCTAGTAGGGCCCAGTCTTCATCGTAAGTCGCATCCCAAGGCAGCGGGATGTCTATGGAACGAACTTTGATGAAGAACTTAGCACTGGCGGGACTCAATATTTCTGCGGAGCGTACGAAGATAGACTTAAAAGCAGGTAGAATGAGTCTGATATGGGCGGAGTTGAACTCGCGTATCAAGTATTCCGAGTTGTCGGGGAAAATAGCCTTCTCGGGATATGTCTTCTCGAGGTAGGAGGCGATTTCGAGGGAGTCACTTATGAGGGCACCGGTGTTAGGGTCGCTGAGGACGGGAACGGTGCAAAAATCCGAGCCGTCTGAGCGTTTGTTTGGCTTTGCACCGATGGCCCTCATAGCGATCGAGATGTCTGAGTATTCAACCCAGACAGTCACGAACGGAAGACCCTTGTAGCTCAAAACGAACCTAGGGCCCAGTAGGCTGGTCAGATATCAAAGTGTGACATACAGAATATGAATTATTGACCTCGGCTTTGCGGGGTTGGCTGAAAAGTTATTGCCTGGTAAGTTGGAGAGGGCGTCATACAGGACAAGTGTCTGCATCATGACGTACTGAGACGTGGGGTTTGAAGTGCTGCAGCCAATCTTGAAACTCTTTTTAAAGGCTGAACGGCTTCATTGGTAAGCACCTGAGCTTGGTTAGCGCATCGATGTGTTCTTGAACACCGAACTATATCTCTGTGTATAGAGGCAACCGTACGGCGTGTGTGGAAGGGTAAGGCTAATAGACAAGTCTCAGCGTCGTAGTAATAGAACCGCTGATATTGGTAGTACCTAATAGACAAGTCTATATGTGAAACGGAGTCAGAGGCAAACAGCGTGCAAGTAGAAAGTGAAACATACCTCAGCGTCGTAGTAATAGAACCGCTGAGGTATGAATCGCGTGAAGCTAGGGATTATATATTATGGTATTGAGTCCGGAATATCAAAGATGAAAAAGGAAAATGACAGAGTGTGATGACGACAGAGTGGAGCGATGACGATGTTGAATTCAATACACCCCCTCAACGAGGCGATGCTCGTAACTATCTAATTCAAAACGAAATAAGAGAAAGACCGGAGCGGTGATGAAGAAAGGCCGGGCGAGGCAGGACTTTGGTAAAGATGTCTGCGGTGTTCTTGTGAGTGGATATCCAGACTGGCAGGAACATGTTGCATTCGATGTGTCGTCTGATGAAGTGATAGCGAAGGTCGATGTGCTTCGTACGTATATGGTTTGTGGCTTCTTTGGAAAGAGCGATGGCGCCTGCATTATCGGCGAAGAGCTGCATGGGAAGGGACAGTGGGATGTTAAGACACGCGAAAAAGGACTGAAGCCAGAGCCCGTCTTGAATGGCAGAGGTGAGTGCCATATATTCCGCCTCCGTTGACGAAAGGGCCTGAGTGGTCTGCTTTGCAGAGTGCGAGACCGGACCACCGTTGAAGAACCATACGTACCCTGAAATCGAGATTCGATCTTCAGGGCACGATGCCCAGTCAGAATCTGAGAACCCGTGAAGGCTGGAGTTGATCCCGGCACCCCCGTAGTGCATGCGCAGATTCATCATTCCGGCCAGATAACGCAAGACATGCTTGGCTGCAGCATAATGCTTGGGCTCGGCACGAGTCTATACTGTCATAATCATACAATAAATAGACTGTAATGATCAGTTAATTGCCATACATGATTCATTGTTATTACCACTTACAAGCCAGTCATGTATGAGGATGAGGATCTCTGAGGATCCCTACCTCTGATGATATATCAGTGATATATCACTCCTATCACCCCCAAAACAGCATGAAAGAGGGGTGATGGGGGGTGATGGGAGTGATATATCACTCATTGAATGTATTTGGTACCCTTTTGTACCTGTCACATACCTTTGTTCTGCTTCCTCTTGCATCCCTGTGCCTTACTATCCCTTCTATTACCTCCTTTGAAAAGAAGCAGAAGCGGCTATTATTGAATGGGCTAAATATATAACAAGCCACACATCAATGACATCATCCTTACAGTTGGTTTTCACTAAGTCCAAACATCACATGACATTATCCCAGTTGTTTTCATGAAGTCCAAAACATCACGTGACACTCAGCAACTTCACTGCTTATACCGCCCAGCGTGCACAGTAAAGTCATAATTCACAACACTGCGCATGCTGAATCATGGACAAATTATTTAAAAAACATTTGTTGATTACAAAACAAAACTCTCAACCAATTTTCATTAAGTTCCGCTACAGTCGTACTAGGTTTTTCAGCAAGTTCAACCATCACATGACAACCCGTGACATACAGAAAATTCAATTCTGAGTCCACCTGCCACACAGGTGGAAACTTTGCAAATTCTATATCACAACACTGCGAGATTATATATTAACAAGACATTTGTATGTAGTATCATTGTATCATTACAGTCTGCAATATGCTATCAAGAAC
The DNA here is from genome assembly GCA_016695485.1 of Suillus hirtellus. Taxonomy (NCBI): domain Eukaryota; kingdom Fungi; phylum Basidiomycota; class Agaricomycetes; order Boletales; family Suillaceae; genus Suillus; species Suillus hirtellus. Next base: position 94,251 of record MU172365.1, read on the forward strand.
GCCAAAAATAAGGAAAGCTGGGAGGGTAGCAAGGAGAAGTCAGACACGTTGCTTTCTGATGGTTGTCATTGAGTACAGTATACTAATATATCAGTGATATATCACTCACTTTGCGGGCACTCCATGAGTAAGAGGTTTTGACCACTTCTTTGAGGTTGAATTATCTTTTCCAATGTTCAGGCTGCCGATAGAGTTGGCAACCTGATTACGGGTCGACTCCTTTCGCTCTCGCTTTGATCGTCCAAATGCAAGGGATTCAATTTGTTGAACAGGAGGAGCGTCGATGATAGGAAGTACTGGCTCTGTGAGAGGTGGAGTTAGTTCAATGTCAAGCTCAGGCTGTGTGGGCGCCGTCAAAGTGGGAGATACAGCTGGTATGGGCACCGCGAGGGTGGGAGATATGGCTGGTGTCGACACAGCTGGTGTTTCTGTGAGAGGTTGAGGTAGCTCGACGTCAAGCTGTTTGGGCACCGTGAAGGTGGGTGATGGGGCTGGTGTGGGGGAGGGAGATGCGGATGGAGTAGGCAACGTGACGGTGGGAGATACAGATGGTATGGGTGTGGAAGATACGGATGGTGTGGGCAACGTGATGGTGGGAGATATGGCTGGAGTTGGCACCGTGACAGTGGGAGATATGGCTGGTGTCGATACAGCTGGAGTTTGCACCATGACGGTGGGAGATACGGCTGGTGTCGATACGGCTGATACGGCTGGAGTTTGCACCATGACGGTGGGAGATACGGCTGGTGTTGATATGGTTGGTGTCGGTACCGTGAGGGCGGGAGATACAGCTGGTGTGGGCACTGTGAGGGCGGGAGATATGGCTGGTGTGGGAGATACAGCTAGTGCTGATCTGGCAGGTGTCTCTGTGAGAGGACGAGGTAGCTTGACATTCGAATGCGTGAGAGGTGGAGGCGGCTCAATGTCAGGCTGCATGGGCATCGCAAGATCGAGACGTACTGCTGGTGTTTCAAGTACTGTCTGTGTTAGAGGACGAGGTGACTCGATGTTAGGCTGCATGAGAGGTGGAGGAGGCTGGGTGTAAGAAAAAGTAGGAGGTACTGCTGGCATCGGCTTGTTAGAAGGTAGATTTGGCCAATTTGGACCCAATGGCGCAATAAATAAGTCTGTCATAGACATGCGATCCAATGCGGTAGAGTCATACAACTCCAGGCCGGACAAGGACTGTGCTGTAGAAGGAGTAGTATAACCCTCTGGCATAGGAAGAATGGGTTCATCATTCTCAAACAATGATTTTGGTCCAGGGATGTGGAGACCAGAGAAGAAGTTGTACTGCTGGTCATCGAATGGTGTCATCTGATTCATCAGCGGAAGAAGTGACGTGTTGGAGTCACTCGGCATCAGAGATAAGGTGGTTGCGGCATCTTCAGAAGGTTGAAGAGTGGAATTAGAGCGTGACTCAGAGGGACTCGGACTTGGTAAACCTGCTATTCCCTTCCCCGCGGCATCAGCTGGATAGAGTGATTAATTGTCATGTATTACTAGCTGTGAACTTGTTAGTACTCACGAAAGGCCTGCTTCGCAAAATCTGCATATGGCATCATGATGCGTTCGTTAAAATGAGGGTAAGCACAATTGAATGTGTTTCCCATTGTCGTTTGTCCCACATGAAAGCTCTCAACCTGAATTCTCCCACCCATTGCTGGAGAAGGACCGCCCATTAACACCGAAAAGGTCCAGCCTGTTTGTTTTGCCAGTCCAGCAAATATATCGGCTAGAACGCCTGGCAATTTTTCGATATTCCTGGAATATGGTAAGTTCTTGTCTGCTCACGATGCAAGATAGGTCTTACTCAGTGAAAGAAATGTTTTCATCCTCGCTTGAACTCCTCTTGCGGTCTTCGGTCCACTTCTTGACGAAATCGGCTACCTCTGCCTTGACCTCGGGTGTCTCATTTGTGAATAGAGCACGTGTGTGCTTCTTTACGAGAGATAGCCTGAGCTTCTTACTCTGCTTAACGTCGCCTCCAATGTCACCCTCTTCGTCTGATGTGATCGGACTCAGGCCAGCCTCTCGTGTGAGTACCTTCATCTCTGCATCAACGACAGGCTTGATACGCGTCTTGTAGTACAACTTTGAATAAGCCTCGGCAGGCTGTAATGTGCGCGTTCCTTTGAGGCTTGATTGACACGCTAACATCTTCTCAATAGAACTTGTCGTCTGCGCCTTCATCTTGCGCTTGGCAGTGTAATTGCCGAACGTGTTACGGAACCGATGCATGAGTTGCTAAAGCTCAAACAGTTAGTGTTTTCATTCGATGTTCATGTTTATGGTGCGTACTTTTTTGCGGGCATCCACAGCAGTTGCGTTGACAACTTTTTGTTCAGGTGTGAGATCTATGTTGAGGGGGACATCTGGAAAGAGAAGCTCCCTCTCTGGCCATCTAGCGTGATAGTCCTCGAAGAAAGGGGCCCAGAACGGAGTGTAATCGCCAGCTGCCTGACACTCCAAATATTTTTCTCGATACTCCTCCATCATTTCACATTGCTCAGTGGTGAACTTGGATCGCGGTGCCATTCTAAAACCCATTCGCTTTTCAAAAACAATGGAAACAAATGTGTCTCGTACCTTGGATGTCTATTGAGCTGTCTGCACAAGACAAAATAAGGGTGAGGTGTCCAGCAATGTATGATGAGCCTTGTAAGAGACGCAGGCAGTCATGCATTGACACAAAAAGAAGTATAAATCTCACTTAATCAAATCCCAAGGTCAGAGATCTAAGATTACATATTGACAGCCGTGCGCATGAAGGATAAACACTGCAAAAAGACGGTCAAACCGGTATGGGCGAATCATGAAGCTGTCACAGAAGACGGTGATCCTGCGTACTTACGTGTGGCAACGCAACAATCAGTTGCACGGAGGTTTGGACTTTCAATTCCTCAGTCTCAAGTTTTCGGAGGTAAGACAGAATATCCTGTCCTGAAAGGAAGACGGTTGCACTAGAGGATAGTGCGTGTAACGGACAAAGTGAAGTCGATTTCTTGGACTTTCAATTCCTCAGTCTCAAGTTTTCAGAGGTAAGACAGAATATCCTGTCCTGAAAGGAAGACAGTTGTACTAGAGGATAGTGCGTGTAACGCAAATGTTGATGATGAGGACGTGATCGATGCATCAATCACAGTGACAACTTTCAATGGGAACGTCTTGCTTGTCAATGAAAGTAGCGACATACCACCATATTCAATCCAGTCACGTGATATTATCGAGACTGAAATAACAAGTCCCTTTGGTCATACATATCCGCCAATTCAGCAATGCCGGAGAGACTGTAAACAAACACTTCCTCCAATGCGCTCAGAAGATGATGCACCTCCTTGCCTATGCCCTGGGCTTGCACTAGCTTCGGTCCTACGCCATAGCGCTGCAGGATACCAGCCTCCTCTGCATGAGCATGTTTCTCCAGTTCTTGAAGTGTGTTGACTGAAGAGCGAATGTCTTCAGTGCCAAGCATATCATCTGTGCGCCCCAGTAGTGTAAGGCAGATAACATCAAGGTAATCGTGTATCACAACATCTGGGCCACCCAGAAAAGTCGCAAGACAACTCTTGATACTAGTATGTGATGCCGGAGTGATATGTGAGGCCGCAGATTTATTTCTAAAAAAATCAAGTCATGGTTTGCGAAACGAAAGAGAGGATAACGTACCGGCATAGTCTCTTTTGTGGGCCATTTGGTAGCCCTACATTTATGTTATTCTTTGCATGAGTTTTCGAATGTTCAGGCGGTCCCAGGCCCGGGCCATCATCCGAGTCGTTAACCTGGTCTTCTGTCCTGGTGCACCATATTGAAGTTGAAAATATATTGAGAGTGTTTGACATACCTCTTTTTACGTCGCAGATAATGTTCTTTGTTTTTCAGGCGGAACTGTTCACGGTTCCTGGAACAGTGGAATGGAGATGATGTGCATCAGGACTTCATGAACAGACGATGAGTAGATATTCCTCATACCAACCATAGTATTTGAGTCTGTACATACGAGCAGCCTTTGCCTGTTCCTCAGGACTGTTATACAGGCGCGGTCGCCCCATAGAGTCGTGTTTTGGGGAAGGTCTAAGTCCAATATGCGAGTTATGTAGTAGTGACACCTGCACTGCCGTATTTGTAAACACTTCGTTGGCTCACACCCTGGCAGATTAATGCGAGTTTTATGCAGCATTTACTACGAAAACGACACTATTCTTGCGACTAATCACTCACTACTTGGTGTCATTCTGTCTCGTACTTCCAAAGCCCTTTCCCTGAAATTTAATTGCCCGTATTCAACGACAACGACACTCGTCAACGCACAAAACTCGAGATTAATGCTAGATTTATACGAGCTCTACATACACACTGTACTATAGCTGGCGAAAAAGACACATGTCCTTGAATTTCACTATGCATGCATCCTCGACAGTCTTAAAAATTCAGTTTGTCCTCAAGATTGACAATGCTCGCATCCTCGACTCTTAAACAATATCAAGATTAATCGCCAACGTATCATTTTACAACCAAACAGTAACTAGATACATGCTGTATAAACACAATGCAAAGATAGCACAACCCAATCACACTCGTGCAGCAGTGCCAGCATCAATGGCGGCCATGAGAGTGTCCATGCCTTGATCAATAGTCTCTACCTTAGCAAATATGGCGCGGCTCACACCCAACACCTTAGGGCCAACATTACCCCTGCCGGAGACCAGATCAATCAAGGTCATTACCAAAACAAACAATAAGAAGCGCACCACCCTGAGAATACGCCAATCTTGCGGCCTCTTGTGATATAGTAGAGAGGCGGTGCGGCATCACTGGACGCTGGGATGTTGAAGTATACACCCTTGTAAATGTTGAGGACACAACCCTCCGCGATCGCATCTTGCACCTCAGTATAATCATCACCCTCATCCACAACCGTGACAACAGAAGCAGAAGCAACATTGAGAGTTAAATCAATGGCCGCCACAGTGGCAGATGGACTCGCATCGGGAACAGATGCCGCAGATGGGCTCGTGTCGGAAACAGATGCCACTGTTTCAGGGTTGGCGCTGGGGGTGCAGGGTACATCTGATGTGATGGCAGACAAGCTTTCAGTGGGCACAGGGTCGATGTGCGACGGCTCTTCGACATCATCGTGACCAGATGAAGACTCTGGTGGTGAATCAGCGGCGTCTTGAGCACTACCTTCTCCACAGGGTTCTACAAATAGATATCAGTTGCCTATCTTCAGAGGAAAAATGCTTCTGAGGGAACTCACCGGGGATATCGGAGAGAAGGGTGGTAGCTAGAACTGTGCGATCGTTGTCAGTAAGATTGAGTACTGACAACAATTTCATGACGGTGTCTGGGTGGTAAGGCATGAGTGTCGCACACATTGAAGGATGTAGATGGTACTCACCCAACGCAAGACTGGTGTCTTTAGTCCCAGCAATAATGGAGGTCATCGTGGATGTTGAGTGCAACAACGATGTGTAGGGCAGTTGAAAAAGTGATGTATCAGTGATGTATGAGACGAACAGGTAAACCAAAACTCACCTTTTATCCCATCAAGCCCAGACTTCGATACCTGTTCCCTACGATGTTGCTCACATTGATGGCGTCGGGGTGGAGAATCAAATTTTGAAAGGGCAAATCCTTATTGATCATTGTTTATCCAGTAACAGGATATCGCCTCCTGCTTTCGGACTGACTCAGCTGCGACTCAGCACTTCACCTGGCCAATAAGGTAGACCTTTACCTGGCTTGCAATGGTCAGTACCGATGTTGCGAATCTGCAATGTTACACGGTATGTGGTTCTACCTTGTTCGAAGAAGGCCATTGTGCGGAAACCTCGGGTTTTTTCTTGTAGTCTCACTGTTTGCGTAATCGAATTCAAGTAAATCCAAGACTTCGTCATCTGTGTCTTGCGCAAGGTGAACAATGGGTTAGTAAGACTATACAACAGTTATTTGACAACATGGTGGGCCGACCAAGCAAGAGAGCGAAGCTCTCGCAATATGTTGATGTCAACGAGGCTCGTCCTGCACCTACATATGAGCGTTTCCGTTCTTATGGCATCCAGAACGATGGCGAGATGTCCGTCAACACTGAATACATGCTCTCCCAACCCACCCATGAAGTACCAACCGTTGACGACCCCTCTGCTACTTTACCAAGCTTCGACGATTGGAATGAAACCGAATATCAAGAAACGGAAGAGCCTGAGCCTCAGGTTGAGGGATCAGAAAACATATCGAGGAAACAAAGGACTGCTGCGGTATGTGTTTGACATTTAATATTATCACACACTCAGTCTCTTTTTTCAAAAGGATAATCCCCTGCTGCAATGGTTGCCCGAACGTTCCGCCTTCTTAGATGAGATTATCCGTCTGGAAGGACGGGGTAGTGAGGGGACACGCTTGAATTGCTGCTGCGGAACCGACAATGCAACTCATCTGTACCGTTGTCGAGATTGTTTTGGAGTCGAGATGGTTTGCCTGACGTGCGTTGTTCACCGTCACTTGAGCAACCCGCTTCACCACATAGATGTATGTATCCTTCATTATTTACCTTATTTCTCTAATCACACTTTCATCAGATGTGGAACGGCAGCTTCTTTCAGAGTATCACATTGAAGGCTCTTGGACTACGCGTGCAGCTTGGCCATACGCCTGGCGAGCGCTGCTACAATGCCCAGCCGGTTTCTTGTGATGAATTTACAGTAATTGATGCTCACGGGATCCACGACGTCGCAGTTGACTTCTGCGGATGCGAAACGGCACAGATCCGCTACAAGCAACTTCTACGAGCTCGGTGGTTTCCGGCTACTACGTCTGACCCTCGAACTGCGGCGACCTTCGATGTCCTCAAATTATTCCATTTACTCTCCTTCGAATCGAAAGTATCTGCGTATGAATTCTACCACAGTTTAGCAAGGCGCTCAGACAACACAGGAATCTCACCAATCAAGGTATAGTGACATGCGAAGTTCCCTCCATTAAATCCAAATTGATTTGGCCTTTTAAGGATCGTTACTCAGCGTTCATGCGAATGATGCGAGAATGGCGTCACATCTTACAACTTATGCGCGCCGGTCGGGGCCATGATCCCAATGGCATTAAAGCTACACCAGATGGCGGGTGTGTGGTGCCATGTCCGGCATGCCCGCATCCAGGAATCAATATTCCTAATGGATGGGAGAACTCGCCACCTGACATTAGGTAAGTAGCATCCTGTGTGTGCTTGCTATGGGTACTAATTCTAAACAGGTGGCGATACGCCTTGTTCCTCGCGATTGATGCAAACTTCCGACTTAAGCGCAAGGCCATATCTACCGACGATCGCGACCCGAGTTTGAACTCGGGATGGGCTTATTTTGTAGAAGAACGTGCTTACAAAGACTTCTTGTCTGAACGAATTACTGAACCACAAGAGGTGAGTATCTGCATCCTAATTTGCAGCATAATCTAAGTTTGGGACAGAGAAGCACATGTGTGAGCCATAATGCAGTGAACAGCGCAGACACGAAGGCGTCACGAGGACTTGCAGCAACGGGAGTCGGGTCTGTGGTCTGTGCGTGTCATGAGATGAGGCTTCTGAATAGTGTAGGTGACCTTCAAAAGGGCAAAAAGTACGTGATTGTATAGTCTTTGAGGCTGTGTCATACTAACTACTGGACAGATATGTAAACATGGATTACCTGGTCTTTTCCGTCCTCATCAGCTTCGGGCTCGCTGTATTCAACTTGTCGTACGACATCACATGTCAGTGGCACAAGAAAATCTGGTCTCGCAATAGCATGATGCCCCAGCGACTGCAATTCAACCGCAAAAATAAGACTGTTCGCTTTTTCGTCCCCAAATTCCACCTCAAAGCCCACATTCAGTCTTGCCAAACAACTTTCTCGTTCAATTTCTCCAAATGGGTCGGTCGCACGGACGGAGAGGCACCCGAGCGTGGTTGGGCAGACATCAACCGTGTCGCAACTAGTACGAGGGAGATGGGGCCTGGCAACCGTCGTGACACGCTGGATGATCACTTCGGTGATTGGAATTGGAAAAAGACAACAATGTTAGGTATGTTGCTTCGTTATTTTCTGGTTTATTTATTAACATGTTTTTTTAAAGGGCGTACTCTACTCCGCAAACTCAAGGAGGCTGCTACAGCTGGTTGAGCCCATCGTGAAGAACTGGCAGAACTTGAAGGCGCAATCGATGCATCGACATTAGCATTGTGGCGGGTTGACGTAGAGGCATGGGAGGAAGACAATACCAAACCCAATCCCTTCGAAAGTCGGGTTGTTCGTACGTCGGTTTCTTGTCTTCTGTCTTTTGATACTGATGACTCATGGTTCTAGCAATGACTCAAGCGATGGTTCGTTTGCAATTTGCGGAACGTGAAAGTCGTGACTTGCAAGATGGAATTGATTCATCCCTTCACGCCGAGATCTCACCCAGCGTCCTTGTCGCAAATGGACTTGAACTTGAAGACCAACAGTAAGTAACCCAACTCGTTCATTGTTGTCCGTTGCTAAATGTTTTATTGCAGGCGGCGGCTACGTGCAGACAGGAAATCGTCAAGCCAAAATCCCACTGATAACCAGAGAGCAAAACTCCAAACGCGTTCGAATGCGCTCCAGCACAAGCTTGATGCCTGGGTGCAAGTCCAAGTGTTGTATATGCCCGCTGTTGCTCCCCTTCATATCCGTGCCCAGCATGACAGCAGCCCCCAGCACAAATTGCCCGAAGACTTTACTCTTTTCCTTCCATCGCAGCTCAACCCCACAACTCCCTGTGATCTCTCGCTGTGCCAAATCGAGTGGCAGCTGAGATACGCACAGGCAGATGATGCTCTGAATGATGTTCATCAAAATGTTCGCCTGCACGCCCATCTTAATACCTTCAAGACATTGCACATTCGTGGCCAGCGAGCTAGTACCCGTGCGCGCAGCGCCCTTGATCTCACAGAGACGAAGAAATGTGCTAGCCGTCTCAAATACGAGGCTGCTCGTGTCGCACTTGATGCCCTCGGGGAGCGGCTGGGTATGGTAGGGTGGTGCGATACATTTCGGCCATTGAACGTGTCGGATATGAGACCTATGGGTGATGTAGGGTCAGCAGGGCAATCAGAGGGGAGACGCGACATCCCATGGATATGGAAGTCACCAGGTGTCTTGCATAATAATGATGCAGGTCTTCAAGATTGTGAGTTTCTCCTTGCGCTATCATTCGAGTTTTACTCATCACAGCACTATCAGGTTTACGCATCGAATGGTGCAAGGCCAGAGCACGCGCATCGCGATGGTCAGAGGAACTTTCTTTGCTGATTGAAGAAATGCAACGAGTACTGGCGTTTTTCCGCTGGGAAATGGTTCAATGGCACGAACAAGGTACTGCACGGTCATTTACTAAGGATGCTGACTACGAAGGGAGCCATGCGTATGCACAGCGGCAAATATCTATTCGGGAGGGTCTGATAAGGCATTTCTCAATGCTTTGGAGGGATGCTCTCTCTGCTGTTGTCGCTGGACTTGACCCGGTCCCTGAAGTCCATACCGAAATGGCCGAGGATCAAATGCCATCATTAGAAGGACCACCTTTGCAGGGCGATCACGAGTAGTATAATTACATGTTCTTATTTAGCGATCAACGAATAGATTGTGCCTTCTGATGTCTTCGAAGCAGTCCGCGAGAACCCCTAGTGTGATAAGAGGGAGGTTAGTGGATGATGCATGACTCGTAGTACTGGGCCATGATAGGGCCTTGTTATGCAGAAGGCCTTGATGTATGATAGGGCCTTGTTATGCAGAAGGCCTTTATGTATGACTCATATGAGTACTGGGCCAGGATAGGGCGTTGTTATGGCACTGTGTCATGTATGAGACTTTTTATTGTAGTACAGTATATAATGTATGAATACTACAAGAACAGGTGTTGGCACACACGTTGTACTGTGCCAGGCGCATCACAGTGAGTGCGATATCTGGGCGCGTGTACATCGCAAGGTACAAAAGCTCTCCTACTAACTTCTGATACTCGGTCTGAAGGTTGTCGACGTGGGGATAGACATCGGTTGTGCGGCCAAAGGGGAAAGCTGGGTCCATTGGAAGTGAAACCAGGTTGCACTTGGTCATCCCGTGCTCCTCGAGTAGGTACGAGATATATTCCTCTTGATGCATCCAGAGTTCTTGGGACTTGCGATCGTGAATGAACTGGACCCCCAGGTATTTCGTTATGGGGCTGAGGTCTGTGATCCCGAAGCGATCAGCAATCTGTCCTTTCGTGCGATCCAGGAATGCACGATTATTCGATCCTGCGAGTCCGTCGTCGACATGCCATGCTATAATGCATATAATTCTCACCCCCTCGCCGTTAACATGATTGAACACGAAAATGGTGTAGTCCGCCTCACAGCGCAGAAAGCCGAGCCGTGCAAGCACTTCTCGCAGGAGCTCGTACCAGTTGTACGCTGCTTGCTTGAGGCCGTAGAGTGATGAGAGTAGGTGGGCGATGAGATGGGAACCATCAGAGTCGAGACGCTCGAAACCAGGGGGTTGCTTCATGTACACATCCTCTTGTAATTTTCCCCACAAAAAGGCACGTTTCACATCGAAAACATTGAGTTCCCAGTCGTGTGAGGCTGCATACGCCGAGATGATGTGGACAGAGGAAGATCGAGCCACCGGTGCAAAGGTATGGCCAAAATCGACACTGGCTATCTGAGAAAAACCTTGAGCCACCAGCCTGGCCTTGAAAACAGGCCCCCCCTTGAGATCTTGTTTAAATTCAAGTACCCATCGGCATCCTATCGCTCGACAGTTAGGAGGTAAGGCCACGAGCTCATATACATTCATCTCAGACATGAGATTCATTTCCTTACGCATTGCGGCCAGCCAGTTGTCACTGTCGGGCCACCGCATTGCCTCATCAAAGGTAGCTGGTGGCACTTTAAGATCGTACCCGGGTGATAAAGGATTCTGGTGTGTGTCGCTCCGGATTGAAAGGCAGGCGACCTTGATGGCAATTAAGTTGGCAAGTACCTGTGGGAATCCGGCTTCGTCATCTTCAATGGGTATAGTGTTGGGATTCACGGCAGCGGGAGCAGGAGCACTTGGCATTGATGCAGGTGTGTTGACAATGGGTACCACAGGGACAACTGCATCAACAGTGGAGGGAGGTATGCCATTGATCCACACATTCCGGAGTTCACGCTGACGTGCTAGGCGAGTCTTATCAGCGATGAGATGATCTTTGAATGACTGACCCTTCTCTGTGAAGACAGGAATACGTCCAGATCGCCGGATTATGGTCGCATGAGGAGGTGATACAGCATGAGGAGGGATGGGAGGTGCTGGTGGCGATGATGCAGGAGCTGGTGGTGATGAAGCTGCCGGGACATGTGTGGTATCCTCGTCATCATCATCACTGTCCAGGAAGGGCCGGTTGGATAGTGTCTCATCAAAAATGACATCATGCGAATTAAAGAATGCGCCCATCATGATGTCATGACAGTGCCATGCTTTGACACCAGGTGGATATCCCATAAATATAGCTTCGCGCGAGCGAGGGCCAAGCTTCTGCTGTAGCTCGGAGGGAATGCGCACGAAGCATCTTGCACTGAACACACAGAGATGTGAGAGGTTGGGCTTGCTGCCGTGAAGCATCTCGTAGGGCGTTTTGCCTGTAGGTAGCGCGCGCGCCTCTGTCTGGTTGAACAAGTAACAAGCTGTAAGTGCTGCTTCTCCCCAAAGATTTGGGGCCAAGTGAGCAAAGTCTAACATTGCAAACATCCGACCTTCAATTGTCTGCATGACTCTCTCTGCCTTCCCGTTCTGTTGATGAGCATAGGGAGCAGAACGCTGATGTTTCACTCCAGTCTCCTCAAGGTTTGCAGTGAAGGCATTGTTGATGAACTCCCCCCCATTGTCGGAACGAAACACCTTGACACATCGCCCAGAGAGATTTTCCCATTGTGCATGAAGAGTATGCCAGGCTTCAAGAGCCTGATCCTTCGAAGCTAAGAGCTGAAGGTCAAGTGCATAAGTGTGGTCGTTGAGGAAGATGACGAAATACCGCTTTCCATGAGGAGTGATCGTTGGAATTGGGCCACATACGTTGCTGTGGATGAGATCAAGGAATGCAGACACACATTCCGTTTCCAAGGCATGGAAGGGTTGCCGAGGATGTTTTGCAAGGATGCAAGACTTGCAATGGGACAATGGGGAGGCAGATTGGATTGTGACACCGTCAGCCACACGATTGAGACGCATGACTGCATCTCTGCCAATGTGGCCAATGCGTGCGTGCCACAAGTCCAGGGACAAGGGGATATCAGCAAATGTGGAGACCTCAGGCATTTGCGGCAGACTGGGAAGAGAGGCCGTGAGGGGGATGAACTCAATATCCAGCATGTAGAGCTTGCTGGTTGCTGGAATGGAGCCGAGTGGTGAACCCTTGTAAGCAAGTTCACAGGTCATACTGGCACGGAAGTTGACATCCCATCCTTTGGCGTTCATGCCACTTACGGAGAGCAGATTCAGCAAGGCACCCAGCGCGTGAAGACAGTTTGCAAGCTGGACATGAAATCTGTGCTGACCAATGGTGAACCATGCTATACAGGTGCCCCGCCCAGTCATTTGAAGGACCCCATGATTGGCAGTGAGCACACTAACTGGCTCCTCAGTTGAATAGGTGTGGAAGAACCTACGGTCTTTGACAAGTGTGACCGTGGTGCCCGAGTCCAAAATTGTCGTGAATGGGAGGTTTGCAGCGCAGGTGACTTTGTCTGGTATCTCTGTAATGGATGCGAAGGATAGGTCATGCATAAGGCTGGAGATATCAGTAGCAGCCGCTGCAATGACAGGTGCCGGCAAAGAACTGGATGTGGGAGGGGCCGCTGTAGTGGCAGCTGCAGCCACAGCTGTCTTGTCCTTGGTATCCTCCTTTTTCCGATTGCGCATCCATGGCGCCTGGCCTTCCATTCCACCTCCCTTCCTGTAGCAGTGTCCATGGTCATGGTCTCCCTTGTTGCACCCAGGTGTGGTGCAGAAGATGCCGTCTGGGTTGTGCCTGTGCTTACGGAGTCCGGTGATGGGGTTAATGTGCGATGGCGCAGCAGAGGAAGAGGTCGCGTTGGCATATTCTGAGCCAGGACGGGCATTGCTTATAGAATGTGAGTGCACATGTCGTGCTGCTTCTGCGGTAATGCGAGACACACAACTTTCCACTGTGAAGACCGAAACGGCACCTGGCAGCGCTGTCATCACCTCATCGTGCATGCGCTGCTCCAGCATAGCATGGAACTGCTGCCAGATGGGCATGTGAGGGAGGCCTATGAGTAGGCTATAGATGGCATCGCCATCGCGCATTGCTACACCTGAGTCCCAAAGGCACTCTCGAAGTACTGCATGTTGACCAACATAGTTGGTGGCGTCAGTGGAGTCCTTCATCTGTAGAGCATCTAAACGCTGTCGTAGTTGATATTGAGTGCTAGTGTCAGTCCGGTTGAAGTGTTCAGCGAGAGTTCTCCAGGCATTGCGAGCTAAGACAGTGTGTGCGCGTGATACCAACGCGCTAACGGATGCACTAAGGCGATGAGTAATGAGATCCTTAGCCTTAATGTCTTCCAACAACCACTCTCGCATCGCCGTCCTTTCGGCGGGCGTAATGTTGTTGGGATCGATGGGATCAGGAATGAAAGATGGCACTCTGAGTAGGTCTGTTGGGTCGGGATTCGTGTTGATATGGCACCAAAGGTCTTCACATGCGAGAGCATATTGCATCTTTGTGGACCAACCCACATAGTTTTCCATACCCAGTAGCTTGGGAATATGATCAAATTTGCCCATGGCGATGCCACTGTGAGGATGGATGTGAGAGTGTGAGTGGTGAGTGACCGCGAGTGAGATTTCTCGTCTTTGTAGTCTCGTTTGATGGTTCAGTAAGAACCAGGGCTCATAACCTGTGGAAGGGTAAGGCTAATAGACAAGTCTCAGCGTCGTAGTAATAGAACCGCTGATATTGGTAGTACCTAATAGACAAGTCTATATGTGAAACGGAGTCAGAGGCAAACAGCATGCAAGTAGAAAGTGAAACATACCTCAGCGTCGTAGTAATAGAACCGCTGAGGTATGAATCGTGTGAAGCTAGGGATTATATATTATGGTATTGAGTCCGGAATATCAAAGATGAAAAAGGAAAATGACAGAGTATGATGACGACAGAGTGGAGTGATGACGATGTTGAATTCAATAGCGTGGATTGTGGGTGATGTACCACAGCAGTTGCAAAGTTAGCAACCAGTGGCCCATCATCAGATGCCTATGTGTTGGAGTGGCTGACCTCTAACGCGTTATGGTGGGGTATAAATTAGACATATAACCAAGGCCCTATGACGCATTACGGTTAGCTCGATACATGGCAGGCACAGTATAGTGTTGGTATTAATCCTTGATGCTTACTAGTCCACGTTGGGCAGAGGCCTACTATTGAATTGTATCAGGAAGAGGGTTCACACACGGGTCTCAAGCGCTAGCCAGAGATTGTGTTCGATCGCTCCCGAAAGCCCACGACACATGAGGAAGGCAGCCATTCATTCGTTGTGTCCTGTACTTGCGCATGGTACAACTGTTAAATGTGTTATGTGATTGCGCTTTATGGTGGTATAAGTCTTGAAGCTTGACTGACCATATGTGCCATACTCCGGGAATGCTATCATCATTCTCCACCAAAGCCTGCTTTCTATATTATCTCGCTGACAGTGCCGGATACGCTGTTGCCGAGTCATTTACTGGCGTCAATGTTTCAGGTATGGAGGATTGTACCATTGTGTCCTATAATTTATCGGCATTACACAAGTATTTGAAAACACGAGCCCGCGTCGATGCCACCGTCCCTGTCAGCCATCAATGTATCAACATCCTCGCACTCGCGAACAACAACGACTTAGACATGTTTGTCTGTTTCAGGATCCTCAATTGAAGTGAGACAAGCTTCAGAAAACATTCCGTCTTATGCACTCACTAAGTTGAATGAGCAATCTGTTTCCTACCAGTAGCGAAAGCAGAATTCTGACTCAAAACCGATCAAGGCTTCGAGTTGGAACAGGTATGTTACTATAGCAGTCCTCAAAGTTAAAATCGTAGAAATTTCAAGAGGTAAGAAATTTGCGACTTGCCAATAATTAGAACTCCGACGATGACAAATCAAGCTCATATCTTACCACCGCCCATCATCATTGTACCTTACCGTGACCATCATATTGATAACGTTCTGCAACGACATTGGAAGATGCCTCGAGAATTGAATCGCAAAAAACTACTTCGTAGTCTGAAGCAAACGACAAATGACCTTATGGTTGTGCGATACATGGAGTTGATTGAATTTATGGTGGATCAGCTCCTTGAGGAGGGCTCTGACAATGGCTCTGATAAGGGATCGGATGGTGATAGTGGGTCAGATGTCAGCATATGGACCGCATCGCCAACATGGCCGGAGTCCCTGACGTCATCCGTCATATCCACATTGTCCATCAGCTCTCTAGTAACCTCGCTTTTGACAGCGTATTCTGATGTCCTATCACTCAATATCCTGGACATGTGTAATCAAGTGTTTATGCACTTTATTGATGCGATCGGGGCACTGCATGATGAAGTGGAGAAGTGTCGGGTACTTGACGTGCATCCATCCCTGACTCGCGCACCGCAGTTACACCTGCTGCAAGAATGGGCGCTGCTCTCACCTGAAAAGTTTCGCCGCAAGCTTCGCATTGATGCAGAGGTATTCAACAAACTCACAACGTTAATCCAAGCCCACCCCATTTTCCATAATAACTCGAATAATCCACAACTTCCTGTTGCTGTCCAGCTCGCGATCTTTCTCAATGGTGTCGGCCATTATGGCAATGCTGCGACTACCAAAGACATATCCAATTGTGCTGGAGTGTCCGTAGGGACCATCTACAACTGCTACAAGCGAGTCATGATTGCGATCTTGCAACTGCATGATCGCGCCATACATTTTGATCCGCTCAATCGTGAGGACCAGATTGAGTGAGAGCAGGCAAAAGCGTATGTGGAGCAGAAGACATGTCGTGAGTGGCGCGGTGGTTTCCTTTGTGTAGATGGGACTCCGTCCCCTCTACACAAGAAGCCCAGTTGGCATGGCAAAGGGTTCTTTGACAAGAACTCTGACTACTCTCTAACAGCCCAGGTAAGTATCTACTATCGGCTCAGTGTGCAGCGCAGCGACTTACAATCCAAAAGGTCGTCATATTCCCTCATAATCTGCATATCATTGACTATGTCATTGGCGTACCTGGGAGTCTTCACGACTCGAACATATTTGCACGAACAAGGGTCTCCCAGCATCCTGAGTCATTTTTTGGTGCGGGAGAGTGGTTGTGGGCAGACTCGGTGTATGCTGCGCAAATTTGGTGTGTGCTGCCATACAAACGGCCAGCAGGAGGGTCTTTGACGGCTGAGCAAAGGACATTCAATTATAACCTGTCAACAGTGAGCATCAGTACTAATATACTTTCGTCGTCCTCACCCAGTGTCTAGGTCCGCGTTCATTCAGAGCACTTCTTCGGCTCTATCAAGGGCTGGTTCCAATCACTGCGGGAGCTTCGCATCCCAATCCAAAGCCAGAAGGACCTCGACTACGCGAACATGTGGATCCGTTCGTGCTTCATTCTGCACAACTTAATTGTTGAAATTGAGGAAACAGAAAACTGTGAAGACTCAAACATATGCTTCTATCAGCAAACTCGGAGATTGAGGCGAGCTGACGGTGACAGAGGAGAGGATGATCAGCAACAGGGTGGTGCAGTAGGTGATCAGACTTACATTGGAACTGTGGGGCAGGATTTTCGTAACACGTTAAAGACGCGGTTGCTTTCGTCGTTGGAGCAAAGGTAGTTAGTATTATATTAAATGTACTTGTACCTATACATATTCCTTTTGGCTCGCAAGGTCACGCTTGAG
>MU172365.1:113114-157160 GCA_016695485.1 Suillus hirtellus
GAAACGAGTTGAAACTGGTTTGATAAATGCCTTTGGGTCCTCCTTGAAAAGTCGTTGGACCTCCAGATCCTCGTCATTCGAAAATACAGCTTGTGCGACCTGTGAATAAAAGGTATCTCTCAAAGTTCTGCTCTGTTTCTTCTTTTGACCTTGCTCCTTCACATCCTTTGCGGAATCAGAGAACAGCTTGATCCGTGCGTCTTCGTTTTCCTTGCACCAGGCAAGGAGACATTCTGTACGAGCGCTACAAACCCCCTCCCAATGAATAGTGCATTTCTTCCCAGTGTCCATACTGGTGGACACACCGGCTCGAACTCCACCACCTCGACCTCTCTGTCCAGAGCATGACATGATTCAGGGCATTTATTACAACAATGATTGGTGATCGGATTGAATCTTTGGCACCATCAACGCCAGTAATGATGATGTCGAGTGACAGGGCAGGGCGGAGTTTGAACATGCCGTACCGGCAACGCAAAATCTTGCTGTGAATTTTTTTCTACGTTCGACTTTGAGAACCGTTTATGTACCACGTACTTACTCGGATTCGAGTGTCACCTCGTGTCGGAACCAACCAAGGGTCCGAGTTGGAACAGAACTAAGTGTAGAGCGTTACATAAATAATGCTGAAATTGCCAATCACGCCTTTCTCACTACTACTGAGGGTTGTTGCTAACAGGTTTTATCATAAAATCCTGCAGGTCATTCAAAGGTCATTTTCAGACTTCTGCTGCAACTATTCACTAACCGACACTTATTTCATGCACAGATGAAGTTCATGGGACTCGAATACATCTCCACGCGATGAGCCCCGGGCTCAGTCACATTTCAAGTTAACGTAGTCGTTTCGAAATCTTGCTATTGTTCGCTTCTGTGATTCAGATATTGCCAAAATAACGGTTCTGATGCCTTTCATTACAGACCACCATATAAGATGGCGCACCTAGGAAGGATGCCACATCATAAAGATGGTTCCCTCCAGATCGCTGTCATCCCTTCTTGCCCTCCCAGCACTTGCCTTCCTCTCACTGTCAGCGAGCGCTTCCCCTCATCCTCGGTCAGTGTCAAGCCCGGCTACTCTTAAGCTTGCCGTCAGAATAAACTCGTACGGGATCAAGAACATCGCGGCTGCAGATAGAACTCGAATCCAAGCCCGACAAGCTGGCGACAGCTCTTCCATCACTGTGACCAGTACTGGGGTGATATACACCGCTGACATTGGTGTTGGGAGTCCAGCAACGTACTGTAAGCTGCTGCTTGTGCTTCTCGGCTTCTTTCTCTGATGCGTTGCCGATTTCATACAGACACACTCGCCGTAGACACCGGAAGCTCAAATACCTGGATCGGAGCCAACAAAGCTTACGAAAAGACAGCCACGAGCCAGGACACAGGTAACACATTCGTGAGTGTTTGTTTTTCCGTGACACACGCATTTTGTCAAACCGTTTCCAGCGTGTTGCATACGGCTCGGACGGAAAGAAATACGCTTCTGGAGAGGAATATACAGACACCGTGACGCTCCACTCTGATCTGGTTATCGACTCCCAATCTATTGGCGTCGCATCTGACACCTCAATAGGTGATGGTATCGATGGACTTCTTGGCCTCGGACCAGTTGGTTTAACGCGAGGCACCGTCAGTAATACAGACGAAGTTGCAACTGTGACGCAAAACCTCTATACGCAAGGAACGATTAGTTCGGAAGTACTTGGAGTGTTCTTCGCACCTGCTTCATCGGATGATAACAGTGGCGAGCTCACATTCGGCGATTATGACGCCTCCAAAATTACTGGAGACATCAGCTACGTGCCGATCACAACGACATCTCCAGCGAGTGAATATTGGGGCATTGATCAATCCATCAGCTATGGGTCTACGCTCATTTTGGATCAGACAGCTGGTATCGTCGATACTGGATGCACCCTGATTCTCATTGCCACTGGTACGTGTCCTGTACGACATGAAAACCCTTCTAATCCACTATTCAGATGCCTTCGAAAAATATCAGTCTGCCACGGGGGCGACCTTCAATGAGGAGGTCGGCTTGTTACAGATCACATCCGACCAGTACGACCAGCTGTCATCCTTGTATTTCACTATTGGTGAAGTTACTTATGAGCTCACCCCGAATGCGCAAATCTGGCCTCGATCGTTGAACACCGCCGTTGGTGGTGATGCCAACAGCATATACCTGGTCATCACTGACAATGGGAGCCCCAGCGGTTCTGGCGAGGATTTCACGAACGGCTACTGTTTCCTGTACGTCAAGTCACTTTTTCCAGTCAAATAAATTGCTGAATTGTGCATCCATAGTCAGCGGTTTTACTCGGTGTACGACACGACAAACTCTCGAGTTGGGTTCGCCACCACTCAGTATACCGATGCCACGTCAAATTAAATTTCTCTTCCCGCACGATCACCGTTCTATTCGTATCAGCGTATATACCCAACGTACCTTGCTTGAATTTTGTCTTTAATGTGCATCGGTGCATGATTGAGAGTGGTGCTAGGGTAAGACCGACCGGGCTCTGATCATGACGACTTTCTTCCAGCATCTTATGTGTGCTCAGCATAAGGTTGGCCCCGTTATGTCCACTGTATGGTTCTGTGCACACGAGGAAGATCTTGATTAGAAGTCGGTTTGTTATCAGCATCATAATATTCAGACACATGATCAAGTGCCTATAGAATCCTGATGGGACATGTTTTTATATGAGTGGAGCAAGTCTTGAACTTATAATGCGCTGATAATCCATCTTCAAAACGCTGAATCAGGTCCTCAAGGCAAGAAATGTCCAACCAATTACATAAGCATAAGATAAGAGCGTACTTGATCACATAAAAGTAAGTAACAATGGTTTTGCAGTCAGGGTATTAGCTGCCCCAACACCACGCCTGATGATGATTTCGAACTTGACAGTACTACTGACGTGAATTTAGACAGGTTGGTAGATAGAGCGGAGCAGGTAAGCAAACGGGTCCAGGGTCGGTTATAAGTTACTAGTCATAGTCTCATAGAATATTCCGCCATCAATGCAAGTCACACGATTGTTTTGATGGCTTGATCGGCTGGTCAAGTTATTGGCCCACTGGTCTGCGTTGGGACACATTCGAATTCAGAACTTCCAGATCACTTGAACTTTAAAAAAAAATCTACTATAAATAAACGTTCAAATGGGCTGAAGGCAGAATCGCGTCTTTCTCAGTCAATTACTGATCAGGCTTCTGCTGAACAGTGCTGTGATAAAATTCTGCAGGTCATCTTGACCAAAGGTCATTAATTCATTTCCAGACTTCCTCTGCAGCTACTTACTAACCGACACTCATTTCCTGCGTAGATGAGTTCATGAGACATATATCTCCACAATGAGAGTTGCATTTCAAGCAGCTAACGTAGTTGCTTCGAAGCCTTTCTATTGTTTGCCTCCGTGATGATTCGCGGAGTAACGTTATGATACTTCTACTACCGACCACCATATAAAGTGGTTCAGGTACTAGTAGGAAGGATGCCATCGGCAAGATGTTTCCCTCTAGATCACTTTCATCTCTTCTTGCCCTGCCAGCGCTTGCCTTTATCTCTCTGTCAGCAAGCGCTTCCCCTTATCCTCGGACAGCGTCAAGCCCGGCTACTCTCAAGCTCGCTGTGAGAATAAACTCATACGGGATCAAGAATATCGCGGCTGCGGATAGAGCTCGAATCCAAGCTCGACAAGCTGGCGGCAGCTCTTCTATCAGTGCGATCAATAATGTGATGACATACACCGCTGACATCGGCGTGGGGAATCCACCAACATACTGTAAGCTGCTTCTGTCCATGCCATTTCTTTATCTGACGCATTGTCGATTTCACACAGACACAGTCCTGGTAGATACGGGAAGCTCAAATACCTGGATCGGGACTACCAAAGCTTACGAGAAGACTGCTACAAGCCGGGACACAGGCAATACATTCGTGAGTGTTTCTTTCTACATGGCACGTACATTTTGTCAAACCGTTTCCAGAGTGTTGGATATGGCGATGGTAGTTCCGTTTCTGGAGAGGAATACACAGACACCGTAACGCTCAATGCTGACCTGGTCATTGATAACCAATCTATTGGCGTCGCATCTCAATCCTCAGGGATGGGTAGCCTGGAGGGACTTATTGGCCTTGGACCAGCCGATTTAACGCAGGGCACCGTCAGTAATACATACGAAGTTGCAACTGTGACAGACAACCTCTATAAGCAGAGAACGATTAGTTCGGAGGTACTCGGAGTTTTCTTTGCACCTGCTTCCTCCTCCGATAGCAGTGGCGAGCTCACATTCGGTGGTTATGACGCCTCTAAAATCACTGGAGATGTCAGCTACGTGCCGATCACAACGACATCTCCAGCGAGTGAATATTGGGGCATCGATCAATCCATCAGATATGGGTCTATGCCCATTTTAGATGAGACAGCTGGTATCGTCGATACCGGGACCACCTTGATTTACATCGCCTCCGGTAGGTGTCCCGTACAACATGACATGAGAACACTTTCTAATCCACTGCTCAGATGCATTCCATAAATATCAGTCTGCTACGGGGGCGATCCTCAATGAGAACGTTGGTTTATTACAGATCTCATCCGCCCAGTACGAGAAGCTCTCATCCTTGTATTTCGCTATTGGTGGGGTTACTTATGAGCTCACCCCGAATGCGCAAATCTGGCCTCGATCGTTGAACACCGCCGTTGGCGGTGATGCCAATAGCATATACCTGGTCATCGCTGACACAGGGAGCCCTAGCGGCTCCGGCTTGGATTTCACGAACGGATACTGTTTCCTGTACGTTGAGCTACAATTCTTTTAGGAAAATAAAATACTAAATTGTTCTTCCATAGAGAGCGGTTTTACTCGGTGTTTGACACAACAAACTCTCGAGTCGGGTTCGCCACCACTCAATACACCGATGCCACGACAAATTAAATTCGTGAGGAACTGGCAGCTGAGCGGCAGTTAGCATGGCCTTTCCTCGCTTCCCCAATGTACCATATGACTCATTCGCTCATTATACACATTATACACACTCTCGCTCGCTCACTCATTTTTGCTATCACTGTAATATTAAATCTGCCATTGATTTACATTGGCACGTCAACATTCCTTCACCATCAATACCAGTTTCGTATACTATAAATACCTATGGAGGTCATTCATTCAGCCTGCATGTCGAATTTCCCGCTCACCCAACGGCAAACCCGTCAGCGTTCGAACCTGGCTAACGCTCGGTTCTAGCCCAACCACTTCACATTTGACCTTATTGCATTTTGCACGAGACGAAGCTGGACGAAGAACTCGGTTCTATTCGTATCAGACCTTACATGAATGTGTATCAGTGCATGAATGAGAGCGATGATGCTACGGTAAAACCGTCCGGACGACTTTCTTCCACCATTTTCTGTGCTCAGAGCAAATTTTGACCCAATGATGCGGCCGTCTTCAGAGTTCATGTATGTTACCTATTATGTCCTGCACCGAGCCTGTGATTCAGGTCGATGCGCACAACAATTACATTGTACACAACCAAAGATACATTGATTGACGTGTCTAGTTCCTCTGAACCTCCCCGACCGCCTTGATGACGTTACCTCGAACCACGATGCGTTTATTGCACCTCCAGAAATCTGCCAGAATCTCTGCCAGCTTTGTCGGATCGTTCTAATTTCACGTCAACATACATGAGCCAACTTTCATCAAGTAAGCAACGGACCTCATGCACGAGATGTCCCACACGCAAACCAGCCATGACTTCGAGCCAAATTTGCTCCGCATTTAACCAACTATGAGCATCGTATCAGAGCGCTCTGCACCTGCTAATACTAAGAGCCGTGCGGAGCTAAGCCCGAGGAATAGAGGCGAAAGCGATGGAAACCAGCCTGGATGAAAATCGGCATGAGCGAGTGGTCAAGGAAACAAGCGTAGGCTTACTGTCCCAGTATGGTGCCGTCGACCGGAGTGGTGTACGCCACTTGTCTTTGAATCCAATATTTGCACGCGTGTTGGGCATAAGAGCAGAATCTGCAGGAGCGACGATCGATGGAATCGAAACACGGGCAGAAGCGGGGTTGCGGATAAGGCCCGTGTTGACGCTGTACGAGCAAACTTGAATGTAGCGTTTACGAAGGACAACACCAAACACGTACTGCCACTCGATTGTTTATTCGACGCTATCGAAACCCTCGGGTCGAGAATTGAGAATCGCGTGCATGTGAGGCA
This sequence comes from Suillus hirtellus, assembly GCA_016695485.1. Lineage (NCBI taxonomy): Eukaryota > Fungi > Basidiomycota > Agaricomycetes > Boletales > Suillaceae > Suillus > Suillus hirtellus. The sequence goes on from MU172365.1 coordinate 119,355, forward strand.
GCGCTTCGACTGCTGTACCTATTGGTGATGGGTCAAACTCGTTGATTCAATTTGCATAGAAGGGAGAACAGAAGTTTGCCATTAGATTTGGAGCTGCTGCCGCATGATAAATCGTCTGTAGCAGAGCACAAAAATCATCAACAAGGACATCGATCGAAAGGTCTTCATCAGACTGAGATGATGTTGTCTTTCCTGAACAGACGATGAATATTCAGCAGCCACCTGAAGCGAATACATACCATGTCTCCTGGCATCAAAGGCCAGCACACCGACATTATCCCTCATGACCTTACCTATCTCTTTCGCGAGACATGCAAAGCTCGTACCCGCATATCCCGCACCGTGGTGGAATACCATAACACCTCCATTGTCGTACTTCGGAGGAGTGTAATATACCCGAACGTCGAGGGCCCGGGTAGAGAGCGATATCCGCAATGCCTGACAAAAGTATGAAACAGGACGCAGTGGCTTGAATTCAGGATTTGGCGGCTTTGGCTTTTTGGTCGATGTGCTTGGCCGTGGTCTATCCAACAATGAGCAAGAAAGGATTCGACTCCGTGAATGGAAGGTGACATACAGTGAAGTGGCCTCATGCCAGTTGAGAGTTCGCCGATTCCATCAGCAATCTCGGATTTTTCATCGTCGTCCTCGTAGTTTGGTGGTAGCTGTGGTAACTTTGCTGTTCAGACACTAATTGCAAAGCGATAGGTATCTCGACAAACGCAATCATGAATGCCAGTGATTCAGGAGTTCCCGGGCCAACGCGGACTATTCAACACTTGATAAGCGATCATCCAAATTGATGTAGAATTCTGAACGGGATGTCTTTTATATGCTAGTGAAGCAAGTTCTGGCCTCATAGTACTTGTTATAGAGAAAGTTATCGATCTTCAAACCGCTGAATCAGGTCTTCGACTAGTCGTTTCCAAGAAAGTCAATCGAGGAGGCAACCAATTATGCAGAAATGCAAAGAAAGAGCACTCTAACCTATCCGAGTCCAGCTAACTCCCGACTCGGAGATAGAGCCGAGCAGGCAAACGGGTCCGACTTCGGAGTCGGTTGGTGTAACATGGGTTGACGTGGTTTACTAGTTCCACCATCCGTTAATGCAAACCACGCAATTGTTTGAATCAATCCAGCTAAGTACTACTAGTGAGTCTGCATTCGGATTCAGAACTTCCAGATGGGCCTGCGTGCAAGCTTGAACTTTAAAAAAAAGAATCTATGTTATGTAAATAAATGTTCAAACGAGCAAGCATACAATTGCAGAATCACGCCTTTCTCACTGCTCAGTGAGTCACTGATCGGGTTCAGGTTCTGTAATAAACTCATCCAAAGGTTGTTTCCAGACTTCCCCTGCAGCCACTTACTAACCGACACTCATCTACGCAGCAAGTGGTCTCCACACAAAGAGCCCCGGGCCCAGTAACATGTTAACGTACTTGCTTTTGACAAAGCCTTGCTAAAGTTGTTCGCCTCCATGATATTCCCGGGGTAACGTCAGGATTCTTCTACTACCGACCACCATATAAAACGGCCCAGGTACCAGCAGGATGCTATTGGCAGGATGGTTTCCTCTAGATTGCTTTCATCTCTTCTTGCCCTGCTGGCACCTGCCTTCTTCTCTCTGTCAGCAAGCGCGTTGCCTCATCCTCGGACAGCGTCAAGCCCGGCTACTCTCAAGCTCGCTGTTAGAATAAACTCGTACGGGATCAAGAACATCGCGGCTGCAGATAGAGCTCGAATCCAAGCCCGACAAGCTGGCACCAGCTCTTCCATCAGTGTAACTAATGATGTGATCCTATATACCGCTGACATTGGCGTGGGGAGTCCACCAACGTCCTGTAAGCTGCTCGTGTACCTGCCATTTCTTTATCTGACGCATCGTCGATTTCATACAGACACAGTTCTGGTAGACACGGGAAGCTCAAACACCTGGATCAAGGCTAATGCTTACGAGAAGACTGCTACAAGCCATGACACAGGCGGTATGTTCGTGAGTGTTTGTTTCCACGTGGCACATACATTTTGTCAGACCGCTTCCAGAGTGTTGCATATGGTAGTGGGGACGTTGTTGGAGAGGAATACACAGATACCGTGACGTTCAACTCTGATTTGGTCATCGACAACCAATCTATTGGCGTCGCATCTCGATCCTTAGGGATGGAGGGCCTGGATGGAATTCTTGGACTTGGACCAGTTGATTTAACGCAGGGCACCGTCAGCAATACATACGAAGTTGCAACTGTGACGGACAACCTCTATAAGCAGGGAAGAATTAGTTCGGAGGTACTCGGAGTGTTCTTTGCACCTGCTTCCTCCGAAGATAGCAGTGGCGAGCTCACATTCGGTGGTTATGACGCCTCCAAAATCACTGGAGACGTCAGCTACGTGCCGATCACATCGACATCTCCAGCGAATGGATATTGGGGCATTAATCAGTCCATCAGCTATGGGTCTACGCTCATTTTAGATGAGACAGCTGGTATCGTCGATACCGGAACCACCCTGATCTACATTGCCTCCGGTAGGTGTCCCGTACGACATGAGAACTTTTCTAATCCACTATTCAGATGCCTTCGATAAATATCAGTCTGCTACGGGGGGAACCTTCGATGAAGCCACTGACTTGTTAAAGATCTCATCCGACCAGTACGAGCAGCTGTCATCCTTGTATTTCACTATTGGCGGGGTCACTTATGAGCTCACCCCGAATGCGCAAATCTGGCCTCGATCGTTGAACAGCGCCATTGGCGGTACCACCGACGGTATATACCTGATCGTCAGTAGCACTGGGAGTTCCAGCGGTTCTGGCGATGATTTCACGAATGGCTATTGTTTCCTGTACGTTGAGCTACAAAATTTTCTTGGAAAATAAAATACTGAATTGTTCTTCCATAGCGAGCGGTTTTACTCGGTGTTTGACACGACAAACTCTCAAGTCGGATTCGCCACCACGGAGTACACCTATGCTACGACAAATTAAATTCGTAAGGAACTGGCAGCTGAGCCGCAATTAGCATCGCCTTCCCTCGCGATTTGTTTTTCCTCACTGTACCATACAACCCGCTCGCTCGTTTTACACACTCTCGCTCACTCACTCACTCATTTTTGGCATCATATTGTAACATCCAACCTGTCATTGATTTACATTGGCACTTTAACTTCATTAATACCAGTTTCGTAACGGCGAGCTCGCCAGCGTTCGAACCCAGCTAACACTCGGTCCCAGCCCGGCTACTGTATGTTTGACCTTTTGCATTCTGCATGGGACCCAGCTGGACGAAAGATCTCGGTTCTATTCGTATCAGCATGTTTATCTTAATGTGTATCGGTGCATGCACGAGAGCGATGTTGGTAACACCGTTGGGACTCAGCAAGACAGGATTGGACTCTGGATGGAAGGTGACATACAGTGGTAGTGGCCCTATGCCAGTTGAGAGTTTGCCGATTTCATCAGAAATGTATTTTTCACCATCGTCCTCATCGCTTGGTGGTAGCTGTGGTGACTTTGCTATTTGGGTACTAATTGCTATAGTGAGCTCATCCCGACAAACGCAATCGTGAATCAGGAGTTCCAACGCATCCAAATTTGGACCATTCAAGTTCAAGCGAACATGCAAATGATCAAGTACCTGTAGAATTCTAACGGGATCTCTTTTTATGAGTGGAGCAAGTTTTGACCTCATAGTGCTGTGGAGAAAGCTATCGATCTGAATTAGGTCTTCGATTACTTTGTTTCACGAAAAAGTCAATCGAGGAGCCAACCAATTATAGAAATGTAAAGCAAATGTAAAGAAAGAACACACTTGGTCACCCATGTAACCGGAATACCCACCAACAATATTTGAACTGCTCCAATAGTTCGCAGTTGGCGCATTAGCCATCCCCACACCATGCATGATGACGACTTCAGTATTACTACAGCCTTCAGGCCTACTGACATGAATCTAGACGAGTTGGCAGATAGAGCCGAGCAGGTAAACGGGTCCGACTCATTGTAACGTGGGCTAACACGGGTTACTAGTCATAGAACATTCCACCATCAATGCAAACCACGCAATTGTTTGATCAATCGAGCTAGTACTGGTGGGTCTGCGTTAACATTGAACTTTAAAAAAAATCTACGTTATGTAAAATAAATGTTCAAATGGGCTGAAGCCAGAATCACGCCTTTCTTGGTGAATTACTGATCAGGTTTCTGCTAGACAGGTTCTGTAACAAAATCCTGCAGGCCATTCAAAGGTCATTTTCAGACTTCCCCTGCAGCCATCTACTAACTGACACCCATTTCTTGCGTAGAAGAGCCCCGGGTCTAGTTACATTTCAAGCAGTCAACGTACTTGCGTTGGAAAAAGCCTTGCTATTGTTCGCCTCCATGATGTTCCTGGAGTAACGTCATGATACTTCTACCGACTACCATATAAAACGGCCCAGATGCTAGTAGGAGGGACGCCATCGGAAAGATGGTTCCCTCTACTAGATCGCTTTCATCTCTTCTTGCCCTGCCGGCGCTTGTCTTCTTCTCTCTGTCAGCGAGCGCTTTTCCTCATCCTCGGACAGCGTCAAGCACGGCTACTCTTAAGCTCGCCGTTAGAATAAACTCGTACGGGATCAAGAACATCGCGGCTGCAGATAGAGCTCGAATCCAAGCCCGACAAGCTGGCGGCAGCTCTTCCATCAGTGTAACCAATGATGTGACAACATACACCGCTGACATCGGCGTGGGGAGTCCACCAACGTACTGTGAGCTCCTCGTGCTTCTGCAATTTCTTTATCTGACGCATTGTCGATTTCATACAGACACAGTCCTGGTAGACACGGGAAGCTCAAATACCTGGATCGGGGCCGACAAAGCTTACGAGAAGACTGCCACAAGCCATGACACAGGCAATCAATTCGTGAGTGTTTTTTCCACGTGACACGTACATTTTGTCAAACCGTTTCCAGTCTCTTCCATATGGTAGTGGGAGTGTTGCAGGAGAGGAATATACAGACACCGTGACGCTAAACTCTGATCTGGTCATCGACAACCAATCTATTGGCGTCGCATCTCTTTCCTCAGGGATGGAGGGCCTGGATGGAATTCTTGGACTTGGGCCAGTTGATTTAACGCAGGGCACCGTCAGCAATACATACGAAGTTGCAACTGTGACGGACAACCTCTATAAGCAGGGAACGATTAGTTCGGAAGTACTAGGAGTGTTCTTCGCACCTGCTTCCTCCGATGATAGCAGTGGTGAGCTCACATTCGGTGGTTATGACGCCTCCAAAATCACTGGAGACGTCAGCTACGTGCCGATCACATCGACATATGAAGCGAGTACATATTGGGGCATTGATCAATCCATCAGCTATGGGTCTACGCTCATTTTAGATGAGACAGCTGGTATCGTCGATACCGGAACCACCCTGATTTACATTGCCTCCGGTAGGTGTCCCGTGCGACATGAGAACCCTTCTAATCCACTATTCAGATGCCTTCAACAAATATCAGTCTGCCACGGGAGGAACCCTCGATGAGACCAATGGCTTGTTAAAGATCTCATCCGACCAGTACGAGCAGCTGTCATCCTTGTATTTCACTATTGGCGGGGTCACTTATGAGCTCACCCCGAATGCGCAAATCTGGCCTCGGTCGTTGAACAGCGCTATGGGCGGTACCGCCGACGACATATACCTGGTCGTCGCTGATATTGGGAGTGACAGCGGCTGGGATTTCACGAATGGCTACTGTTTCCTGTGCGTTGAGCTACGATTTTTTCTTGGAAAATAAAATACTGAATTGTTCTTCCATAGCGAGCGGTTTTACTCGGTATTCGACACGACAAACTCTCGAGTCGGGTTCGCCACCACTCAGTACACCTATGCTACAACAAATTAAATTCGTAAGGAACTGGCAGCTGAGCGACAGTTAGCATCGCCTTCCCTCGCAATTTGTTCTTCCTCACTGTACCATACGAGCCGCTCGCTCGTTTTACACTCGCTTATTTTTGCTATCACATTGTAATATTCAATTCGCCATTGATTTATATTGGCACTTTAACGTTCCTTCATTAATACCAATTTCGCAACGGCTAACCCGCCAGCTTTCGAACCCAACCAACACTCGGTCGCAGCCGGACCACTGTATGTTTAACCTTATTGCATTTTGCATGAGACCCAGCAGGATGAAAGATTTCGGTTCTATTCGTATCAGAATGTTTATCCGACGTACCTTACTTGATTTTTGGGTTCGATGTGCATTGGTGCATGGATGAGAGTGGTGTTGCTATGGTAAAATCGTGTGGACTCTGATATGACGGCTTTCTTGCACCAATTTCTGTGTGCTCAGAGCAAGGTTGACCCCAGTATGTCGGCTTTATGGTAGAATTATATGTATAAAGCCCTGAAATTGAGTTATGGTACACATAAAGATCCTGATTAGAAGTAGTTTTCTCGCTGTTATCGTATTCAGACGGATGATCGAATGCCGGTAGAATCCTAATGAGAGGTCTCCTTATAAGTGCAGCAAGTTTTGACCCAATAGTGCGGCCGTCTTCAAAGTTCATATAACCTATGTCCTGCATTGAGCCTGTGATTCAGGTCGACGCGCACAACCAAAGATACATTGATTGATATGTCTAACTCCTCTAAACCTCCCCGACCGCCTTGATGACGTTACCTCGAACCACGATGCGTTCATTGCGCCTCCAGAAATCCGCCAGAATCTCTGCCAGTTTCGTCGGATCGTCCTAATTTCACGTCAACATAAACGAGTAAACGTCTATTGCGAGTAAGCGACGAACCTCGTGCACGAGATGTCCCACACCCGAACCAGCCATGACTTCGAGCCAGAATTTGCCTTGCATCTGACCAACCATGAGCGTCGTATCAAGGCGCTCTGCACCTGCTAATACTAAGAGCCGTGCGGAGCGAAGACCGAGAAATAAGGACGAAAGAGACGGGAACCAGCCTGGGAGAAAACTTATATGAGCAGGTGGTGCAGGTCAAGGGAGTAAGCTTAGGCTTACTGTCCCAGTATGGCGCCGTCGACCGGAGTGGTGTACGCCACTTGTATTTGAATCCAATATTTGCACGCGTGCTGGGCGTAAGAGGAGAATCTGCAGGAACGACGATAGATGGAATCGAAACACGGGCAGAAGTTGGATTATGGATGAGACCCGTATTGACGCTGGATGAGCAAACGTGAATATAGCATTTACGAAAGGCAACGCCAAACACGTACTGCCACTCGATTGCTTCTTCGACGCTATCGAAACCCTCGGGTCGAGAATTGAGAATCGCGTGCATGTGAGGCAGCGCTTCGACTGCTGTGCCTATTGGTGATGGGTCAAACTCGTGTAAATTACAGGATTTGATGTAGTAATGGGTACCTTCTACTACGTCCAAAACGGCCACTCCTGCAATATTATATTTGCATTGCTGAAGTATGGGACAGGCGCGAACGCAGACAGATCCTCCCATGCTGTGTCCAACAAGCTATCCAGAGCGTCGTCAATTCAATTTGCATAGAAGGGATAATAAAGCTCACCATTAAATTCGGAGCTGCTGCCACATCTGGGTAAATCGTCTGTAGCAGAGCACAGAAATCATCAACAAGGACATTGATCGAAAGGTCTTCATCAGACTGAGATGATGTTGTCTTTCCTGAAAAGACGATGAATATTCAGCATCCACCTGAAGCGAATACATACCATGTCTCCTGGCATCAAAGGCCAGCACACCGACATTATCCCTCATGACCTCACTTATCTCTTTCGCGAGACATGCAAAACTTGTACCCGCATATCCTGCACCGTGGTGGAATACTATAACACCTCCATTGTCGTACTTCGGAGGAGTGTAATACACCCGAACGTCGAGGGCCCGGGTAGGGAGCGATATCTGCAATGCCTGAGAAAAGTATGAAGCAGGACTTAACGGCTTGAATTCAGGATTTGGTGGCTTTGGCTTTCGGGTTGATGTGCTTGGCCGTGGTCTATCCAACAATGAGCAAGACAGGATTGGATTCTGATGGAAGGTGACATACAGTGGTGGTGGCCCCATGCCAGTCGAGAGTTCGCCGATTCCATCAGAAATCTCGGAATTTTCATCATCGTCCTCGCAGCTTGGTGGTAGTTGTGGTAACTTTGCTATTCGGGCACTAATTGCAGAGCGATATAGTGAGCTCATCTCGACAATCGTGAATCAGGAGTTCCAACGCGTCCCAATTTGGACCCATTCAACATTTGATTAGTAAGCGAACATCCAAATTGTCCTTTGCCGCATCGACTGAAACTTTGCAAGGACTATGGCGTCGCTGTTCCGCATAACATTGAACAACATATTCAGGCCTTCGTCACGGTCATTCGCGACGGTGGTACAAACAAAAGTAGCGTCTAAATCAGAACCAAATACCCACTTCAAAATTACTCTCCGCCGCTCCGCAATTGCACTAGGCGAACGGAAGAAGGAAACCTTGGTAGCACTCGGGCTGCATAGACGCATGCAAACTGTGTACCATGTCCACAGTCCAGAAGCTGCAGGAAAAATTCTCAAAGTGAAGGAATTAGTCGAGGTTGAGAATGTACCAGCAAAGGCTGTGCGCTCTCAGTCAGAGCAGAGGAAAGAGAGGAAGGCATCTAGAGGGTACCAGGTACAGGGCACAAAACTAGGAGAGCTTGCATGGGAAACTTCATGACCAGGTCCGTTCATCTCGCACTCTTTCGTTCTGCACTCACCCACTTCACAAACTAAAGGTCACGTTATTCCATTGACTGGAGTCCTTTCTCATCCTCTTGTTTATTATTGGGTTTGCCCTAGTTATATGCCTCTATTGTTATTTGAAGATTCGATAACCTTTTCAGGTGGTGTCTGCTTTCACTCTCTGCCATCATGTTGTCTTTCATCGGAACAATGAAATGTGTGATGCGGCTTTTATCTTTCGAAGCAGATGCCTCGTGGCTCCACCGTAAGTCACAATCATTTCTGTTACTTGCCGTCTGTGCCTTATCCACACCGCTTTGACCAGATGAGCGTGTCTGACTACCTGATTAATCGTTGACATACAGCTCAAGCATTGCAAAACTATAATTGCCGTTTTTGCTGTACCATGAGTTGCCCCCCAGTCCGATGCCGCAGTCCCACGACACCACGAATGCATCACAGATTTTCCCGCCACCCGATTGCTCCTCACAGATGTCAATTATTCATGCTCCACGCAAATGCTCTTGGAGCTATACATGAGGCGTACACCCTGGATCTCGTCATCACACTCACGTTAGAATGATGGACGTCCTCCAGTAGCAAGCTGTACCGCCATTACCACACGGGTATATTGCGGGGACTTGATTTCTACCGCATTCTCTTCAAGATCGACTTCAACATGTCTCATTGTCCGATATTCCAGCCTGCACTTAGGCATGATGTTGTAACATGTGCGGTAAGATGGGGAGTGGTAGATTTTTTTAGTTTCGTTTGATATCCAATTGCATTGTGCCAGCAAGCTTATGCACGTGCATGTTCCCCGTTTTGTTCGTTCATCTTGGTCACTCGAGGTATTTGTAAGTAGCATAAATGTATCTCCGTGAGCATCCGCGGGCAGTTTGCCTGGCCTTGAATCATCAGCTAAACTAAGCGCATTACCCCAAGATTCGCAACATATATAATGTATACTCTCTAGGATTTGGATTCTCGCTTTCAAGTTTCAAGATCTTCGAATGTACTTCTCTAGGGCGTCTAATTTCACCTCTTAAGTTTAGGCAAAGTGTTCAGCCAAACTCCAGCTTTCTAATATCATAGGTCATTGCCATAATATAGAACCCGTATTGAGGTAATAGGCGTATAACTTATTAGTTTGGTACGAGCAGACACTGGTAGCATCAGAGCTAACTCACTGGGACATTAGCAAGCGACACAGGGTCAGTATCATGAATCGGTGATTCAATCGATGGGGCTATCCTCTACTATCATGATCATCATTTCAAGGATACCGATGAGTCAGTCTCACGATCGTGGCTGCGCTCGCAGCCGAACACTCTCACTGAGCTAAAATCTCGCCGTCATCCATAGGGTTGGTTGGGGCTCTTCTCATCGAAAAGTGTGGAGGGACGTGTCACATGGCATTTTACTAACGGTGCCGAGGGCGTCTGGACCGGTACATGCAGAAGAGGCCGGACGGTCATCCCTTACCGGGTCCAGAAATGTCGTAGCCAAGTTAACCTGCACAATGACACCATCGCGGGATTCCTGTGCAATCAGCCTCGTGCAATCCTGCGGGAACAACAATTTCAAAATATAACACCTTCAATTTCGAACAGCTTGTGATTCTGCGTATCCTTACCTCGTCCAACCCTACCGGCTCCGTAAGTTTTCTGCGTAAAGTTCTCGACAGCATCATCTTACTCACCAGCGCTCAGCTTTTCCATGCAGGAAGGAATTCTAACTGAAGATGACCTGGAGAAGTACTTCACGTTTGGAGAGTGTCCAAGGACAAGTCTCGTAACACCATCGCCAAGTTCCTCCAGTTACGATCGGCAGCAGCCACACTCCACCACCCTCGGCGTGGGAGGACCATCTCTCACAAGCCGATGCTCCAGTGGACCTCCCTCGTATGATCAATGGGTCTACCGGATACCTGAGGCATGTATCCGCGAAGCGCGATTTAGCATTCGAGAAGCTTATGAGGGCTGTGCCTGATCGTACCTCTAGATTCAGCAAGTACCATCAGGATCCAGGCCGAACCTCTCATGTTGCACTACAGTTCTTGACCCAGATCCAATGTCAGAAGCAAACTTATGGACGCGGATGGTATCACGCCCGTCATTGAAACGCTCTCGACGGCCCATGAACTACGACATGCAGCAAGACGTTCTTAACATCGTGCGGAATGATGTGAGCGCTAGACTTGTATACTGTCCTCACTAGCAGGTTGCTTAATACATCACACTGCAGGACTCATTGAGTGCAGAGAGCGTGACAGTGGTGGAGATGCCGAGTTCCATGTCGAAGCCAGCATCATACTCCGGAAATAAACCGCCAAAGTCAATAATGGGCGCCTGTAATGAAGAATCAATAAAGTCTGTCCAATCTGACGTGAGTGCTATTCCGTTTTTTCTTCTCGATCTGTCTATGAGTTTTATGGCATCTCTGCATATTAGTCTCCACATTTTCTAGGATGGATTGCCGAAGCGAAATCCGATGGGAGGGGCGAAGGGATCGAGAAACAAGCATCCTCCAATGCTTGCTTCCTACCAAAGCTACGCATAAAAACAGCATGGAATCGACTGCGCCGTTGGACGACTACTGCACTCAGGGACATGAGGAGTCGAACTGTGCGTTTATCATTAGCTACTCGACCAATCAGGTGGGTGAACCAACACGCTGCGCCACAGTAGATGAAATTTTATATTCTCAGTCTGGCCGGTTGCTCAGATCTTGAACATGACATCTGGAGATACCCTCAAGGAAAGGACGTCAGAGGACAAACGAATTGAACGATGCTGACCAGATCACGACATAACGAACAAATCTCATATCAGTGCCTGTGGACATTCTACATCTTTGAATAATGGACTCTTACTCTCATCACGAACAAAATGTATGATAATGGATTTAGTAGCGATATAAGACTGTACCTGTACTCTCGAGCGTGCCAGACTAGAGCAACGTATGTCACCATCTCAGGATATGACGAACCGTTCCCTATAGCAACTGGAATAGCAGCAATAGCCTGCTCTGCGGAGACGACATAGCATAAAGAGCTATGATGCCTCACTATGGTAGCGTTCTTTCATACAACCCGGAAGAGTTCCGTGTCTATTTGGGTAGCACTGGGACACGGGTATAATGCTCAGATTCTTAGCTACTTTGTCTCTGTTCGTGAGGTTCGGTTCATCGAGTCATTTTGAGCACCAGAAAAAGTGCAAATAACTTAAGCCAAAACTCCTTACGTAGAGTCAAACAATACTGACGAATTGATTGCCTGTATCCTTGGCTTGTGCGTCCCATTATCATAATGATACTGTTAATAGCTCACTTCTAATCGACATCCTTCCCCGTTCGCACAGGAAGGCCAGCAAACTTGAATCGCGGCGCTTCATACTTCCTCCGCTGCACAGCAGACACACTGGGACCGACCTTATCCTGAGCGCGAATGAAATGTATTTCAACACCGGCCATCAAAGACTAGGTTGGTTACTAGATGTTTCCGGATGATTTCGCCTTACCACTTGGTTCAAGTGCGGGTGCCTCGTTCCAGTAGTGATACAACACGAAATAGGTTTGCCTGGACCTTTTAAATTTCGAAACACCATATGTTAAATAAATACCACGACGGGTCCTCGACCAAATTTCTCCTTCCTGCAGACCACTGGGCAAGTATTTCCTTACACAGTACTGCTAGTCGATACATGTACACGCTCCTGGAAAACAATCGAATTCATGCTAGTTTCTGCGTCGGAGTATGCCACAAGTTTGGCATGGTATTCTCGAACGCTCAGGATGAGGCGTGGTCCCAGCACAAACATCTGAATGACCAATAAAATTTGAAGAGCACAAGTGAGTACCAGAGCTCCAATAGAAGTTGAATTCTACAGAAATGATGAGCAGTGGTTACACACGGATGCAAGTGACAGCTCGGCGCACCGCAAGCTCTGGAGAGAGATTAGTAGCAAGCTGAAGGCAAGAGACACCAACAAAGCTAACATGTGCGGAACTTGAGCAGAAAATATAACCGCGTTTACATTACAAGCTCACCTTGCAAAATAAAGAACGTGAGATTGTACCAGCACTCTGAAACAGTCCCCGATGGTTGATCCTGTCGATGGGCCGAGTCGTCGCAGGTCCCGGAAGTGTTTCACAGCGCTCCAGACTGAAAGACACAGTGCGAGGACCTCCCAAATAGTGTTGAGCATCCAAACCATTGATATAAGAAATCGGTCATTTCCGTAAAATTCAAAACCGCACATATCTATGCCAGAGAGTCTCAACTCCTCTGGTGTTTTTCCGGTGAGTTGCGTTCTTCAAGCCAACAAGCAAAGCTTACCTGCTACAGTATCATTGAGTCCTATTGCCGTGATTACTCCGCAGGCGATGTTTACAGCCAGGAAGTAAATAACAAGGAGCTTAAGCATTGCTCTAGATCCCTGATACATGGCATACAACCGAGCAATCATGATGACTTGCATCGTGTGTCAGTCTCAATATCACAGAGGTATTACACCTGGGTCACTTACCGCCCAACATGGCAGTCAAGGCCAGATTTGTGCCATTCACTGCGTAGTCCGTGATAGTGCCTAACACTCCCAATCAGTGCACACCCTCACACTGGTATCAAAAACTCAGACTTACACCTATTGAGTCATTATGTTGAGCCAAGTTCAATGATTGGAGTCTTACTCACCCCTACATATGAGCGTATTGATTGGATGGGAATGAGATAGTTGCAGAATACTTACTGCATCTGTGAGCGATACCGATGGCATAGTTTCTGTGTCTCGCCGGTCAGAAAAATGAAAAACAGCACATATGAGACATACCCAGAAGATGGACACTAATTGCCAGAGATGACCTATTAGCACAGTGCAAAGTTGTTGGTCCCGACACATACACAGAATATGGTATTCCAATATAGCGTATCTAGAACATGTTGGAGTCAGTACATGTTGCCCACCACGCTAAAGCACAACATGAGGTACGAACAATCAAATACAGCACAGTCATGAGAGACCAGCGTTGTCTCTGTCACGAATTCATTGCACGCTCTTGTTTTCTTCTGATACGAGACTCTTGTCACTCACCCAGATGAGTTCAATCTATGACACCATTCTTAGCGAGTAGGCTGCTTTTGCGAACACCGGCGTACCTCTTGTCCGAGTGTCAAAACTGGAAATGTGTCATGAGAATATCAGCGATTTTCGAACACTGTCCTGCTTACCCCAATCGTATACCACCACAACGCCTGCGACCACTGCGAAACTGCATGTCAATGATAGATCTAGACATCCTGATGTGACAAACCCGTCCAATAGCTGAAAAAAATATTCAAATGGATTGTCGACCACCAGCTGGGATCATTTGAGACATAGGTCATGTTTAAGGGATGGATGAGCGAGTGGGGAATGTCAGTGGTGTATGACAATAGCGTTCGTGCTAGATATACCACCGTTCAGCCGTTTGATCACCAAAATCAGCATGATGGAGATGGATATTCGATCCCGTCTCAAGACCCTTCCTCGGGTGAAGTAGTATTGCGGTGCGAAATCAAGCAAAACGAGGAAGCCCTCGATAATCAAAGTAGACTCGCAGTTTGATTTGCAAACCAGTATTATGCACGGACGCCGGGAAAGGCTAAGGACGTTGAGGTGTTCCGTATGGAACCGTGTATTGGCCATCGACCTAACACAGGTCTAAGCGTGATGCTATGCTGATCATACCAAGTATCAGGGCATCGCTGGCCAAAGCTGGCGACTTACTGACAACTCCTAAAACTGCTTTTTATCAGCAAGTCTGTCACATGGCACTGACAGCAGCACACTATACTCGGTGCATCCGATCGTGCGCTTGATGAGATGGCATTGGTGACCAGTGATGCATAGTAGCACCGGTAGATCACCATACTAGACCGAAGAAGAAGTTGCATGTGAGAGAAAATAAGCCTATAACACGTTAGATTCTGAAGAAGCCCTGATTTTTGATTGTAGATGACTCAGGGCGCAAACATGAAACCCACCAACTGCTCTGCCGCAGCTGCATCTGCTAGAAGCCAATAATCTTTTGGAACATCTCTTGCTCCGTGCTGTGGAGTGTAATCATGCGACTGACCTTTAAAATTGTTGAACAGCCACCGACTGCGATCATTTGAGATTACGGTCATATTTGAAGGATGAGTGTACTAAGCAAATGGGGAATCCTCACTAACTGGAGCATGTGCATGAGGCTTCGATGCTTCGTTGCGACTGGGTTCGAACCGGTTCGCGTGTACCAGGAAAATACCGAACCCAGGGGGTTCGGTCCGGGAAGAATACTGGACCTAGGCAGGTGGCTACCTACGTCGAAGGGCTGCAGAACTGGATTATCGGCTCACTTCACTGGCACCTCAACTCCACCTGTTATGCTGTCACGCCGGACCGAATTGTCAAGCTGCTTCCCTCGTAGAGCCTAACACCCAGTGCATGGAGGTGAGATCGGTTTCACTTCTTTCGCGCACCGCGTGATTCTTATGAAAGTTAACGCTGGTCAGCTGAATTAAATATGATGAGAATACTAAGACTTAGCCTGGTCTGTTGTTTAGGAAGATGGATGCTAGGTGCTGACCATGCGTAAAATTTATCAGTGAGCATGTTCAAGCTCAAGTTGTGAAAGGTCCGTAACATCGTCGGCAACGATGACCTGAGTCTTCAGGTCTAGCAGCTCTCCGTCCGTGAGCTGTTGTAGCGCCGCGTATTTTGCCTCTCTGTGAGCTAACGACTTCTCCCTTCTTCTCCCATGGCTTCTTCACTCCGCTTTGGTTTACGCCCCTCCCGAGGTTGACTTCCATCAATCACCTCACGTAATCCATTTTCGTCAACGATGACCCGAGCTTGAGGCTCGTCGACGTCTGGTGGTACATTGACCACATCGGGGTCCAGCAGTTCTTCGTTCTTGTGTGGTTGTTGTAGCGCCGCTTCTTTTGCTTCTCTGTGAGCCACTGCCTTCTTCCTCCTTCGTTCCCTTGCTTCTTCACTTGGCTTTCCTTTATGTTTCCTCTTCTGCCTTGTGTTTGATTTGTATGGGTCACCATCATAAGGAAGGACGATTTTCTTGGCCCTGGGCATCGGAAGTGTTCCAGGCTTCTGGGAGTAACTGAACTTATGTTGTTGCAACTGATGCAGTCGAGATTACGGAGCATTTTGGCAGTCAGTAGCCCCGTTGGCCTCCGCCGCAAAAAGATCCGACTGCATTAAGAGGGAATCGAACCCCCGGCGGGTCGATGGCAACGACCCAGGTTACCACTACCCCATTAATGCCCATGGACTCCTGTAGAGTTTTGCCGATGTTTTACATGTTAATGTGATCAGGCTAGATGATATACTAATAAGCGCTACAAGAGATACGGCGCTCCAATGCACGTCACGATCAATAGCCCGCTATCCTCGTGCTTTTCCTCCTGCCCTTCCTCCCGACATTCTCATCCCCAAGTAAAGCCATCAGCTTCCGTTTCTCCGCCTCCTGCCCAGGGTCCTCATATGTCACGCGCAGACTATCCTCGCTCGGACGCGTGCTCCCGTCCAGCAGGCTCATCGCGTCGTAATACATGGGCTGCGGCAGCGGCACAAGTCGCGCCGGAGGTTCCCTAGTGATGGTCTCGCGTGATTCTTGCCGAGATTGTACCTACATATAGTGGATGAATGAATACGAAAGAGAAAGGAACTCTAGACTGCCGACGAACCCCGGGGCGCGGCAGTGGGCGCGGCCGCTTGCCCTTCCGCTGTCCTGGGCGCATAACATCATCTTCCGATACCTGTCTCTTGCCGAGCAATGTTGTCAGGCTCTCTTGTAGCTCGCGGGCAACGTCTCTTGGATGAGGCACCCGCACTGGCGAGGGTTCGCACGTCAGCCGCGCATCTGAGCTGGGGGGGAGCTTCATCGGCGAGGGTGAGGTGGAGGAGGGTATGCGTCCGTTGGCATCCAGGGATGGGACTGGAGGATCAAGGTCTTCAGAGGGTGATAGAGGTCTCCGGCGTGTGGGGTGCACAGCAACATTTTCGTGTGGGGGTGAGCTACTCTGCGGTGGCAAAAGAGGCGGAGAGGCTGAAAACCGTGCCCCATCGTCGCTCTTGTACTGTGGCAGAGCGTCGTCGAGCGAGCCATTTGACTCGCCGAAGAACGTGGCCGGAGGGGCATGCTCTATGTCAAGGAGAGTAGGTGTCCGAAGATCTTGTAAGAGATGTGGCTTCTTCACGAAAAACGGAAGGACAGGCAAGCCTGTGACAATAAAACAATAAAAATGACGTTAAATGTTTGACGATACCCTGGCTTACTGTTAGCATTGGTGGTATCCACCATCTGTACATCCCTCGCCTTACCCTTTGCCGCTCGGTCGCCAACGGTGCCAATGAGATATTCGCTGATGTCAGGTACCTTACCCGCTTTCGCCATATCCTCTAACCATGCCATGCCGACGACAGGGATGTTCCATTCTTTTGCCTTGTCGTACTTGGCACCGCAGGCACTCGGGCAAAGTAGGTGCGTCGAATGTCGAGAGAATATTTGGGCAAGTGTTATACCCAACGCCCGCAGTAAACGCTTTGTCCAGCATAGCTCAGACTGATCAAGTCCAGAAAGGCTTAGAATAATTTGTTCGGTGTCTGTGATCATGTCGACACATAAAATGAGTACAGGCAGCCATGACACGTACTAGGTATTGGACAGGGAAGGCTAAGAGGCCTGAATGATATATTTTCGTGCGGTCCACATATTCGCTCTTGGAAGACCGAGTGTTCGAGCCAACATTCCGTGCGATATTTGGCGCGCAACGTCTCATCAGGTTCGTTCTGGTAGAGTTTGCTCCCACTAAGCAATCCGGTACATAAGATGGCCCATTTATATGAGAGTCGAAGCTCACCTAATGAGTCGCACAACAATGAAATCGACATTGTCAGTATCTTCGTCCATGACCACGCCTCCCCCACGATCAATAGCATTGCGCACATTCGCACATCTTGCCTCCCCAAGTAGACGGAAGTAGTAACCTGCAAAGAGTGTCGCCATCGGAGAGTCCTCCACCTCAAGTTGGTGAGGTGCTGCACTCCCCTCTGCATCCCCAGGTCCAAGAGCTGCAATGGTGGTTGTCCGCCTGAACGGCTGCCGCGTCATTGGCTCCTTTGCAGGCGGCGCAAATGATTTGGCACGTTTAAAAGACGAGATTACAGATTTCCCCTGGGATTCCACCATCGCCTTCTCTGCGGTTCTCATTCGCACATCAGGCGCAAGACGTACGGGTGACCGTATCGGCGACATCGGCAGACCTGCAATTGACTGTGACTTTGAAGGACTACGGATGAGCTTGTTCGCAACTGGATCGATCTCGAAACCCCGTGGACGTAAGAGGCTGCCCCAGAGTTGAAGCGTCACTGCGCGAACGGGAGTGTGTGCTAGGGATGCAGGTTCCTCCTCCTCCAACAGATCATAATCGTGACTTGGTTTCGGTGGGGCGGGCGTCCTAGGTAGATGGCCGTCGACAGGAATCGCATTCGAAGGGTGCGTGCCTGGGGCAGAGTCGTGAACTGGTATTGAGGTAGTGAGCTCTATTGTGCGTGAATTGATTTTCAACGGTATGGAGTAAATGTCTACTTGCCTTCGTTCATGGCCTTCCTCTCTGGCCTCGGCCGCGTGACGACGTAACGCTTTTCCTCGAAGCGTCCTCCGAATTCCAAGCAGTCCCAGAACCATTCCTCCCAGACGACGTGAATTTTCGCCTCGCCACGTTTGTTGAATTTATCAGCGTAGCGCATCTTCTCTGTCTCATTATCGCCCGCGCAAAGCAGGTGTGTCACCTTGACAGGGCGTTCGATGGCTTTGACATATATCCCACCGTGTCTGGTTAGGGCGCGATTTATATTTGCGCGTTGCTCGAGGTCATCAATACCTGATAATGAGAGTGTGATGCCGGAGAAGATGGGAAGGCGATGCGTAGAAACAGTCTGCGGACGTTAGAAGTGTGCTGTCGATTATTATGTTATGCTCACCTCTGCTAGATCTACGTCATCTCCACGCAACCAAACCTGGTGTGCATCTGTTATCCATTCGGGACACATGATGGGTATTTTGCGTTCTAGCGCGCACTACACCCATATGAATAGGATTGAACAAAGACAAGAGGCACCTGTGGGTAATCTCACCGCGTACTTGGCTCCGCCATGGCTATTCGCTAGTAAGTGAGTCACTCTGTCCGTAAAGTCACTTGTAGATGTCGCGCCGAGTTCAAATGCCTGTTTGAACAGGGTAGCCTTCCCACATACTGTTAACTTCACCACTATCTCTCACAAGCCCAACCAGAATCAACGCACCTTATCCATTGTGCCCGTCGCGCAAAGCGTAACACCTCTGAACGGTCTTGGACACAGATCAACCATACTCGCATTGGGAGGGACAAGTTCGGAGTCTGAGCTGTGGTCATATGGCACGTCCATCGGGTGAGCATGGCGGGATCGTGGTTGAGCGGGTCTAAGTTTAACATTTGGAACCTGGATAACCGGTCTATGTATATGTAGTCAATGATCAAGTCCGTGCGCACCTTGTGTGATTTGTTCGACCGACGCATCACTCCGAATAGTTGGTAAGGAATTTATTCAAAACCGTGACATGAATTCAGTGTACATGCCTGGTCACGTGAGTGGTTCAGGGTAGGTCAGCTCGCGCCTTGTTTAGTGGGCTTCCCACTGAAAACCAAACAAGCATGTACGTGGACTCGTAGCCGGATTTCCTGTCCTCTGGCCATATGCATACAGGCCCATCGGAGCCGTGTTCTTTACCTTGTGCTCTCATTTCTGTCTTGAGCTGGGGGCAGTGTCATATACTAAGTTCAGCAGACCAATCTCAGTCCACTGGCTGTGCAAAAAGTTGATGCAGGGCCGACACATTGACTTTAATGTACAGTCACGGTGCGTTGTAGCATCGCTTTCCGATTCGCATCAGAGGTGCATAACCCTTATCATTTTATTTGCATCGCGCAAGTGTCATCCAGTTATTACAGCTCAATGGTTAAATTTACAAATGCATCAATCGTGCATCGCAAAGAAATTACGAGAGTTCCCCGACATCACGATTCATTAACTGCTTTCGACCTGTATTTAATCATTCCTGCGAGTGATACTAGGTTGGCAGCTCCTCAACTAAACCCTACTTGGTTCGGTATCACGATCTTACTAAGAATCTTGATACTTCACTCCGAGTTAATCAAGGGCTTTGTGGCGAGAACGTACATTAATCTCCATCATGCCGATGTCCGCAATGCAGGTACTATTATGTCTAGGAAGAAAGCCATTGCTATATGTTCATCAGGTTCGCTGCTCGCACCAGTATACCCTCCCCCAAAAATGACGCTAGTCTCAAACGATCCCGCTTGGTGGCCGATGATCAATTCGTTTCGTTTATCCAGTTATTTTACGTGTTCGTGGTGAGCCAGTCGTGCTGATAGCGTCTCATCCTAACACGGACAGCGGTTTCACAGTTGCCTCATCTACCGCACTGATATACGATTGGGGTGAGTGAAATATCATTGCGGAACCGTTGATATGCTCATGATATTTCCAGTGCTGACGTTCGGAGAAGAGGTGGGTTTGTGCCATTACTACGGGACCAGCCATCTCACTAAGAATGGTTCAACAGGTTGAACTGATCTGGGTGAGTAGACACCCGTATCAGAAGATAACGTAATGGTACAATTTTGTCGGTATAGAGGCAACGCTGGTCCTTGATGACTCTTTTGTATCTCATTGTAAGTGACTCGTGTTGTTGGCAAGTTGTGCTGACTCTGACCTGTTCTAGATACGCTACGTTGGAATACCATATTATATGTATGTTTATAGGGTTAATATGATGGCGCTGTGCTAATCAGCCATCCCTCACAATTAGCATCAATATTATGATGGGTGCGTCTCCTTTTACAATGTATTCGCGTCTTCTGATCGGTGGCACACAGGATCTTCGGTGACAGATGCAGTGAGTATCCTGCCCTGGTACTTTCCTATTAACTTTCCTTCTATATAGGAGTGAGTGCGATGCTCGACGAGCTTCATGTTTCAATACAATGACCACAATAGGTGTAAGTTCGTCTGGACACGTTGATTCTTCCAGAATGACCGTTAACCGGGTGTCTCAGGCGCTATTCTGTATTCCACCCTAAATTGGATCAATGTGATTGTAGCCGCAATACTAGGTGGTGAGCGACTCCGCTGCATGATCTCAGTGCCATTGACTGAAACATCGTATAAGTCATCATGCTCGCTCGGTTACATGCCATGTATCAGAGATCCAGAAAGATGCTTATCTTTCTTACTATAATCTTCTTGGTTGTCAACATTACCTGCGGAGTGATTGCGGCAGTGGTTCTCAGGTACATGTCAGGGGGTAAGCTCTAGTCACATATCAAGGAATTAGGCTCGTTTGACGAATATCAGAGGAGCTCGTTCTCTCCGGCACACATGCATGTGCTTATATCTATACAGCAGACGACCTGCTCCTGATCTCCATGGCTTGGATACTCACCGCTATATGGGAGGTTCTCGCACTCTTCCTTTCAGTTTGGGTCGCTGTGAAACACTTCCGTGAGCTGCGACAACTCGGCCCATCGACAGGATCGACCATCAGGGACTGTTTCAGAGTGTTACTAGAATCACATTTGCTTTACTTTGCAAGGTAAGCTTGTAATTGAACGCGGTTATCTTTTTCCGCTCAAAGGCCGCGCTTGCTAGCTTCACCGTTGTTTGTTGCTCCGCCTTCAGTACTCAGCTCTCTCCAAAGGTCTCGGTGCGCTTATTTGTCACCGATATCTACGTGTGACCGCTGTTCATCATTTCTATAGGACCCAGATTCTGCGGGAGTTCAGATTTCTAACGCTGTTTTTGAGATTTTCTCGTACATACAAATGTTTGTGCTGGGACCACGCCTCATCCTTAGCGTGCGAATGTATCATGCCGACCTCGTAGCCAACTCAGATGCAGCAGCTAGCATAACCTCAATTGCTTTTCAGGAGGTATCAGGAAAAACTGTTTGAGGTGTCGTCATGGTACTTCGAATGGTTTGTTCTGCGTTCCGGCTTTGAAGAGAAATACTTCGGGTAGACAAACTTACTTTCTTTCTGTATCACTACTTGAGTAGCAACTACATCCTCGCACTGAGTGGCACGCTGAGATCATCCTGAATGTCTCATTTATTATTGGTCTGATTACGAGAAAGTAGTTGGTGTCGCGTTCCTTTTTTGGTAAGACCTCAAGTTTGTTATTCGTTGAGCTCCGTCGCAAACTGCATCCGTTCAATTTCGTTTCAGCTCCTTGCCAACTTGCAGCACTTTCTTGTTTGCGATGCAGCGGTGTGAGAAATGGTATTGTACAATCGAGGCAGGCGCGCTGGTAACAATTACGTGCTGTGGGCTACTGTGGACACGCCGTCGTGGTTGCGAAATACTTGTCAGTCATCAGAACAATGACACAACCCCCTGGAGAACCGGCTGAGTCACTGTGTTTTTGTTTTGTGCGTAAGACTGTAAACTTGTTCTTGTATATTCTTGACGTGTTCGCTAATGAGATACACCTCCAGAAATCTCAGACGGTCATTATAAAGGCCAGCTAACATTTCGAAACAGCTCCAAGTTGAACGACTCTCTCTTACAACCCTTAACTTCTACCACTTAACACTCGCTCCTCCATTAACATGCATAACTTGCTCGCCGCCTGGTACAAGAGTACTGAGGATCTACTCAACTACTGCGAACCTCTGCTTGTATACGGAGATGCTAAAGATAGCGCACAACTAGCACTGTACGTTCATGCTCCATGTTTGCTGCAACAACTGATTCGAACTACCATTAGCCTCAGGGGCATGAACAGCGCAGTTCATTTTCTCGAAGGACGTGTTGCTCATGACGACCAGAACAGCGTGGCCTTAGCAGAAGAATGCAGCTATCAGGTAGAAAAGTTGCACTACACACTTTTGGATGTGAGTAGACCGATTGTGTTGCGCGTAGGCGATAGCTTACTGTTTTCTTAGAAAGAACAAGAAGCCAAAGGTTTGAATGACCAAAGCTGGAGAAAGAGACTAGCGGTCATGGAATGTAAGTATTTTTGATGTGATAACAGACTGCGACTTGATTGCTCCCGTTTATAGTCCAAGAGCAAAGGAAGCTGAAGAATAGTTTAAAGGATGGCACTGCAGGACCGGAAACCGAGAAGGTCATATACCAAAAAGGCATTGGTTTTAATCTTGATTGCATCAGTACCCGTCTACTTCACCTTGCTCAAGCAAGTCCCCCAGAGATGTAACAAGTTGCCGCCACCGTGATCCTGTAGATGGAATGGCTAGGACTATCTGGACCGTAGTATCATAGACGTACTTGCGATAATATTCACATTTAGTATAGTTTGTGGAACATGCAGTTTTTAATTGTCAGGCTAGTGTCCTTCAGTATGCATCTTAGTATGAACTCAAGCCGCGGCTGTCAGCCCTAGCGCAATTTTCATGACGCTCTTTTCAGCCAGGATTAAGTCAGGCTCGTGCCGAATGGTAAGAGGGTAGCTCACAGTTAGCTGTTTGAGTGGGAATATTGCAATTTGACGGGTGGGCTTTGAAATCCAGGTGTAAGCGGATCTGTGTGATCACCGAGCTGGAAGTTGGAACACTCAAGTACACAGGTTGAAACGTTGACATACGAACGAATCCACATGTTGTCAGTACATGGCTTTCGTCGATTGGCTTGAATAAAGACTGAAGGACAATGTACAGACCAGGTATTCGATTCAGAAGTTCGAGGATTTCCCTTGCGTGAAACGACTCAGAAGTTGCTCGAGAGCAGGCTGGAATTGAATTCGATGAAAATTTTATATTTTCCTAAAACTGACCCACCGCTGAGGCGGACTACCGAGAAAATTCGTCCGCAACGTCATTTAATCTTGAGTAGGTCGAAGTTAGCAGGTTCGCCTGAACAGACGGGAAGGAGCGCAATGTCGTCCTCGTCAGAATTTCTGTTGTCACTTTCACTTTGTCATTGAGCTCATGCCGCTCTGTGTCAAGGCAATAATAGAACTGAAATTAATATTCATCGTCGATCTGTTTGCGAGCCAGCGACGTGGGGTGATGAAAGTCTTCGGGATTGGTTTTGACGTTACTTTCGAGGTAGAGCAAATTCGTCTGTTGACGCGATACCGCGTGTTGCGTATAGCATTGTCTATGCAAATACTGAATGTCTATTTTTCGTAACTTGTTACTAGACGAGTATGATGTAGCAGCATAGTGATATCGATTCACTTACCGTCATACTGTGGCAGTCGCCGAGTTAAGGGTACACCTGACAGGACCATGGTGCAGTGTTCGCATTGGGATGTACATTCTTTCGCACTACTTGCTGATACAGCTAGCCACTGAACTGCATTGAGGTCGAGTCATACATTTGGGGGAACCGCCAAGGCGGACCTGGAGGCTGCGACAGTGCGACAGAGCCAGTCAAAGGTCATGTGATGTTTAGGGCTGGCAGAGTCAGGCCTCAGGTACAACTGACTGTAGTCTGTCGGCCAACCCTGACCCATCATCACTCCGAATTCATATCACCAGTTTAGGACTCTAGGGAAGACCGACCTGGCATCCAGTCTTATACTACCACACACGACGCTTGGATGTTGTCGATAGTTGTAACGTCGAAACCCTTCTCTCTACAGGACCGTCTACTGCATCAGCTAGATATGCTAGACAATGTACGTACGCGTCACCCAAAACCAAGAATTGCACTGTCTTGCGGCACGCTGGCACGCTTCCATAAGATCCACATACCTGCCGTGGCCCAGCCATTTCCTCACAAGCGAGGAAACTGCCACATCTTTTGTCACAATAATAGGCTTGTACCTTGATGGCTCTTCTGACTCAGAGTCCACATAGTCATCACTGGTCAGCAATGATCTGCTCATCTGATTATGACCTAGATGCATACATAGCATCGATAGGTTAACATGGTAACTGTCTCTTATACTTCCTTCGATTTTCAATATGACTTGTGACCCTTTCGTGGATTCTCATACCGACGTCTTCCCTGAACAAGTGACTTGTGGCAGCCAGCCAGTACCAATTGCATATTTGGATATGTTGTTGTTTACGATGGCCAAAATCCTAGGCGGCATGCTTAATATATGAACTGTCCACAAAGAGACTTCTTTGGTCCATGGCGTTCAAGTTTGGGCCACACAGCCACGTGTGGCCACAACCACTGCACTGTACATCCTGTAGTACAGTATATAAAGTGAGTTCCGTCTTTCGGTCTCTCACCATATTCCTCAGATCCAATTACAACAACAACTGAAAACCATGACTCTCTCCTGGAACAGCCCTAAGCCTCCCAAACGCGACGAAGTTACCAAGTGGCACGATAGCACCGACGTCATTCTCGACTACGTTCAGACTTATCTGAAGTATGGCAGCGCCACGGATGACGTTCAAAGCTCTTCGTAAGTTGCGTCCAGCTGACGACTAGCGGTCTCCTTGACTATCCCGCCGTTTAGTCTCCGAGAGATGAACGACGCGCTTTTGACCGACACCCGCCTTACCTATGACGAGCGACTGGCCGAGGCACAAACATATAATTATCAAGCGCAGTACCTTAGCATGAAGTTGCAAATCGTACGTCGTAGTCATCTCTCGTGGTCAGTATGACTTCATCATATTTGGCGTATTTTAGCTATTGAATCGAGAGAACGGCACGGACTACAGGGCGTGGGCTCGAAGATATGCTGTCTTACACGGTATGGATAGCCATCCCGTAGAATTTTAGGAGACTGATCACCCTTCTTCTGTCCAGAGAAAGGTTATGGAGCAAGAACAGCTGCAGCTGATGAAGCAGCTTTGTCCGATCCGTATGTTGTCACCATCGATCCCCGAACCTTTGTGATCTCCCGGCCGTCCTCTTTTCGATGATTGGACGTCGCACTCCGCTTGGATTCTTGGGCGACTAATATCCCAGTGTCTCGTTAATTTTGTATCGGCGGATGTGTCGAAACATGTGTTGAATACATTATTTGTTATTAACATGTACTACTAGTGTGAAGAACACTTCGTGTACGTAAACTGTTCATCTGTTGCAATAGAGGAAAGCAACAACATTTGTGTGGACTGTTCATGTTGCTCCGGATGTACAGGCATTTGCAATGGTCATGTATTCCCAACCAAAACTTCTTGCCGTATAAATGACATTTAACTAGGAGGAGTAAAATTGCATTCTACTGTAGTACTTTCTCACGGCTAAGGAATCATCCATTCGCTGATGGAAGTATTTTGGGGCCGAGCTCGACCCGACTCCGTTTTTGTCTTCAACGTCGCTTCGTTGACAGCACTAATCAAAACACGTTTCACAACGACGGAACAACAAACCCGCCGACGTGGCCCGCCTATTCACGCGCTGCCATAGAAACACGACATACATAGTATTGTTTCAACAGAACAAGGACAACAGAGCGGCACAAGCGGTAGATGCTTCGACTGTCTGGGCACGCATCCATCTCCATCTCTATGGTGCCTAACTAGAAGAACGGTCCGTAAGTTACAAGAATTACCAAACCCACTTTTGTGGGCATGATTCCCTGCTACGCTGTGTCCCTTGGAACCTGATTGTTTTCGCTTCTGGAGCTATTTCTGCTGAGAGAGATATAAGATGCGCGCTCGGCCGGTTAATCTCCAGTCAACTTCAGCAACCTTTTTCTAAATTCTTCCCCCAAGCTCATCGCCTGTCATGTCGAAGTCGATCACGATTATCCAGAAGTTTGTGTATCATGGGGCGTCTGTGGAGTATGCTTCTGATTGTCCGATGGGCACGAGGGAGATGGTTCAGACGTGGTATCACCAGACTAGTGAGGTGCTGCGACAGTGTACTGCGCTGATGGGGTACGGCAACGAGAGCGATGTTGCACAGCTTAGCCGGTGAGTCGGATGGCTTTTTCTTTTTCTGAGTAATGCACAGCTATCTCACTCGTATGTCTACAGCATACAAGCGATGAGGACTGTCATGTATCAGCTTATTGATAAGAGAAATAGAGAAAGTCTTTCGAGGGCGGTGTCTCTGGGCGATATCTGCCTTAACCTGTCGTTTGAGTTGTACAGTCAATTGCAGGAGGTGAGTCCAGTGTTTCGCTCGTGGATCGTTAGTCTGATCTTTACTGTTTAGAGAGAGTCGTGTTGTCCTAGTGGAAAATCTAGACGGAGCTCAACTTATGCTACTATGACTGGATCTTACACACACATATAGCCAAAGAGGCAGAGAGCCTTGCGAGATGCGGGCCGCTTGCCCTAGGTAATGAGTCTCTGATGATCTCCAGTGTCTTGCTGAGCCATGTCATTGCAGCGTGTTTAGGGTTCAAGAACTACATTCCAGTAGTGCCAGCTATGCCTTGAGAGGGTGACCAGACCCGATATCACTGCATTACACGCTACAGTTGCGTCAAGTTGTCCTTGTAAACTGTTCGAGCAGTACGTACGTGTACACGAGTTATTGCCAATTCCTGGCACCTGTTCATACATCGCGTGTTGTGGTATTTAGAAGTAGAAGATCGTCACCGGTTGCCCCTTGCCTATCTTGTGCGGGGGATGCCAGCTGGCTGGCGAGAGACCCATCAGTGTATTTATATCATGAATAGATCAGGCACGTTATCGAATGGGCGATGGGCATTTGAATTGCCACGCATTCGGCCAGTTTGGGATTTTCTATGAGGGATAGAACGACTTGCACGCGACACTACTCGACGTCGCGAACGCTGATATGGACCGACGAGAGGCTCACCGGGATCAAGTCTTGAAAGTCCTCATTGAAGAGATCAAGGGGACGTAGCCGAAGAAGTTGGTCGTATGACGTGTGTAGTCCAGATTTAGTTGCAAAGAACTGGTTATCCGGTGTTCTCTGCTGTATCTGCTGCAGTGCTGTGATGATGGCAAGCTTGCTTCGAAAAACGTCATAGCTTGCGGGGAATGTTACAATGCGTGTGCCGCGGAACCTTGTTCCATTTTGTCTCGGAAGCTTTGGGAAGAACCTTGATGACATATAACCTATTGTGAGTGGGGCGAGCCATAGACATGGGGTACCAGAGGCCACTAGTTATTCGGATAGGAAACGCTGTCGACGGCGACTTGGATCATGACCGGGTACTACCTGTAGAGGCACCAGTTATCAGTAAACGGTCACTTACATCACGACCGGGAGAGCAAGGCGCAGTAGTGCGATGATAACAAGACATATTTCCCACGCTGCTACTAAGCGGTGCCTACGAGCTGTCCTGACTCCTGAGTGAGATAAGGGTAAAAGGTGAGTCTGCGTTTAGGTCGCTGTCCAAAAGTCATGCTGTCCGGGCTGCTGGCACACCGAAGATCTGTGCTGTGATATTGATTTGGGTGGTTTTACGATCATGATGTCACATGTGTTGCACCCATCGACCCGGGAACAATGACCCTAGATCTAAGAGTTGACGGTCGACACAAGTTAAGATCTGTTGTGAACGAGTTACATATGATGCTCACACTTCACTACTACGGATAAGTCTATTCCACCAATCGCGTTGTTCCATCACCATGTTGTTGATGTGGGGGGCAACCTTCCGTTTTAGGCTGGCAGCGATATACGCTGACATAATGAACCTTGTTGGGCGCAATCCTGCGCAGTGATCGAGATCATGACGACGGTGGGTGTTATACTAAGCGTCACAAAAGTTCCGTCTCGCCGTTTGGTAGTTGAATGTACTTGATTGAAATCTAATGAATTGGCGTACGGGGATATTGGATATGTTTTTTAGACTCCGAAATATACCCAGACTCCAATCAGTAGTAAAAGTTATATTGCGATTGACCCGGACCCCAACCACACTACTCCAAGCCCAAGCCTTCTGTCCATGTCAGCGCATGGGCTATCTCTCTGCCGATAAGACACAGTGACTGAGTGACTTGTGTCATGGACCCCTGTCGAGATCAGATACCAAGGCAACTACTAAATAAGAAATGTGGCTGTATCGTAGCTTGGGATCGTATCATTTTTTGAAGAAGGACCTGCGACTCTGTAGTCAGACCATGGCCAATGCCCTAGTGTTGTTGCTGTGGCAGAGGTCGTACGAGCGGAAAAATCAAGGCATCCGGACATGTATTCATTTGTCAAGGGCTATATTTGGGGTCTTCGCCCCGGTGTGCCTGACTCGGTACCAGGGAATTCCTTCAAAATGTTTGTTCCGCTTGACACACTGACAAAGTCACTGCTAAGCGTGCGCGTGAATACGTGGATCAGTAAGTTAGCTGGCGTTTTATATAAACTCCGCTCTCAAAAAATCCTACTAATACTCCGAGTCATCTCGGTTATTACTACTGCCTACTACGTACCACTAGCGCTCATATCGATCTTTGACATGCGTGACTTCTCAAACGCAATCGTCAGTCTTGGGTCTGGCCTCTGGAAGAGGGCAACAGCCACGGGCCAGGTAAATTTTCTTCTACAACATACCTCCTATTCACAATAACTGAACGATCCTTCAGGGCGGCTTATTGTCGGGCATAGATCCTTCATCCTTCACTACTTCCGATCCCCTGAGGCTATGGATTATACAAATGGGTGAATATATTCTTTTCAAAGTCTACGTCAACTTTTTAAGCCAGCCGCAGGTATAATTATCATGATGGGGCAGCTGCTATCACTTGGTCTGGGCAAAATAAAACAGCCTAAAGTCATCGCTGAAGTCCTTGGTGGAATTCTCCTTGGTCAGCTCATTTCTCATATCTTACAAACAGCTACTCATTTTATCCTAGGTCCAACTGCAATGGGACGAATACCTGGTTTCACCCAGCACATCTTCCCCGCTCAATCCCTCCCATATCTCTCACTCGTTGCCAACATTGGCCTCTGCCTCTTTCTCTTCATAGTCGGTCTTGAAATAGACGCCACCGTCATCAAGCGTAGTGTTCGCTCGTCTTTGTTCATCGCTCTCTCCGCCATGGCTTTATCATTTGGTCTCGGTGCTGGCATCTCGGTGCCACTCTACCACAACTTCATTCCTTCTTCCGTCAAGTTCACGTACTTCATGCTTTTTACCGGCGTGTCATTCTCTATCACCGCTTTTCCAGTTCTTTGTCGCATCCTCACCGCACTAAAGCTCCTAGACACAACCGTCGGCATCGTTGTCCTGTCAGCTGGCGTGTGCAATGATGTCGTCGGCTGGAGTCTGCTGGCACTAGCCGTGGCCCTCGTCAATGCCACCTCCGGCCTTACAGCTCTATGGATCCTGCTGACATGCCTGGCATTCGTCATATTTCTCATGTGGCCCGTTAGAATCGCCCTGCTGTGGTTTGCTAGGTTCACCGGAAGCACGGAGAATGGACCCACTATGTTCTTCATGACAGTTACCACACTATTATTCTGGGCATGTTCGTTCTTCACGGACATTGTGGGCGTAAATGCTATCTTTGGTGAGTGATGTCATCTGTTCCTGACGTTCAACACTTATCTAGGGTATAGGGGCGTTCCTGGCAGGGATCATCGTTCCCCGCGAAGGCGGTCTTGCTATCGCACTAACGGAGAAGCTCGAAGATATGGTAACAATCATGTTTTTGCCTCTGGTATGGGTATCTGAATTTGTCACGTCGATAAGACTAATCAGTTCGCAGTACTTCACACTCTCTGGCTTAAATACTAACCTTGGATTGCTTAACAACGGTCAGTCCTGCCAATCATGACTAGCATTGATCATCCATGAACCTTTGCGGCAGGTATCACTTGGGGATTTACCTTCGCAATTATATGTTTGGACTTTTCTGGAAAATTCACTGCATGTACGATCACCGCACGGATAATCGGAATGAGTTGGCGAGAGTCAAGCACCGTCGGATCATTGATGAGTTGCAAAGGGTTAGTGGATTAATTTCCTCTATCTTATCTGGTCACTGACATTTTTTTAGTCTCGTCGAATTGATCGTGCTCAACATTGGGCTCAATGCCGGTATTCTCACCCCGACGGTATTCTCGATGTTCGTCTTCGAAGCGTTGATCCTAACGTTCATGACTACACCCCTCGTGTCTCTACTCTATCCTCCAGAACGCCGGACTCTTGCAGTAGTTGGAGGTGTTTCACGGGCGTCACCTGGAGATCTCGACGAAGACAGGAGCGATCGTAAGTTTCCTATGAATGAGGATCAACCATGGCGCTCCCGCTTCACTGTTGTCCTCGACAAATTCGACCACATGTCCGGAATGTTGGTGGCCACTCAACTGGTGTGCCCGCCCTCTCTTGAATCATCTTCTGCCGTCCAATCAACTATGTCGACGAGGGTATCTGACAAGATGAAAA
Source organism: Suillus hirtellus (assembly GCA_016695485.1). Classification (NCBI taxonomy): domain Eukaryota; kingdom Fungi; phylum Basidiomycota; class Agaricomycetes; order Boletales; family Suillaceae; genus Suillus; species Suillus hirtellus. The sequence goes on from MU172365.1 coordinate 150,383, forward strand.
TGTCTGGGTTCAGCGTGGATACTCTTCGTTTGATTGAGCTGTCGGACCGTACCTCGGACGTCATGAAGTCCTCAGCGGTTGATACCCTCATCCACACTGACCCGCTCCTGAGTGTGTTCCGCACCTTCGGGGAACTCAATGATATACCGGTTTCACTCTCGCTCTCAGTTGTCCCTTATGATGACATGCCGGGTACTGTGGCTCATCATGCCAAACGATACGGATCCCAACTCGTCCTCTTGCCCTGGCTATCGCCATCGTCCAACTTCGGCAATTCAAGCGAAGGCCTGTCTGGCCCGCATAACCCATTAGAATCATTTTTTGGCGGATCAAAACACACTGGCAAGTCCGCAACCACGATTCATTCACAGTTCGTGCGCAGAGTATTCGCGGAGAGCAAGGCGGATGTTGCGCTGTTCATCGATCCAGCCGGCACCGGCACTGGTAGTGCGCGGCACATATTTTGCCCATTTTTCGGCGGCCCAGATGATCGGCTTGCGCTCGAGTTCGTGGTGCAGCTTTGTACTAATCCCAGAATGAGTGCGACGGTTGTGAGGATGTCGAAAAGTAGCACTGAGACTGCTGCGGTTGAAAGGCCGTCGCTCGTACATCTAGATGGGAAAGAAAGTTTAGATATGGATATGCCGGATCTAGCGTACCAAATGCCTGTCGCTTCGGTAAGTTATGTTGTTTCTCTATCCCGGTTATTTCTGATGCGTACCTTGTAGAATCTTGCTTTTCCAGACACAGTTTATGGCCAGACCAACGCGGAAATGCGGTTTCAATCCGAGACAGCTAATAATTTCCTGTGGGGACGATACGCCAACTCTCAACTTCCGTATGACGCACCCTCCTCGCTGAGGGCTGCCCTTTCCCGGATCAAATTCTCCGACTTTTCATCACCGTTACCGCTACATTCTGCCATCCAGTTTGCGTCTGCGCATAAGCCTGTTTTGATAGTGGTAGGGCGCTCACGGCGCCTCGCGGGGGAGGACCACACGTCAGAGCTGCACCAGATCCTTAAGGAGCGGGGCAGCGTGGGACAAGATGTTATTAGAAAGACTATCGGCGATCCTGCCACTGCGTTTGTTGCCTCGGGGTGTGCGACTGCCGTCGTGGTCCTCCAGGCTTCGAATGTTGATTCTTGACTGAGTCAAGTTTGTATCTGAGATAATTGATTATTATCTTGGTGTATATACCACTGTACTGCATATATAGCTACCATCTAATGTCTTCGATCTCATCTTGGTGTAGTAGTCTAGTACCGCCGCATCAACCCTTGTATGATTATCAGTGGAATTCACAGTTGCTTTAGCGGATTGGTTCCCGGTCATTTTGCGCGCTGGCCGACACCGGAGTCGGAGTCTGATTTGCACTCGATGTCGACGAATCCAAAAGTCGATGCTGTACAGATGGTTCATTCAAGTTACTTTGATAGTGCTAGTGATGACACGAGATACAAAGTCTAACCAGAGAGAGACCTGGCATCTGCCGAAAGGAATCCAAAGTAAGTTGGTTCCATTGGCATTGCGCTCAGCGTTGACATTCGCTGGTCCAAGCATAGTACTAGTGCCTATCCGTCACATCGCTCCACACCTGCCAACCGCATCCGCGGGTGCCTTGCCTTCCAGGTGGCATGATACCCGTCTACTAGGCTACGATGGGCATTAGCCCAAATTTCAATTTTCCTCCTTCCATCTCACGAACGGCCGGACATTGTAGTCATGGCGGTTGCCGTTACGATGCTTTGGCTAGCAGCCAGATGAGCCAGGATGGCTGAAGTTTGTACAAGAACCGTAACTTAGGCTTCGTCCAACATGTGCTCGGTGGTACCAATTATTTTCCATTGTCGGATATAATTGGACTACCTATCATCTTCACCCCCTAAAATTTAAATCAAATCCGTCCTGCGAACGCCCTCGAATAGCATCTAGCCACGCAGCAGACTTCCCAGCGCCACAGCCAAGAGTTATCACAAGTGATCCGTAGTTTCGTCTTTGGCAACTTCACGGGAGATCATATACATATACATAGAGGGACGCGTGCCATAAGTCGGCCTGCGTCATGTTGGGGTGGTGATGGAACTCCGCTCTTGCGGTTGGTATTACAAGTGTAGACTAGTCAAGGTGGGATTCCATCACTTGTGTCTATCTTTCTCTTATGTTTATGCTCACGGATGCTTTGCTTTTTCGGATCTGGAAGAGGGAGACCGCGGGCCAGGTAAACTTTTTTTTCTGTGACGCACCATTCGCACGCAATTAAAGGGTACTGTAGGGTGGCTTATTGTCAGGAGTTGATCCTACAGCGTTCACCACTGCTGATTCACTGAAGCTATGCATAATTCGAATATGTAAGCGTCCTTTACTCCAAGTGCGTCGGTGGCATCAACTTAAATTTATTATAGGTATGATTGTTCTGATTGGGCGATTGCTGTCACTGGCCTTGGGCAAGATTAGACAGCCGAAAGTCATTGCTGAAGTCCTTGGCGGAATCCTCCTCGGTGAGGTCATCTCTCCTATTTCACTAACAGCTGCTCATCTCATCGTAGGTCCCACTGCAATGGGACGAATACCTGGTTTCACCGAGTACATCTTTCCCGCTCAATCCCTCTCATATCTCTCACTCGTTGCCAACATTGGCATCTGCCTCTTTCTCTTCATAGTGGGTCTTGAAGTCGACGCGAGTATCATCACGCGTAATGCTCGTTCATCTCTCTTCATTGCGCTATCTACCACGGCCTTGTCCTTTGGTCTCGGTGCTGCAATCTCTGTGCCACTCTACCACAACTTCATTGGTCCCCCTGTCGAGTTTGTTCACTTCATGCTTTTTACCGGCGTGTCATTTTCTATCACCTCTTTCCCCGTTCTTTGTCGCATCCTCACCGCATTGAAGCTCCTAGACACAACCATCGGCGTCGTTGCTCTGACAGCTAGCATGTGCAATGACGTATTCTGTTGGAGTCTGTTGGCACTGGCCGTGGCTCTCGTCAATGGGGCCTCCGGACTTACAGCTCTGTGGATCTTGCTGGCATTCGTGGCATTCACAGCATTTCTCATGTGGCCGGTTAAAATCGCCCTGCTCCAGTTCGCTAGGTTCACAGAAAGTTTGGAGAACGGCCCTACGATATTCTTCATGCTGGTTATCTTGATTGTGCTTTGGGCGTGTGCGTTTTTCACGGATATCGTGGGGATCAGTGCATTTTTCGGTGAGTGATGTGCACTGCTGTGATAAAGCAATGCAGACTTCATGTTCAGGTGCGTTCCTGGCGGGTGTCATTGTCCCCCGCGAAGGAGCCCTTGCTGTCTCGCTGACGAAGAAACTTGAAGATGTGGTGACGATCGTGTTTTTACCTCTGGTATGGGCGCTGGATTTGCTTTTATCGATATGGCTCATGACTTGACAGTACTTCACGCTCTCTGGGTTGAATACCGATCTTGGGTTGCTTAACACTGGTCTGTCCTGCCGATAGCGAGTTACATTGATCATATATTGATGCTTCTGGCAGGTACGACTTGGGGATTCATCATCGCAATCATGTGTCTGGACTTTACTGGAAAATTCAGTATTTGTACGATCACCAGTCGGATTTCCGGAATGAATTGGCGAGAGTCGAGCACTGTTGGATCGTTGATGTGTTGCAAAGGGTCAGTTTTCTGATTTCCTCCAGAATGTGTGGTCTTGACGATCTCTTAGCCCCGTGGAATTAATCATTCTCAACATTGGGCTTTCTACTGGCATTCTCACCCAAAGAGTGTTCTCGATGTTCGTCCTCGAAGCCCTTGTCCTGACTTTCATAACTACACCCTTGGTCTTTGTTTTTTATCGTCCTGAACAACGGGTTCATGCGCTAGGTAAAGAGGCTCCACGTTGGTCAATCGGAGAGAGGGACGAAGATATAGATGACTCCCAGTCTCCCGTGACTGAGGATCAACCATGGCGCTCCCGCTTCACTGTTGTCATCGAGAAATACGACCACATGTCGGGAATGCTGGCGGCCACCCAACTGGCACTTCCAACTCCTCGAGGAACCGAGACATGCGTGAACGCTGTCCGTTTGATTGAGATGCCAGACTGTGATCCGGAAATTAGGATGTCTTCAGTAGTGCACACCCTCATCCGTGCTGATCCGGTTATGGGCGCCTTCCGCACCTTTGGAGAGCTCAATAACATACGCGTTTTGCGTTCGCTTTATTTTGTCCCGTATGAGGACATGTCAAAAACTGTCTCCGATCATGCGACGCAACATGGGTCTGAGCTCATCCTCTTACAATGGATCCCGCCATCGTCCATCCACGGAGAGGACCCATGTAGTCCACGCAGCACGAAGATTGAACCTACAGGTATTGGAAATGCGGCAGCCATGATCCACTCGCAGTTCGTGCGCGAAATATTGGCAGAGAGCAATGCGGATGTTGCACTGTTCATCGATCCGGGTACTTCTCTCTCTGGTACCGGCCCCGGGAGTGCGCGCCACATATTTTTCCCCTTTTTCGGTGGTCCCGATGATCGACTGGCGCTCGAGTTCGTGATGCAGCTATGTACTCATCCCGGGATTAGTGCGACAGTAATTCGGATGTCGAAAAGCGGTGCTGCGCGTGTTGCGGCCCAATGGCCATCGATCGTACGCTCAAAGCCAGAAGACAGTGATAAAACACAAGACACAGGATACCACGGAATGCCTATTCAATCAGTACGTTGACTGCATGTGCTTCTCGTCATTCTTTCCTGATGTAATTCTTGTTAGACTGTCGTTACGCCAAGCATATCGTACGGACAAACACACTTCGAATCTGAGACAGCCGATACCATCCTCTGGGAGCAATACGTCAACTCGCATTCCTCGTTCGACATACATCCCTCAATCCGTGCTGCCCTGTCCTGTATCACATTCTCTGAGCATTCGTCGTCGATACCGCTACATTCTGCCATTCAACAGGCATCTATGCGCAAACCTGTTTTGGTTGTTGTTGGGCGCTCACACCGCTTTGGATCGGACGATCTCACGCAGGAGCTGGATAACATACTGAACGAGCGGGATGATGATAGGAAGACTATAGGGAATGCTGCAACTGCCTTTGTTGCCTCTGGTTGTGCGACTGCGGTGGTTGTGTTGCAGGCTGCTAATGTTAGCACTGACTGAAATGGCGGGAACGTCTGGTGCGTAGATTTGAGATATTTAATACTGTATATCAATATTTGTATATCGTAGCAACGACTCCGCCTGGATGCGTGTGTAATGTTGATGAAGGGTTCTCGGGTTCCTACTCGGAGTATGGATAACGATCAAAGTATGCGTCAAAAATCTCGTTAACATCAACAAGTCCAATGATCTGATTCATGCCTAGAAATGCTGATGAACAGAACATCGAAACTGCTATATTTAGTCTTAGGAGGTAATGCTGACAAATCGCATTAACCAGAGGCCTGTGAGTCACATTGTGATCAGACCACCTGTAACTTGAATTCAAGTGTAGTGCATAAGGAATAGCTATCACCATGGATCCTCACCTGCAGGCGGATTTTGCCATTGTTGAAAAGCATATTTGAGCTGTTACAACCATGCTACGAAACATGGGCCATCATAGTCTGCCATCAGTGGATCCTAAACATGTCCCTCCCCTCTTGCACCACTTTGCCAATATTATCACCCATGATGATATTTCCAGCTCTAAAGAAAAGAAAGCTATTTCAGTGACAGGTGCCATTTGTCATGATGGGGTGGACATGAAGCTCCAGGCATTAATAGTCACCCAAAATCTCTACCCCTCTTCTCCCTTGTCCAAGTTAAAGTTGGAAGAAGTGACTAAATCTCACAAATCATTTCAAGAAGTTGTCAACAATAGGTGTGAACTTCAATGTTGTCCATATTCTCTACAGGCTGCTTATGGTTCTTAGAAATGGTGATGTATCCCTCAAAGAACACATCTCAGATGTTTGGACAGCCTTGGCATCCTTCGAGGATGACCAAGACTCAGCCAACCTCTTTGCATTATGCAGATTCATTGTTGGCCATTGTTCTCATAACCTGTTCAAGTAAATTTTTTTGGATCAGAAGACATGGGACGTCCATGTGGCCCAAAAATTGTGTGATTGGATGCCAGAGGCCAATGAACTCTCAGACACTCACTGGTTTGATGCACCCACATGGTTTGGCCTGATTTCCATACCACCTGACAGCTTCACTTGGAAAGGCCTCAGGATGCATAAGCAAGGTCTGACAGACAAGCAGGTCATGCAGCTGGAATTCTTGAGTAAGACTGCAATTTTGGGCTTGGCTGCTTGGCCAGCTCATCATGCTACTTGAATCTGATGCCACAGAAGCCCAGAGGATGAAGGAGAAGGAGAACATGCTTGGATTCAAGGATGCAGCTGCCAGAGTCTCAGACCGATGTCTGATGTTGTTTTGATATATTCATTGGAAGGCCGAAATCGTAAAGACCCTCTTGACAAAGACTACACTGGCCTTGACATTTGGCAAGCTGCCTTGCAATTTGGAAGGTGCATTGTTTTTTCAACATTTACATCGTAATCTGATATTATATATCCTTCAGGTAGTCAGAGCAAGTGGTTTCTCATTCATGTTCATCAGGAAAACCCTCCCATATAGACTTAGATAGATTAGATGTTCTTAGACAAATTTTTGCAAGCTGTGAAATTTTATAGTAGCTAGCTCTAAGACCAATAGTATAGTGCAAGCTAATGATAATCATTGGCAACTAGCACAATGTTGCAAAACTGTATTGATCTAAGTATGTATTTACATAAAATGATGAACACT
>MU172365.1:163342-173845 GCA_016695485.1 Suillus hirtellus
TCTACCTTCTAGACTCCCTCATGCTGAACATGCGGATTCCCTTATCTTTGACTTCCTTTCTTGTACTTTTACAAACGTCTCTCAGACTGGTCTGTGCACGATTCGTTACCTATTTAAACCCTAGCTACTTCTGTATTTTCTCCTTAACTTGAATCTACTCAGTTCTCCTCGATTCTCTCTCAGGACCAAGGGATCCTACTGATCTAGCTTCTTGCGAGAAGACTAGCCATTATTCGATCACTTAGACAGAGTTCTATCTCTTGTCTAAGCTCCCTTTTGATGCCGTACATTTGATCTCCCTTTATTGGGATTGTTACGGAAGAACTATCTGAGTTCGTAACAAAAGATTCAAGTTACATTTGATACCCCAGCTATCTAGCGGGGCCCACCTGATCCAGAACGTCTTCCTCATGGAAACAAAGACACGCTGCCCAAGAAGCATTCGGGCTGAATCCATATCCCAGATCGCCGACCCTGACAGTCGGGCAAGAAAGACCCCAGACACCACCGAACCCCTTTGCCTCACTCTACACAGGACCATCATCTATCCCTGGTGGAAGAGTAGTAGCCATCGGAAACATTGCCAAAGCAATCACTGAACCAGAACCCTCTGTCGTTCTTGACCAAGACGAAGAGATCGCAAACGAACCTGCACCTGAACCAAGATCCTACAGAGCTCATTACGAGGCTCCACCCCCAGATCCCGAACCAGAACAACCCACAGACGACAAAGAAGATTCAGAAGACGAGATGCCTAAAGTAGCAGAAAAGAAGATTGGCACTCCCCCAGACTTTAACAGAGACAGAGAAACATTCTCCAAATTCATCAGACTCGTGCACCTATACCTCTCTATCAACGACAAGATCTATGTCACCAATACCGGGAAGATTGGCTTCACCCTCTCCTTCTTTAAGGATGGTGCCGCTGCCACCTGGATGAAAGATTTTATCGACCATGCCATGGAGATTGACTTAAGCACCAGTCAGCCTTACGGCTATGGAACTTGGGCAAAGTTCCTAGATGATCTGAAACTCGCATTCAACCCCATCGATTCCGCAGGTACTGCGTTGTACAAACTCCACAGTCTTAAACAGACTGGAGACATCAACGAGTACATCAACACCTTCAAGCAGCTCTCTGGAAGAGCAGGAATCACAAACTACATCGCCAAGAAAGACTACTTCCTTAGAGGCCTGAAACCCAAGGTCGTAGAGAAACTCTGCAACTCGGGAGACATCCCTGATACTTTCGACGCCCTCGTCAAAAAAGTGATCAACATTGAGTCAGCCTACCAGCTACTCATGTCTCACCGATCACACCACACTTCCCAGAACAACTGGAAGCCAACCCCCTGATACACCCCTACCAGAACCCATGATCCTGATGCTATGGACGTGGACCGCCTCACCCCAGAAGCCAAAGCCGAATACATGAAGAAAGGCTTGTGCTTTGTGTGTTGCAAACCTGGCCATCGCGCCAACGACCCCGAATTCCACCCAAAGACGAAGAAGACCGGAGATGACCAAAAGAAAGATAAAGGAAAGCAACCGGTAAGGCGTACAGCGCCTGAAGAAGAAACCTCGAAGATCGAAGAACTCTCCGACGATGAAGAACTGGAGACAAAGAGAATGGATTTTTAGAAAGGGACTCTACCACAGCGTTAGAGATCCCATACCTCGTACGTACTGTCAAGAATGTAGGAAAGACCAGAGAATTTAGGGTGCTGGTCACCATCTTATCCTCCGAACGTCAAGAAAAATCGCTGGAAACCACTGCTGTCATCGACACTGGCACAGTCACAACATTCATTCACTGGATGTTTGTCAGAAAACATAAGATCACCACGCACAAACTGTTGAAACCGATCAAGATTCGCACCGCTGATGGAGAACTCTCCAAACATACCGTCACGCATTACTGCCACCTCGCAATCAAGATCGACGAATGTGTCATGATAGGAAAGTTCAATGTCCTAAACATGAACGAAAACGACATGATCCTACTTGGGAAACCTTGGCTAACCGCCATGAACCCTGAATTTAATTGGACAGAAGATACAGTCCGATTACCATCCACCCCCCAATCTATCAGACTTGAGAACATATTCCGAAAGAAGTGGGGACTGCACATGGTCTACAAAAACAGAAAGTACCACGGCACCAGTGCTAAACCCACTGTCTCAGAAGAACTCGAGACAGACGGCGATTATCCTCGCCAGAAACCCCTGCCTATGAACGGCAAAAGAACCATGGAACGAATCAAACTTCGAGAAGAAGAAGTATGGCATGATGCCCTCAAAGAACTTCCCCCAGCTATTCCTGACCATATTGTCCCTCCCAAATACGACACCAATTGGGACGTATGGGATGACATTCCCACCGAACCATGGGAAAAGGATTGTTTTCTCGCAAAAAGGGTAGATGACCCTGCAACGTACACTCTCAATGACGATGAGGTACTGATCAAATACTCCGCCGATGGTTCTGAGGTAACCCTATTTGAAAACCTCTCATTCGACACCCCCCTCACTCGTGACGGCACATCTGCTGCCGAGATTCGCCGCATGGCATCCCTTTCCCCCCTCAGGAATCAATGGATTCTAAGAAAAGCCGAAGAAGACGAATATCTGAAGACCAGCAATAAAGCTCAAGAATTTGCCCTCAAAGATGCTCAAGAAAAAAAGAAGAAGTCCTTCAAAGAGTTAGTCCCTGAATACCTCCACGGCTTTGCTGATATTTTCGCCAAAGACGGCCTAAATAAGCTTCCTCCCTCTAGACCCAGTGTTGACCACAGAATCAAAACCAAACCAGGCTTTATCCTGAAATCCGCGAAAACCTATCCTTTATCCCCGAAAGAAACCAATGCCGTGAAAGCATTCCTTGATGAACACATTGCCAAGGACTTTATCCAGCCATTGAAGTCGCCACAAGCGAGCAGCTTTTTCTTTGTAGGAAAGAAAGATGGTTCCCTTAGGCCCTGCCAAGACTATCGTTATATCAATGAATGGACAATTAAGAACGCCTACCCACTCCCCCTGATTCCCCCTTTGATCGCGAAGCTCCGCGATGCAAAATATTTCACCAAGATGGATGTCCACTCCGGATACAACAACATCCTGATCCACCCCGACGACCGCTGGAAAGCGGCATTCACGACCTCATTCGGACTCTTCGAACCAAAAGTCATGTTCTTTGGGCTGTGCAACTCGCCAGCCACCTTCCAAGCATACATGAACCAAACGTTCCAGAAAGAAATCTCTGAAGGATGGATGATCGTCTATATGGATGACATCCTTATTTTCTCGAAATCCCTAGAAGAACACCGCGAAAGGACACGCCGCGTCCTAGAAATCATCCGAAAAGAAACCCTTTTCCTGAAACCCGAAAAATGCCTTTTTGATGTCCAAGAAATAGACTACCTTGGCATGATCATCCGTCCTGGCCAAGTAGCCATGGATCCCGCCAAGCTCTCTGGAATCAAAGATTGGCAGATCCCTTCCTCAGTTAAAGAAGTCCGATCATTCCTCAGATTCTGCAACTTCTACCGACACTTTATTTCCCATTACTCCGACCTCGCACGCCCCTTGATTGACCTGACCAAGAAAGATGCCAAATTTGAATGGTCTTCCCCTTGCACCGAATCCTTTGAGAAGCTAAAGAAATGCTTCCTCTCTGAACCTGTTCTCCGAAACCCTGACCCATCCCAGCAATTCGCCCTTGCCACAGACGCCTCTCTCGTAGCCACAGGCGCAGTGCTCCTTCAGACAGATGAAAACGGAGCTTACCACCCATGCGGATACCTCTCCCAATCCTTTAATCCCGCAGAACGAAACTACCAAGTGTATGACTGGGAACTCCTCGCTATCATCCGTGCTCTGAAAGCATGGAGACATTACCTAGAAGGAAACCCTCATCCTGTGATAGTATTCACTGATCACAAGAATCTCCTCTATTTCCAATCCGCACAGAACCTCACCTGCCGCCAAGCACGTTGGCAATTAACCCTGAATGAATTCGACCTTGAACTCCATCACGTTGCGGGAAGCAAACTTGCCGCTCCTGATGCGTTATCCCGCCACCCTGACCACTCAGCTGAAGCCTCTGACAATACTGATGTCACACTACTCCCCGACTCTCTCTTCATTCGCATAATTGACACAGAACTTGCCCAGTCTCTGAAAGACTCTTCCCTGACTCTCTCCGACCTGATCATCCTCGCCGCACAACAAGCCCTTGATGGGCTGAATGCACCCCCTATGAAATCCGCACTCTCTGATTGGAAGATCGATGACGGGACACTATTCTACAAGAACCAAGCCTATGTCCCACCTTCACTCCATCACAGGATTCTCTCCCTTCACCATGATCACCCCACCGCCGGTCACCCCGGACGCTTCAAAACAGAAGAACTTGTCAAGCGAGATTACTGGTGGCCCGGAATGGGCACTTTTATCCGAAAATACGTAGAGGGTTGCGCCCTTTGTCAGCAAATGAAATCCAACACCCATCCGACTACTCCTCCCCTGAACCCAATCCCTTCCTCTGCGCTTCACCCCTTCTCACAGATCTCCGTAGACCTGATCACTGACCTTCCTGAATCAGGAGGTTATGACTCCGTTATGGTTGTGGTAGACCATGGCCTTACGAAGGGGGTAATTCTCTGTCCCTGCAAAAAAACCATCACCACAGAAGGAGTTGCCCAACTCTTCAAGAAAGTTTTCCTTCGATTCGGGCTTTACGACAAAATCATCTCTGATAGAGGTCCCCAGTTCGCCTCCAAATTCGCAAAAGCACTCGGAAAACTCCTCGACTATGAAGTTGCCCTATCCACCGCCTACCATCCCCAGACCGACGGGCAAACAGAACACCTGAACCAAGAATTAGAAACCTATCTCCGCATCTACTGCAGATCCACACCTTCCGAATGGGTCAAGCATCTCCCTATGGCTGAATTTGTCCATAATCACCGAAAACACGACTCCCGCAATGCCTCCCCTTTCTTCCTCATGATGGGATATGAACCCCGAGGAATTCCTTACGCCTTCCCTGAATCCTCCATTCCCGCAGCAGAAGATCGAGTCAAACATCTCCAGAAAATCCGAGAAGAAGCATTATCATGCCACAATCTTGCAATGCAACGCATGGCTGATCGGACATTTGGAAAGAAGTTTGAACCCTGGAAACCCAAAGACAAGGTTTGGCTATCTGCAGCACACCTCATTACACACCTCCCCTCGAAGAAACTCGCCCCTAAATGATATGGACCCTTCGAAGTAGAAGAAGTCCTTTCCCCCATCACATTCAGAATCCGACTTCCCCCCTCTTGGAAATCACACCCCATCTTCCACGCCTCAGAACTCTCCCCCTATCATGAAACCGAAGTTCATGGACCCAATTACCCTGAACCACCCCCTGACCTTATCAACGGACATGAAGAATATGAAATAGAAGCCGTTCTCGCCCACAAGGGAAACGTAAAAGGAAAACATCGCTTTCTCGTGTCATGGAAAGGGTATCCCAATTCAGAAAACTCATGGCTCTCCGAAAAGGAATTGGCCAATGCCCAAGAAGTTCTGGAAACCTATAAGAAACGCCTTCGACTCGCCAGAATCCTTACCTGAACCCACTTGAACAAAACATGCCTCGCTCCCACAACTCCTCCTCTTCCGCCTCTTCCCTCGAAATCCACTGCTCCGATCTTGCTCTCTGTGAGAGACAAGCCCTTGTAGAAGCCGCTCTCTTATCTCAATACTGCATCCTTCCCCTCAAATCCTTCTTCTCTGAAGATCTTGATGCGCTTGCGCAAATGACCATATTCCGTGCCACCAACCTCACCATCGCCTATACCAACTCCATGATGATCGACGATGAAGCTAGACTCGTCATCACTCAGCAGGTTAAAGTCAAGAACCTTGCTTTACGACAACTCATGGATAAAGGAATTGAGTCTGCCATAGCTCTCCCTGATTTCCCCAAGCCGGATGATTATTTACGTTCTTCTTCCTATAATATTTGCATGTCCCCAGAACCCATCGAGCAGACTGTCCCTGCATCCCCCTCTTTCTCAGAAAGCGACACCCCTATCCCTGTTCAACCACGACCCCCGACTCCTCCACTTCCCTCGCAGCTCGCAATCCATTCCACAGGCTCCCCACACCACAGTCGCCAGAAGAAAAGAGAGACTATCTCTTTTGGCATTGGACTTTCCCAACCTATCAATCATACACCCACACCTTCTGTAAAAGAAGAAGAGGTCCCATATTTTTCCCAATCAGTCCGCACCCCATCTGAAGAAACATTCCGTGACCAAAATGGTGTCGATTACTCCACCTTCACCTGCCATTACTGCAACCATGAAGGGCATCATCAGATCAATTGCCCCAAATATTTCTGCCGCGTATGCAACAAACACGAACCTCGCCACCTTTCTGCCTATTGTCCTGATCTCAAAGGCAAAAAGATTATCTCCGCTAAGCCAGGCACTCATGCCTTTCATTACCAGCTTAAGCAATGGGAAAACGCCAGAGACAACAAAGCGGATGAGTTCGAAGTGCAATTCGCCAAAGACGCAGACATCAACCCGGAGCTCTACCAAAATTATGATTGAAGTTGGAGACTTCAGACGTTGACAAGGGGGTAATGTTACAGTCACTGTACTGCCCCATCATTTTCCTCTCATCCCTGCAGGGTCATGCATACTCTATTCATTCCAGCCCGTTATCCTCTCTTCTATTCATTTGGCTGGACTACACATGTTCCTCCTCATTTCTGTCTTTCTTCACTCTTCACAGAACGCCTGGCAGACTATGCATGTACATTCTTATCTTCTCTTCCTTTTGATCCCCGTCTACCTTCTAGACTCCCTCATGCTGAACATGCGGATTCCCTTATCTTTGACTTCCTTTCTTGTACTTTTACAAACGTCTCTCAGACTGGTCTGTGCACGATTCGTTACCTATTTAAACCCTAGCTACTTCTGTATTTTCTCCTTAACTTGAATCTACTCAGTTCTCCTCGATTCTCTCTCAGGACCAAGGGATCCTACTGATCTAGCTTCTTGCGAGAAGACTAGCCATTATTCGATCACTTAGACAGAGTTCTATCTCTTGTCTAAGCTCCCTTTTGATGCCGTACATTTGATCTCCCTTTATTGGGATTGTTACGGAAGAACTATCTGAGTTCGTAACAGAGGTAGGGGCAAAGGTCTTGAAGTAATTGAGACCATATTGCTGACATTGGCCGTTTGCCACAAGGTGGGTGCAGAGTTTGAGCTTCTGGCCATCCAGGCCTCATTTTGTTGCCAAGACAAAATGACAAGGAATTAAGTTTGCACCTCAAGGTAAGTTGGCCAGTTCATATGTGCCTAGCTTCTCAAGCTGACTGATCTCATAGTCTAGGGCCTTCTTCCATTTTTCTGCATCTGGGCCTCTCAGGGCCTGGGAAAGTGTTGGCTCTGCAACCACAGCAGCCAGTGCTGTTTCCTCCCACCTGGTGAGTACGTCCTTGGCTTGTATATTCTGGAGGTCTGACTGGTGGTGTTCCTCTACCATGATGGCTAGTATGGCCACTTCACCCTCATTTAGCACTACATAGTACCCTGGAGGTGGCCTTATCCTCATTACTCTGGGTGCTGGAGGTGTGACTGATGGTTGGGGGCATTAGAGGTGTGGATGGGGACTGGAGTGTAGGTGAGTTCATTTGCAATGGAGCCTGGATGCTAATATCTTGCACATGGTTAGACTCCCCCTTGGCCTGTGTACCATCTGCAATGATGACTGTGGGTGGAACAAAAGTCATGTTCCACTCAATGGACATGTGCCTTTTTGCTGGCCAATACACACAGTATGCCTTACTCTCACCATCAACACCTACAAAGAAGGCATCCTTAGCCTTCGCCTCCAGCTTTCCAGCATGTTCCAAGTAGATGAGGACTGATGTGCCAAATTCATGGGCACAGGAGAGATCAGGGGGTACATTGTGTAGTAGCTCATAGGGAGTATGACTGGAGATAGATCATGAAGGTAGGCAATTTTTCAGCCAGACAGCATAGTTGACAGCTTCTGCCCAGAGCAACTTCAGCAGGTTATGTACAATGAGCATGGTGCATGCATGCTAAACCAGGGTGCAGTTGAGTCTCTCTGCCACCCCATTCTGCTGAGGTGAGTTATGGACTGTCAGTTCTTGCTTGATGCCATGATCCTTCAGGTGTGCATCAAAATTTGCACTGAGATATTCCCCACCTCTATCAGACTGAAGCATTTTGATGAAAACACCATCTTTCTGTGTGGTAAGTCTTGCCTCATACTGCTTGAATGCCTCTAATGCCTCGCTCTTGTGCTTTAGGAATGCAACCTAGCTCTCCTAGGAGAAATCATTGGTAAAGCTCATGTAGTAGCTTGATTCTGCAAGGCTAACAGTTTGGGCTGGCCCCCACAGGTCGTATGGATGACTTTGCCATACCTCTTTGGCACATCTTGTTGCCTCCTTGGGGAAAGGCTTGCATGCCAACTTCACTTTGACACATGCATTGCAGAACTTCTTGCAGGATGTCAGATTGAGGGCAAGGCCTTCAACCAGACCCCCATTAATAGTGTGTTTGATAGCTGCTTGGGAGATATGCCTAAGGATTTTGTGGAGGTCATGGACAGTGCATTTTTCTGTGGTGATGTGTGCATGGTGTCTAGCTTTACCTGCAACAGCATAGAGGCCATCAACCTGAGGGATTGTTGCAATGACAAGTCAATCCAGAGAGGGAGATAGGATTTTGCACATTATGTCTTTGAAGTGGACTGCTAGTCCAGCAGCTGTGATGTGATTGGTGGAGATAAGTGTAAAGGCCATGTGAGGTACATATAAAGCATCCTTCAGCATTACTAATGTCTTCTCCTTGCCATTAGGCAGCTCAATGCTTACATCCCCTCTTCCAATGGCACTGAGGGTAGACCCATCTGCCATCTGCACATCCTGTGGGTCAATTTCCTGGTAATTTACAAACTTAGCCCAATCTGGGCAAAAATGTAATGTGGCCCCAGAGTCTACAATCGCTCCCTGCCATTCAATGGGTACCTTCAGCTGCTCAGCAATACTGCCAAGATTGGATGTGGCTGCAAATGCATAGTTTTTGGTCAGGGGCTCAGTGGTGGCAGAGTTGGTGCCTTCTTTAGGTGCACATCTGGCTCTCTTTCATTGGTTCAGGCCTTGACCCTCTTTCCCACCACCAGGTCTCCAGCAATTGGTTTTGTAATGACCCTTATGGTCACAGTTGAAACAGGTGATATCCATATTCTCCTTGCTGGCTCCTCTTACTTTCTTATTGCATCCTCCTCCAGACTTGGCCATAAGTGCCAAATTACCACCCCTTTTGGAGGTATAACGATCCGTCAATAGGCAGTGCTTGTACTCCTCACTGATTACAGTGATGAGTTTATTTGAGGTGAGTGGTGTCTGGGTGATTCTGGCTGCTGCACTAATAGAGGATAGGATGGGTCTGTAGGATTCTGGCAGCAAGCCTAGGAGCATAGCGTAAAAGTATCATATCCCATATTTTGGACCTACATCCAATAATATTCCCACACCTCATCCAGACCTTCGGATGTCCTATCCATGTCTCCAGTCCCCTATCCATCTGGATCCCTGCATCTCTGCACATCCACATCCAGATCCCTTTACCTTTGCAGCTAGCCTGCATCATTCATCCTTTTTCCTATTGCCCTAATATTATATCTCACATATCCACACATCTCATCTGGACCATGTCTGATCCAGTCTGATCTGATCCTATCTGATGTATAGATACATTTCCTGTGCATGTAACATTTACACAGCCTATCTGATATTCCTTTTTTCCATTATCTTGGCTATACTTACTACTGGTATGCTTACTGATCCTTTAACCTATGCTTCATTTCCAACTCACATTTGTTAACTTTGCTTATGCTTTATATATAGCCTCGGACCTTTGCTTATTGATCTTTCTGGTAGTCACTTAGTATATAAACTCTTGTATATGTCTTGTAGTACCTCAGTCTGAATATCATATTAGTCCTCACACTAGATCTCAGTCTAAAGTCTTCATATCAAGTCTAGTCTTCCAACTTAGTCAGTATCCACCTCAGACCTAGGGAGGAATTCCCTAGGCCAGAGTTCCGATCCTCCAATCCTCTGATCATCCACTTATCCACTTATCCACCCATCTGATCCTCTGAAGTTTCCAGAAGTCTATCCGGATCTTTCCCACAGTCCTCCGGACCTATTCTGCTTTAGACTTTTTCCTTGTGTCATATCCCATAATATCCACGCTTCTCTTCTGGACTCCGGACCTTAGATCCGATCCGGTCCGATGCATAGATCCGCTTCCGTTCCGATATAGATAAGCTTCCTATTTCATTTCCTGTTCATTTAATGTTAGACACAGCCTATTCGGTATTTCCTTATTTCCGTTGTTCCGGCTATATCTATTACCGGTATGATTACTGATCCGTCTACCTATGTTCATTTCCGACT
>MU172366.1:0-10407 GCA_016695485.1 Suillus hirtellus
GGTTACCTGGTCACGTTGCCGGCATCTGGGTTGTCTGAAATCCCACCCGATCTCTGGGACCTAGGACCCGATCCTTCCCTGGCAGTCTCGAATGCAGGCATTTGAGTTTCCTACGTGCAGCTTCCCCAGCAACAGCTCTACGTAATAGAGCCAAGTCTATCAGCAAGTCTGGTCCCCTGGAAACTGGTCGTCGCCGATGCTGCCTCTGCTCTGATGTGCCTCCGGCGTGACTGGGGGTCTGACATTACGAAGATTGTGCTCAACCTCCTTCAAAAAGGCATCCCTTTCAAGACATTGCAAGCCATAGCAGTCGCGCCTGACGCACGTCGCCCACTCACGGAACTTTGTTCATACTCGCCGACTTACATGCTCCCCCCTTTCAAGGCCGTTTACGCGGATTATGTCGTGTATGAGCAACATTGCCACGAATTCATGAATCAGCCTCATGCAAGAGCCACACTTCTTCATGGCAGGCTTGTGTGGAGGCTGGCTCTGCATAGCTTTGGCTTTGATGATCTCCCCTCCGTTGTGGAGGGAATCTCGCGTGAAGCCATTCCATTTGGCCTCATGTTGCCCATCAATGGTCAGACTTACTTCGACGATGAGCTGGAGGAGGAGGAGGTCAATTTCATGTGCGGCACGTATTACTCATATAACAGTAAGTTTTTCTTTCTGACAACAGCACAAACACTTACATTTCGATAAACAGACGACGGCACTGTAGACAAGATCTCTTGGTGGCCCAGACCTCAAGCCTGGGCTGCCTCGGGGTTGAATGTGGGGTTCTGGTCCACGCGATGTGAAGATTGGTTCCAAAAATGTCTCAATAACATCTGACAGGGTGTCTCCAGAATCCGCAACACACCCGTCAATGACGATAACGGCCCAATGTCCGCCATGCGGTGGAAACATTCGCTTAAGTTCAATGCAGGCACCAACAAAATGATGAAGAACATTGATGCTGCATGTTCCCAATACCTCGCTAATAACGCAACTGGTGAGTATGGTTTTTTTTCTCGTTACTTGTGTGTCTCTCTAAATGAGCTCCTGCTTAGTTTTTGCAGAGAATTAGCGTGAAATTATGTTCCCAATTCCTCACTAATAACACAATCGGTGAGTATGGTTTTTTTCTCGTCACTTGTGCGTCTCTCTCAATGAGCTCCTGCTTAGTTTTTATTGGCGTGAAATTATCGTATCCGTGATTGCTGATGTACATCTTGGAACAATTGTAGTTGTAGTTGTACAAATGGTGATTGTATAGATTATGAGTCATGTACGAATGGTGATTGTATAAATTATGAGTCAACGCTGTATAAATTATGTGACACTTCCCCTCAATGGACAATCAAATGTGAGTCACAGTTCAGCTGAGCATAGGCAACTCATCCGGCCGCTGTGAGCGGGCTATGAGTGGGCGATGGGCGGGCGATGGGCGGGCGATGATCAGGCGATTTATTTTATCTGCGGACAAAACTTGAAGTTTGTCATGACATTCTGTCACCGGCATAAACTTCAAATTTTCAGGGGCGTCTAATTGTTGGCCAAATCTTGATACATTAGCAAGCATATGGTCATCTGCAAAACTTGAAGTTTTGTCCAAAATTTTATGTGAAAATTAAACTTTAAATTAAAGCAGACGTGGAAAACCTTATCATATTTCTTATGCTTGTTGACATATTGTCCGTGGGAATATGGTTGCTGATACTTGATATTTTGGATTACGCACAAAACATTGCCAAATTTTGAAGTCTTGTACCTATCTTTATGTTGGTTTAAATTTTGAATATTTTCTTCGCATTTTGTATAACATATAAACCTTTCCTAAATATCGACAACCCCGATGTGTCAGACCTCCAAGGCTCCATCAGATATGGGAGTCGGAGACCGAGACTCCGTGTGAATGCATGTGTTGGATATAATATGGGTCCCATGAACGTTCAAAACGTTTGGACCATAATTAATTAATTGCTCGGTATGCATTTGCATTTGCTGCGCCAACTTGAAAACAACCTGATAGGATTGTCGCAGAGTCAGCGCTAATAAGTATTGCGATAAATGCCAAATGTGCGAATCTCTACAAGCCAGAGTAGAAAAGGTGACCGTTTGAACCCAAACTAAGAGGGGCGAGTAAGGAGTGGGTTAGATATTTGTGTTCTAAGCCGGACCTGGTTACGATGATTTGCAAATCTGCTTTGTGGATGAAAATTCATATAAGTGAAAATGAATCGGATTGAAGTAGAAATACAAAAATGGTTCTGTAGGAGTTTTTAAGAATTCGCGCTGCTCGACATCCGAGTCGCGCCTCTGCTCCTACCCCTCCTCCCACTGGCAGCGCTAGACAACCATCGGCAGGATACCCAAATCTGTCAGCATAAATAACAGGGAGTGATCGATTCTGCATGCGCCTGTCAGCATGTTAGACCAGATTCTTGAGCTCAGATGGATGTAACCCTGTCGAGGTCATCCGGAACCTATTTTTGGATTTGACAGATGCATCGACAGAAGGGACACACAAGTATGCACTGGCACTTGACAGCTATCCAGCAGTTTGACCCGGTGGTGTGACTAGAGAGTGTCGAAGAATGTCAAAGAAGTTGGGACTGCCAGAGAGCTCATGG
This sequence comes from Suillus hirtellus, assembly GCA_016695485.1. Taxonomy (NCBI): domain Eukaryota; kingdom Fungi; phylum Basidiomycota; class Agaricomycetes; order Boletales; family Suillaceae; genus Suillus; species Suillus hirtellus. The sequence goes on from MU172366.1 coordinate 2,619, forward strand.
CCACGGAGAAATACGTGACCGGTTAACTATTGAAAGGTGGCTGGGACGAGTGGACAACACGATAAGCTGTTGCAAGGTTGCATGATCGTTCTAGGTTCTAGTCGAAGGTAGTCGACAGGAAAAAGAGGGACCAACCTTGAGGGTGGATAGAAAGGTCTCCATGCGGATACTATCCATGGCAGTTGCGTTCATGCATTGGCGCTTATGGAAGTGGACATCTTGATTGTTCTGCGAATGTCGTTAACAGTGATGAGTTGTAATATTGGAATGTTGATAAGACGGAAGACGGAAGGCAGCGGCTCAGACTGCAGACTACACCAGACAGACATCAAGCAAAAAGTGATGTTGTGAATGTGGTGGCTGAAGCGTATGAAACGTACCCAAGTTCAACCTGTATCAACCCACGAGCTGAGGAAGACCATGTGCATAAAGGCGGTCCACGAACAGGAACTCGTATGATTCGTGAACGGTCAGCAAAGACCGGCGCCTGCAGAATAGTGGTGGGTAAATGGTGGTTGTATGATGGCTCGGAAATGAAGGCGACTCGGAAGATCGCGAAGCAGTTGACAAACTTTTTGCACTTAGACTGGGCATGATGAAGGAAAGGCACGGGTTGGGCACGGGCATGCCTGGATGAGATGAGTCAGTCAAATACTGTCGGACCTCGGTGCATAAAAGTGCACGATTAGGTGAGCTCTACGTAATACCCGGGTATGACCCGAGTCAATTCTCTAATTAACTGGTAAGTACTAGTACTCCTTGCACAGACAACGTTTTATTTCACGTCATCTATCGGATGATAGCAATTTCTCTTCTTCCAAACGTAATTGCGCTGCCATCGTTCCACGCCACCGCAACACCTGCTAGCTGTGGATAAGCAGATCACCCCGAATTGAATTTACGATGACTTGCTGTGAGCATGAGACAGTGTAGCGTATGTCATGGCATCGCACTGCAGCTTCAAACGGAAAGAAACTTGGCCCCGCTCCTGGGCGGGAACTCAGAAGGACGGTGGTTCTCGGCGCATCTTCTAGTATGTGGCTTCGGTGATTGAAATCAGAAGTACGACGCCGATTGATGATTGATGCTTCCTGCTTGTTGTCCCTCCTCAGTATCCGCGCACTAGCACTCGTATACATTTTCTTCCTTTCCCAGTCCAAGAGTACGCACTGATGCTAACATAACATCGGAACATGTCAATGGACTCGAACGAGTGGAGACTGGCACTGCAAACACGATGTCATTCTTGTATGCGGTATTACCTATGCGTTTGGTTCAATACCTCTTGCTCTTTGTAGATGCACGACGGATCATCCTGGCGTCAAGTCCTGCCAAACACGACAGCACCCCATAACCGTCGTAGAAGCTTCTGCTGGTCTTTAATCTCGTAACTGCGTCGTTTTTGAATTGTACCAAAGTGAGTCACTCTCATGAAATGGCATTCATATTCCGGATCTCCCAGGTGTAGGCAAAGTGCAGTATGCCTAGTGAACCCTCTCGCGTCTATCACCACAACGGCGGGAATGGCAATATGGGCGTCCAACCGATATTACGTGCCGGCGTCAGCCTATCTGTTAATATACGATGCTTCTTAAGACGGGAAATGAGTCTATACAAAAATAAAGCACAACTCGAAGCGCTGCACAGACATGCATCTGTTGGGATCCGGAAAGACACAACAATTAATGACACGCATGATGAGGGAAGTATCGGTGAGGATAAAAACATTTTTTATTCAAAGTACGTACTACAAAGTGTACATCGTGATGAGAGGCGCCCAGCGAAGTTAATTGAGGTGCCAAGGGGAAATAAATTTATGGCGGGTGGCATTACGGTAAAGACCACACGGTGAACCAACTAGCGCCAGTGGAATCTAGTGTGATTGCGTTGATGGAATGCGGGATCCTTGTGTGCCCCTATATTTGCAAGAACAGGGCTGCCCCTTTTAATATCAAGAAGTATGAGTACCCTAAATGATGCCTTCAATCTAGGTCTTGGTTGAGAATTTCTGGAGGTAGTCGCTGCGATGGAGTCGTCCAGTGACAGCGCACGGATTTTTCACCCACGTCCTTGACCGTCGCCTAGAAGCAAGTGGGCTGCGCATGGCGGGAAAACGATCTGAATCCATGATAGGCAGCTGTCAAGTTGATAAGATTCAAGGTGGCAAGTAATCATTCATTTCCTGGAAGACTAACGATTAATTTCCATACAACACGAGGCAACCAGACTAGTTGGAAGCGCTTACTCGGAGTAATCCAGATTACGCCTGCCAGACGCGTTATGGACATGTAATATAAAGGTGTCAGGGCGATGCTTCATTTTGTGTTCAATTTCCCAACTCTCGCAAAGGATAACAGAATTCTCCCGCATTTGCATTGCTTTACTTGTCACCTAGAGTCTACAGATGGATAACTTGCGCGCACATCGTAGAAAAAGACACGAGCGCACCATAATTTCATCCAGATCAACACTACAAAACCCAATGTCCTCATGGCCAGGGCAGGCCCCTGACCAACATTCAACGAGACTAGTCCTGGAGTCATGTCTCCAGCGCCTCGACCGCCTCGACAGCTTAGAGCGTCGTGTGCATGAGGAAATCCAGCAGATCCGCGGCGTCTTGATGAATCTCCTTGGAAACTACCAGTCAGATGTCACAATGGAGGATTCGGGTGGACGTGATAGCACCGTCGACTCTCAAGCTGAACTCAACAGTCTCAATGCCATTGCACCGTTTGGACCTTCACACGACCGTTGCTTCGCGCCACAGTTCGCACCCCATGGAACGTCGTTCGGGGTCACGGGATCGCTGTCAGAGGGTACAGGTCCCCCCCAAGGTAAGTCACTGTATTTGCAGCCAAATTTTCGTTTAAACACTTACTGTGTACAGGCTTGTTGCCCCACGGCGCTCGCACTTCTGCCAACTATGGGCCAATTGTTCAACATCCCCTAACTCAGCCTCAGTACAGCGTGTACTCTGAGGCCTGTTCAGCATTCTATGACCCGCGTGTCATGGCATCGTCATCAGAGGGTGAGAATCATCGCCACAGTCAATTCACTATCATTCAACGGCTTTTCACTTACAATGTATCCCTAGATTTATCGCTCTGTGGCGCATTAGATTCCGTCTATGAGCCCGCTGCGCAACTGTCTGTCCCCATCCAAGCAAAGGACCAAGTAAAATGCACCTGGCACGGGTGCTTGGCACTCGTCAAGAAGGATAATATCCGTCGTCACGTCAAAGAGGTGCATGAGAGGAAGATTAAGGCTGTCTGTGCAGGCTGTGGAAAGCAGTTCAAGCGCCCATATCAGATGAATGAGCACATCGCTCGGACCCGATGTGGAAGATCCTAGATTGTTTTCTTGTACGACAATGTCGCTAGATATTTGTTGAAGTGGTTCCTTATGCACAAGATGCGATATTGGGGATACTAGCGTTCACTTGCTACAACTGTGTGACCTTGGTGGCCGAAAATTCATTGTTGACTTCATTCGTTACTCCGAGGGAGATTGAGCCATTAACGGGCAGGGAGATATGGAGATCTCGAAAGGAGCGGGAAAGGCGACGCGCACCGATGTGAGCATGGTGTCAAGTGTTTTCAAGGGTAGGAAATATACGAGGTGAAGGGCGTGCTCGAAATCGGGATGAATTAACGCGGAGTTAGTGCGGGACCGTGACTAGTAATACGGCCGGACAGCTAATCGTTCTGTGCCTCTCGGACCCGTGAGCGCTCAGGCGGCCAGATGGCCCGTTTAGTTCCTACCTCATTGTCGCCGCTGATCAACAAAGTGACAGTTATACGCATTCCTTCATTTCAGAACAGATTCTTCCAGAGGATGTGTGTATAGTCTGCCCAACACAAGAAGATATTACCTCGTGGTGTACATAGTAGTGGGGATCTATGCAGAGCTGACAACGTAAGGTATCTTTTGCACCCTGCCTCATGTAAATTTTAAGCAATCATTGACATGAACAAACAGCATCATTCTTGACGTCTTTCATTCTGCTTTATCGCGAGATACAGACATGTGCACAGGCAGAAACCGATGCTGTCGTAGGTCAGGACTAATTTCCCGCGTTTGGGGACAGAAAAGCTTCTGTACATTGACCTCAGAGGCGCATTTTCATCCTAGTTCCTGCTCACTCTCAACGACACAGGGCCCCCACGTCACGTAATGAGAGAAGACGTCTATGAAGGGTACAGCGTACTTAAAGGTGCGATCGTAAACATTCTTTCCATTTCACAAGATAATGAGATGTACCTCGGAGTTCAGGTCTCGGGCCTGAGCGCTTCCTCGGTCTCTTGCCTTAATTGGAGCCCCGCAGGTTCATATTTGGGTTTGGATGCCGTAGATGGCCTAATGCGTACCATTTACATGATACCATCACTATCAGGCTGCTATTGAACGGTGGCATCTTGTTTCACGATTGCATTCTGCCGAAGCCTCTATCTCTTGTATCCTTGCTGCGTGCACGATTGCCAAACAACTTGATGAGTCAGGGGAAGAAATCAACTTCTTGTAGAGTTTGAGAATGTTGGTGCACTCTGGTAACTCGTCCTTCGTCGAGCTTAAAACATATTCTTACACACCCAAAGGCACGGAAACACATCCAAGTGCAAGTTTATCTCAAGGAACGAGGTTCTGTTGGCAACTCTTGCGATAATCAACACATCAGCCGACTTGATGAAACCTTGCGGGTTAGTATATTCACAGTAGATCATAGGCGGTGCAATTATCACATGATTGCTTCGTACTGAAATTCTAATGATCATGCAACCATTTAAAAGCAGCATCGAATCTTTTTCAGTATCGTCAATGTAACCTATCTACTGGGACAACCGTTCGTTTATTTCATCCTTATCTGCCCTCGTTGGTATTTCACTAACACTTATTTTTTCGCACACTTTTAGCCAATTTGGCATCGTAATGGTATGCATGCCGTGTGCTGTGTATGAAGAAGGCGCGTCGGCAGCCCTTACAATCGGTATCAGTTCTCACCACCGAAAATTTGACTTCGTTGTTCTGCAGTGTGTTTATTGACAGATTTTCCACCAGTTTCTCAGGGAACGGGAAATTTAGAACCCTCTTGACGTGTCGACCGAAAAGAAAATATCAACAGACAACAATAGTCTTACTAAATTAGAAACAGGCCTTGTGAACATCAGCTGGCGTACGACTGAATTCACTAAGGTGAGCGATCATCACATCATGATCGACGAGACTATGCTGGGTGATGCGGTGGCCATACCATTCTAACTCTGGACTTGGAGAGCTTTAAGATTCTATGAACGGTGAGAGGATTCAACTCCAGAGCACGGCAGCCTGCAAATTCCTACGCTCGTGATATCGGTGACAGAGCAAGTCAAATTCGAGGTCTGCTGGCATGCAAATTACATCTATTTGGGTAATGTCATGGAGTCCTGAACGCGACACGTATAAAGCAGTAGTCTTCTTACTGTTCCCACCCACCTTTATTGACCCTGTGTCGCATCGCACCATGCATTTTTCCTTCGTCTTCGCCGTTGTGGCCGCTTTGACAGCGTCTGCATTTGTCAATGCATGCCCAACTTTGTGCGCATTGACTGATGTATGCTGCCCTGGTCAGACATGTAGGGAGATATACCTCGCCGGTAGCGTGAGTATGAGTAGCTCGCATTCAGTATTCCTCAAGGCTCACCGGCATTGTAGGACTCATTTTTATTCCTTTGTGTTAATACGTGATAAATCAAACCGGAGTGGCAAGCTGTGACAAGTCGCAACAGTGAGTCGTTTCTCTGGTAACGCGTTGGTACAGTGTGGTTGATGCACGATACTCAGGCAGTTCATTGCTGGTTTGACCGAGATGCTTGCTTTTAGATGAATTCAGTGCTGCTTGAGCAATGGCGGCATTAGAAGAACGAACACTTGATATATGATCTTGATTTGAACACATGATATGTGACCGAAGTACTTACGATATACGTATTATCGTCGTGGGTTGGACAAAACGCATGACATTAGCGAATTGGCTTTCCATTTGCCAATGCATATGTCTTCTGATGATCAATATGGTAATAAAGACTCGCTTGAATCTTTGCCAGTGCTTTGAATGTGTCTACCAAGAAATTGCAGCGCTTGATAGACTGAAGACTGAGTGCTACCGATATACGAGAAGAGGCGTCCGACGTCGGTGGAATGGAGAACAATGGATAAAAGAGTGGTCGCAAGTGTTTTCAAAGGATGTTTGTCTGCCAGCGCTGATGAAAGCCTTCCTACCATCCTAATCCATCAGCTTTTCCACCCGAAAATGGCCTGCGGGTTGTGGTTAATCATTATATGCTTTGAGGTTGTTAATGAGCAGTCTGGCCTTTTGGTCCCCCTATCGCCATCGTCTTTCTTGCATATTTTCTAGATGGGTTATTAGAACATCATACCCTGAAGTTTGACATTCTGCCGCATCTGCTTGAACCGGTCTGGCAGAACCGGCTGGAATAGCAGACTTCTGCCCAAAACACCACCAATGACCAAAAGACATTCATAATGGAAAAAGGATTAATGCATGGAGAATCGTAATTTACCTTGGAGTGCATGGGACGGATGTATTGGAAGGGAGGACGTTCGACTTTGCGAAATCACCGCGTGTTGACAAGGGACTAGTGCCGGCAGCCTAGTGGTAGACGATATAATGGTCACAGAACCACAATGCGAGGGCTCGGACTCGCTATCTAGTGGTCTAATTAGCATACTTGGACTCCTATCGATTTTCCCCTTAATTCTGCCACCTGCTACACTGGCGGAACATGACTCTGCAAAGTTCTGCGCAACACTGTCAAAGTGAGAGCCAGTAACATCGGTCATGTATAAAGGTCTAGCATCCTACGGTACGGGAATTTTTAGCTCACATGCACGACGAATCGCAAATACGTACAGCTGTGGTCGATACTATCACGTTCGAGGTCCGCTGGCACGCAAATGACGTCTCTTCGGATAGTACGTTCTGCCTAAATCCACCATGAAGTCGTGCCCAGAATGCTAGTGTCAAAACAGAAAAGTCAGCAATGTTTCCCTTCGTATTTATTATTCCCCATACCAAATATCACAATGCGTTTCTTTATCCTTGCTATTGTTGCTGCTTTGATAGCATTTGTCTGTCAGCGCGGATGACGATAGTATATGCGGAACCTCTGACTGCCACAGGGTTTCTCTCAAGAAAAGAGTCATTGATGGGGACACTAGAACCTGAGAAGAGCGAGTATGAATAGTTTGCTTTCACAATTTCTCCAACGCTCATAGGTTTCGATAGGATTAATTCATAAATGTCAAGCATTTACATCAAATCTAAGTCGCAAGGCGCAGCAGTAAGTCATGTTCCCGATTTTGAACAAAATTCCCCGCCGCTTGAGCAATGAAGAACTTGTAATAGAGGGACATTTCGAACACTGAATATGACGTACCATTGAATTACATACGGCGTATTGGTCTTGTCACAGTTGTAAGCTTTGAACATCAAAAGCCTCGTGGGTTCAATGAACACCAGCATAATGAATTACTGTTCAATCAAAATTTGAGGTTAGCTTCAGAGCCAATATTATGTGCCTGCAAGGTGTTAGAGGTGTTGGACTCCAACCATACGATGTTGCGGAGATAAGCCAGACTGGAATCATGGGCACTACCCGGGCTCAGGTATTTTGCCGCATCACTGCCGCAACTTGCCGCACCACTAACGCATCACTGCCGCATCACACCGAAACCAAGATTCAACACTCGTTTCCGACAACTACTCTAATCATACACAAGCCAATTGACCTAG
>MU172366.1:12772-79276 GCA_016695485.1 Suillus hirtellus
CACAAAAACATGTATTATGGTATTTCTTAATCATAAATCATATTTAAGACCTTTGTGGACGACGTAGACATATTATATACGCATAAAAGACACTTGTTGTGTAGGGTGCGGCACGGATGCGGCAGTGATGCGGCAAAATCCTAAGGCCCGCACTACCCCAATGCTTACATCATCCATAACTTTCCTCCAGTGACCTCATGTTCGACGCTGCAAGGAAATACGTGTACGACCGGCGTCGTGGGCTATTTGGGACATCGATTGTTCTATGTGGAGCCTATGCTGTGAGCTGTTATGTTAACGAGAGACTGGAGGAAGTCAAAGAAAAGGTTGTCAGAGGCAGAGCTGCTCGAGAGGCGTATGTTCGCCGACTTTGTCAAAGGCTACTGACTTACCTGCTCATTCATTGTTATTAGACTTCGAAGACGCTTTCAGAGTACTCATGATGATGCGTGTTTCACTGTTATGGCACTTATCCCTACACTGGCTGAGCAAATCCTTGAGGAGATGGATGTCGAGTCACTCACCAACGAGCTTCAATCTCTGTCACGCATGTCCCGTCCTCAATCTCGCTTTCAACATCCAGAGTCTCATTCCGAATCAGAAGCTAGTTCCACCTCAGATATGCGCTCGGATGCTGGGTCTGTGTCATTGTCGTCCTATTCAGGCATTGATGGAGAGACATCGAATATGGCAGCTTCAACAGACAGTTGGGTCGATCGATTCTCGAGCGTCTCATCGCACAGGAGTGCGAGTGAGCAGCTACAGCTACCTCACGAGTTCCTTGCCTCGGCTGGTAGTCAACTATCTGACTCAATTACCACCGCTAGTTCTTCACTGAGCTACAACCCTGGTGCCCCTTTTCATGTGAGCTTCTCGGATCCGGAATTGAAAAACTCTATTTATGCGCAAACTAGGAACAAAAGGCTTCCATGGCTTCCTCCATGAGTGAAAGTAGCACTCGAACGAAAGCACAATTATGGAAGGAAGTAAAAATATTAAGTACATCGTCATATCCAGTATTCCTTACAATTTGCTCACACAATATATTAGCATTAACACGTACACTGACGACACTCTATACCACCACTTTGCTGTCCCTCCTCACAAGCATACAGCTAGCTCTTCTAGCACGTGAACGCTACATAACCTCGGTCCTTTCCGCCGAACGCGCCGAACGCATCCGCGAGGCATCACCTACACTCTCTGGTCTTATCTTTCGTGAGGCTGTATCTCGTATTGTTGACGTGGAGATGATATGGCCAGCATGGTCTGCAGGTCAAGAGGACTGGGATGAAGAGGTGGAAGGCGTATCAGACGATGCTGAGATGCGGTTCTTGACACTTAGCTGGTGGATATTACACGTTGGATGGAAGGATGTAGCCGCAAGAGTGAAAGGTAGTGTCGAAGCCGTCTTTGAGGGGTATGTACTTTCTTCAGGTAGGTGTATACGCGTATTTTACTAATTTTTTGATGTCAGAGTATCTCTCAAGACAAAATTGTCACCTTCTGAGCTCCACGTACTGATCCTTGATGTTCGACGACGCGTTGAGCGGGACGGTACAGGTGACGATAGAGCAAGCATACCTAGCCGGTGAGTAGAGTCCCCCTCGCTGCCGGGTTCATTCACTCACTCTACCACTCAGCTTTCTTGCCTCTCTCCTTCCACCGACTCCAGAAACAACAGCACACGTACTTGCACAAGGTGGTGCTCTCCCCCAAGTCCCTCCTAAATTTTCAACCCTCCCCGGTTCTTCCATTTCATCGTTACGCGACAGCAATGACTCTCCACCGATTGCCGGTCCCACCCCTCGTGCAGGTATCTTTCCAACTCCTCCCTCATCTGTTCCCTCCTCTTCCCCATCGCCATCCTCCAGCCGACTTGCCCCAAATACAACGTCCCCACCCCCAACCTCGCAATCTCGCGCCGAGTTCAATGATCCAATATTCTCCTCCCTCCTCTCGCAGACCAGAGCATATCTGTCCGGCCCAGATTTTGCTTATGCCCTTAGCGCTGCGCTCGACCGCGCCACGATAGTGCTGGTCGACGGACTGCGGGCGAAGGTGTTCGTAGACTCGAACTCGACAAACTTCCCAGATGGGCTGTCAGCGACCAATCCGATTGATTTGACTGTGGAAGAGGAAATGAAGGAGGAGATAAAGATACGATTGGCAGGCCTTTTGCCTGGACTGGCGCGGTGGAGCCAGTTGGCGCTGAATGCTGTGCCCAACGAATTGGTAGACGTGAGTGTGCGCGTTTTTATCTTATCATTTTATTATTATTTGCTTTCTGTTGTATCTGTGCGACGACTTTCGAGCATTGGATACCACATTGATCTCGTTTAATTCACGTCATGCTGTGTGCTTCAGCTAACTTTATAACAGAATGTCATGGCGGTGCGCGAACTCGGTGCCCTGGAGGCGATCATTATGTCAGATTATGAGGATCGATACTCTAATTGATGTCGAGAAAGAAAGAAAAAGTTATCTATCACTGATGAATGACATATATGCCTAGTAGATCCCTGAGTAATTCATCAACGTGCAATTACAATCAGGTCGTACTGAAACTCCCAGCCAGCGTGGTGTAGACGCATAGCAAAGCTTTCAACATTTCAAAGATGTAGTCAAGACTGGTTACGAGTCTACAATGTACTAGCTGTAGTCTATCGTACTACTACCCCCTCAGGCTACGTGTCCAGCGTTCAGTGCGCCAGCACCCATAGGTATGGACGATCCCGGGGAGGCACTTTCGTCTTCAGTTGATGTCGTGTGTTTCTCAAGTAGATATCTCTCAATCTGCATTGGATAACAATCAGCGGCTGCCGACAAGTCCAATTCCGAGGATACTCTGGCAGCGTGAGTTCAGTACCAGTCGACCCAGGGAAAAGTCATGATTTAATCAGTGCACTTATTCGTTCCTTCCCACTAGTCCCTGTTACTGTCCCCACATCCCGTTTTTACATTGAGTCTGAAACAACCCACGGGTACAAGTAGTAGCCATGGTAGTTATCCGGACCTTTGATCCAGCGAATTGCGGTCAACACAGGTTCAACGCAAAGCCAGAAGCATATTCTTACTCCAAAATTTGGATGTACATTAGGTGGCTGGATCCGAGCGTGAATATACCCAGTATTAGCGAGTTTGCGTTATAGTTTGGACGACACACTTGGACAACACGCTCCTTTAAACTCTTTCATCTAGGAGGCAGCTATATCAGCGTCAATCGCCAAAAATATGGTGAGCCGAGTCACCATGTCTACAACTAATCATGTGACCTATTTACCGGTACGAAGGAGTCGAAGGGCATGTTCAAACACCCCTAACGGGAGTGCGCTCTTGAACCCAGCATCGTAAAGATGCTGGACCGCTTCAAGAAGCTGAATACATTCATTTGATTCATCAATCAAAGAGTCCGGGGCAGGGCGTCGGATTAGCCCGACATAACGAGCTCCGCATTGTTCCACGCAAGTTTTCATTGCTGGGTGAGCAGCGATCTCCAGAATAATGATATTCTCGCCCTCTTCATGAACAAGCTTCTGCACGATGTCCCCAAATCTCGTTGGGCGGAGAACATTGTCCCAGAAGTAGTCGCTATCAAGCGGCCTATTGAGCCAAGCACCGTCAATGGTGGACATCACTCGCACTTCGCGTGTTCCCCCATCCGACTTTCGGTCTAGGTCTAGATTCTCCAGTGCTGCCTTGAACGGTCCCTCTATTGGTTCCATCAATGGTGTGTGGAATGCACACCCAAGTTGAGGGAGCCGCAATGCAAATATATCTGAGAAGGTCTTGGAGTTGCTTAGGAAAGCAAATAAGGCGTCTATGAGGGGATGGGTGCCAGCGATGGCAACGGCGTGTGGAGAATGAAAGGATGAAATCCAGAGGCCGGATGTTGCCCCTGCTTGAAGCAGCACGTCATCGATGATGATCCGTGCTTGCCGTGGACTGACGGCGACAAAGATGGTGGCACCGTTTCCCTCGACTTCAGACATGGTAGTAGCGAAGGCCGCAGCAATCCCGATCGCGGTTGATCTATCGTAATGGCCTGCCGCGTAACCCATCACTATCTCCCCTATACTGAACGCCCATTTAATAACATCTTCAACTTCTGATCAATGCGATTAAATACCTTGTGCCAATGACGAAATTTGCTTTGAATCCCAAATTGCGAATGAGATCCCACAAGGCGATTTGTACGTATGCAAATGATAGAATGATATCATTTAACGACCAGGTACCACTGGCGTTCAGTGAGCACTCGGCGCCCGGAATGAATAGGCCTGTGCGGTCCAATAACGATGGCTGGCCATATACCTCCATCAGGATCCTATCGTTTTCCTTGATGGAAGCAAGGAATGGAGGGTATTTTTCCGCGAGCTGACGACCCATGGCTGGGTGTTGCGATCCCATTCCGACGAACGCCACACAGAGCTTGGGTCCAGATCCTCTATCAGATGGTGGAGATGAGGGGGAGAGATCCCACCATGGGGATGATTACTCACTGACAATGATCTTCATCTTCATACAGTGCTCCGACTGGTGGATCAATCTTTGAAGGTATGCGCCCTGAGTCATTGTACAGTCCCACATGCTCTGGCATCACAGCAGCCTGAGTGTCTGGTGGGGCAAGCAGGATGGATAGAGATTCCTGTTGCTGCGCTTTGTGAAAGTACAGAGAGTTCGAGATAAAACACATACCTCCGGGTGCATGAGCCCTCGCATGATGGTTGAGATGCACATTTTCATCGTCAAAGTTGAACGTTAAATGTCGAGGAGCAACCGACGAACTCGGAAATGAAAAGATAGCTCAAATGCCGTCAAATTTGTGAGTGCTTTGGAGCAAGATGCTTGATGGGCTTGGCGCCGCTTTCCGTGCGAGGGTATGGCAGCGAATCTCCACAGTAAGCCGCGTGTTTTTAATCTGTTACCAAATTATATATCAATACTCTGAAACAGGCCTCATGAACTGCCTGCGAATCGCCACATCAAAATATCAGACGGTCATTGGCTTGTCTGTCAGTAATGAAAGTAGGCTTCAGTGTGCTCAACAAGAAAAAGGCGGCCGAAAAACCTGTAAATAACTACACCATCTCAAGCATGTACATGGAATGCTTCACCGAGTAACCACGCGATATTTTTACATGCCCCCGCTCGGTTCGATCCCATGAACCTTTATGGCTCTCTGTGAAGTCAGATCAGTTTGCAGATACGTAAACGAAGCTTCTTGGCTCACCTTCACACCCCAACCAACACCCCTTACGCGACTACATCCCCACACCTTAATCTCGTTCAACTTCATGCACTCTGTAACAACATCTTTCATCACAAAATCATCTAGCTCCCGACACCACCCAGCATCTAGATAGCGCAGTTCCTTCGCCCTCTTGAGTTGTGCAAGTGCTTCAGAGGAAGCGCTGCGTAGTCCATTCACACTCAACCACGTGAGCGACTGAGCAGAGTGTATGATGGCAGCTGCGAGTGCCGCACTTGAGAGCTCTTGATTTCGGGCAAGAGACAGTACGCGCAACGGTGGATTTGGCGTAAATGGTTCGAGGGATGTGAGACTGACTTCCACAGGGTCAGCGTCCACATCCATATCGTCGCCTTCGTCTTTCAGAGTGGATATGGGATAAGCCCAGTTGCCAAAGAATTGCGCCACGCCTTCATCAGTGAGACTAAGACACTCGTCCAATTTTAATTCGAACAAGGTACGGGAGTATTTCCTGACACTCTCCTGGAGGACATGGTCAGTGAATCCTTCATGCTTTGAGGTATCAAGTGTTTCAAGAGTGCTCCCGTGCTTTTCTATGATCTTCATCCAACCGTCTTCATCTATGCCTATTCCTGGAAACGCCAAATCTAGCACTCTCAATGGCGGTAGAGAGCATAAAGGATCCGCAAACTCGTTGTCCATCAAACCAATTTCCCTCAATGAGAGCTCTTCGATATTTTTGCAGCTATCTGCGAATGTCTGCATGCATTCTAAGTCGAATCTTGGACTTTGCGTAATCTTGAACACTCGCAAGCCTGACATAGCCTTGAGGAATTCGATCCAGGCTTCTGCCCGTACGAGGAATGGACCAAGGAGTGTCAGGGAAGTCAACTGCGGCATTGAAATGGAAAAAGCTAGAAGGACGGGTGACGTGAGGCGCCCGCAATAATCAAGATGTAAGTGAGTCAAGTTGGGGTTGAGGGAAGCGAGGGTTGTCAATGCGTCTGGAGTCAAATCTGAACAGAAAGGCCTGGGTGAACCGGTACGAGCAGAAGGATAGTGAAACATACTAGTGGCATCATAGAACCTCAGCTTCTTGTTAAGCACATCATAGAACAAATGTGCATTCTCAGGAGTGCTGTCATTTTGCTGTGAGAATCTCCGAGAAGTATCCCATACTCATCACTCACAGACCACGGTTCTTAGAGAGGGCTTTCGCAATTTCATCCATGTTCACGGCACCTATATCACCCAAAGCTTCCACATCGTTAATGTAGCGGCTGATAAGCTGTTTCATGAAAGCTCAGTCGTCTTGACAATGATAGGTTATTAATGGCCCACCTCGATACATATTGCCGCAAGAGACGGAAAACGGCGTTCCTGATAACTGATAACATCTCGTTTTTCCGTGACATTAACGCGTTTGCGAGGGAGTACGGGCTTCTTAAAAGGGTCAGTACCAGAAGCCTTGGCACAATGGTGGCAGAGATAGCCAGGAGGCGGATTTGCTGCCATAGTATACTTTGTCTACACGCAATGTTACGCCATGTATATTCTGAGTGAAACGAAATCATACCACAGTGAACTGCTTTTCGCATCTCGCGCAGGTTTCGAAGCTCCCAGCAGGAGGTTTAGGACCACCATTTCCCCCCACTGACCAGAGATTCTTCGACATTGCCCGGTATTCGTCCTCAGAGGAGCCTTCATATTCACCATCGTCTTTCGCTTTCTTCTTGGCCTTGGCTTTTGTGGCGGCCATCGCTCGGCCCTTTGTACCCTTCCGTTTTTTGACAGGAGATTCTTCCGCAGGCTCGTCGAGCTCGTCTGAGGCATAGCCAGTGTTCTTATTCAACCAAAGAGTCAATTCAACGATGAAAGACTTTCATATGAACGACTTACCCTGCCTCGACCACGTCGGCCATTCGACGCGTGGGGAGCACTTTCCTCTGGTTGCTCTTCTTCTGAAACACCTGGCACGTTATCTCCAGAGTTACTCGGACCAGCTACAGATTGATCTTGTGACTGGCTCCCAGGCTGATTCTGAGTAGCCACTCGACGAGCAATGGTAGTAGGATTTATACCTGACTCCTGTTAACAAAGTTTTATTGAAGCGATGCAAATATTTTAGGGGGACCGAAACATACCCGAAGAAACTCAGTCAATGCAGATGTAGGTCCCCGAACATTATTTGCACGTCTGCTCATTGTTGGAAGGACTGAAAAAAATGATTGAAGACTATCGACGTCGGTGTAGTGACCTTGAAGCTTGAAAGTTGACGCGCCTTTGTAAATTTATTAAATGAAACACGCCGGGTCACGTGCTAGTACTCTAGTACGTCCATGTCTAATTCTCCGCTCCTGCTCGGGCCAACGATAGCGGCCACCCGCCCTCTAAAAGTTCAAGTAGGCGGCCATGCAGGCATTGAGACAACAGAAGACGATTCCCTTCTGATAAAGCCAGCCCTTCCTCGTGAAATTGAATTTTATCAACGAATCGCCGCAGCAGGCGATCACGATGAACTCTCGAAGCTTAGAAACTGGACCCCAAAGTTTCTGGGCGTGCTGAAGCTCGAGGGGCAACTCAAAGATTCAAATGCAGTTGGCGATGGAAATATGGAAATAGTCCCCGTACATGGCAATATAGTGCCAGAGGATAAAGATATGTCAATCCGATTCTGCTGTCAGCGCGTCCCGTTTTTTCTTATCTGGTCCAGCACAGCGCCTAGTCCTTGAAAATGTTGCGTACGGCTTTGTGAAGCCTTGTATTTTGGATGTGAAACTTGGGACCATCCTCTACGATCAAGATGCGCCTCCTGAAAAGCAAGCGCGTATGATCAAAGTCGCTCATAATACTACTAGCGGAGAAACGGGCGTTCGCTTCACAGGATTTCAGGTACCTGCTCATGGTTTTAATACTCAGATTGAACGCTGAAATCGGTGAAGGTGTACGGTAATGACTCTTCTGAACCTATCTTGACGCCCAAGTCGTACGGCAGATCGATCAAGAAGGAACAGCTTCCTGACGTCACTGAGATGTTCTTTCCCGTCTCGTCTGCACCTTATCCGTCACCACCGAACTCTACTGAGACATCAGATTCAGGCGTGTCAAAGCCACAATCTGGTCTTCCTGCTATCCTCCTCCACTGCGTTCTCACTACACTTCAAGCCGACCTAGAAGAATTGAAAGCTACCATAGCGAACATTGAGATGCGCATGGTAGGTGGGAGTATTCTCATAGTGTACGAGGGAGACTGGGAACGTGCATGGAAGACGCTTTCCATGCCTTCTGGGACCGCCACGACTGAAGAAGAAGAAGAAGAAGAAGATGACGATGACGAAGTAGAGGTCGAGATAGATGAAAACGGACAACTTGTCCTGGAGTCTATACCCGACGAAGCGATAGAGGAAGAGGAGGAACACCAAGCTCTTTTGTGTTCCCTTTCTCTCATAGACTTCGCACATACCCGACTTATCGACGGGGCAGGTCCCGATGAGGGCGTGTTGAAGGGCATACAGACCATGATCGATCTTCTTAGACAGCGGAAGGACAAGATCGCGGCGATGCTGCCTACGTGCGATGCATAACTATATAAAGAACTCCTATTGGATCTCGAAAGGATCAAGCTATGAAGCAATGGAGAGTGGAAAGCATTAAATAATACGTTCTGTTATGGATAGGCTCGCTATGGTGGCAGTTGAGCATCGAGAGACAACTGGGCGCTCATTTGCTGTACCGTAGCGTATTAAGGGTAATATCCCAAATGGGGAGTCGCTGCACAACCAGAAAGCCGGAGGGAGCTGCCCAATCACTTCAGCACAATTCAAGTACGTATGCAGACATCGCACGATCGTCTATAGTCACAGCAATGAGATAGAATTGATAAGATGCTGCGTAGGAATGGGTAGTTGAATGTCAGTTAATATGGGATCATAACAATAGCAGAGAAGTCTAATAGAATGTCTGTAGATATTAAAGTTGTAGGTCCGTCTTTGATGATGCACGCAGAGCTTTTACAGCTCGTCGCTCTCCATCCTTGGCTCTTCGACTAGCGCGCTCGATTGCGTCCTTCCACGATAGAGCTTCTTTGGCTGAAATCGCTCGCAAAACAATGGTATCGCCACCACGCGGGTAAGTAAGGTGCAGGCGAAGTAGAGAGTCCTCTATGGCACAGTAAACTCAAGGTCGTGATAGGTAGAAATATTACGAACCTCGCTCGTTTCTCGACCCCTTTATTTGCACTTCGTTGAGAGGTATGGGCTATCCCACACGTCAGCACCTAACTAAATTTAGATAATGGCGATAAAAACACTCACAACGCGATACAAACCCTTTCCTCCTTCATGAGTCAGCACGAGAATGTCGCTGCATAGGAACAGACGAAGTTTGCGTCCGCTTTTTGCTTTGCTTATTATCCCTTCCTTCACAAGCTTCCGCGGTCCCAGGTGGCGTGTTGGAGCGGTTAGATCAAGGTGACTGAGAAGATAACTCAGCGCCATCAGGAGCAAATATGCAAGAAAATACGAACCCCTGTCCAATCCACAGATCCTTGCTAATCTCACCTAGCCTTTCTCTCCCTTCTTGCTCCCGTATCGTCTCGTTCACATGCTCCAGAATTTTCTGCGCTGCTTTCAAAGCAGTACTGATGTTTTTTCGTTCCTCGTCATCGCCTGGGAGCTGGATGGAGACTGCTGGAGGCTGTCCGTCAGTTACGGTTTGGATGGAGGTATTGGTCGTTGGAGAGTGATCTGTGTATTGAAGGATTTGGCGGATTAGGAGAGGGTATCGGGTGAGGCGTTGCACTGGAATAGAAAGTCAGTTACTAACAGCTATTACGCCTCCGCATGAACGTACTGGGTACGAGGAGATAATGTGATAAATCAAGATTTCGAGCAGAAGGGTCATCGCGGAGGCGCTGAGAGAAAGGTTAGTAAACAGTCAACAAAACGTTTGTAGCATACCTGAAGTTGAGTAGCAAGGTCGGTATTACTATCTCTCATGGACTGAAGAACCTTGGCAGCGTTGTGCTGGTTCAAGCAGTACGACTAAAAAAGGTGAATACCAACGATGCGCAGACTCAGGAAGTATGTACCAGATAAAGGTGCATGTTAGGAATGTGAGTTTCCAGAACATCGCCAATGTGGTCAATATAGAGCCGACAGTCTTTTTGACGTTCTTCGAGAACAGAAAGGAATGTCTACAAAGCTGTCAGTCATAGCCAATAAGCGAGAGCACCGAGAAGGTACAGTATTAGTGAGTAGGATGTCTTCAATGTTGGCAAATATAACAGTGGTCGCCTTCTCTCCGAGTGTGCCCATAAGTCGGGAGTAGAACAACTGTCATAGTAACGTGAGCAATCTGAACACTACAATATTAATAGCACTTTGAACCATACTTCAACGATGAGCTGCAGGTCGCGAACGTAATCTGCTTCGGTAGAAATAAGTTCAAAAATTGCCTGCAGATCGTGAGACACAGCAACCACACTACAAGCACATAATCTCACCTCTTGTCGTCGCCGCTCCATCTTAGGGATGCCCTCAAGTGCTGACTTGTCCACTAGGCTCGCCCATGACTACTCACCTCAATACGGCGCCCGGTAATAGCAAAAAAGACACGCACCGTGCCAAAACTAGGGCTCTCATCCCCAGTCTCGCCACCAGCAGGCGTATTGACGATAGGACCAGATATGACCAACGTTTTCTTTTCTTGTTCCGGCGTACTCGACCTATTTGTATGTCTCCCCAAAAAGCTCAAAAACTGCGACGTACGACTCTCCCAATCTCGATGTGTGAGACTAGGCGCCAAAGACACGGCGGGCGAGCGCGGCGGCGACGAAGGAGAGGTATCAAAGGATGAGACAGACATCCTATTGCTGAAGCTTCCATTCGTCTTCTTGAAAACCTCGTACCGATCGAAAGCGTCGTCCAGATGAGACGTCGAATCGAGCTCAGTATCTGTCAAGTCAACAGTCGGCAATGGCGGAAGAATCTTCGAAGTCACTGGTGCTATGGAAACCCGTTGAGGAGTCACGGGTGGATGACGGCGCTTCTGTACTGGGGGATTAGGCGGCGCTGTCACACTCGAGCTCGTATCTACAATCAGACCCGCCGCCTCCAATACTCGTTGACGTTCAAGTTCTCGAGCGTGTTCGTCCTCAATAGTCCCATCTTCAGACCCTTCTGATTCGTCATCCGATTCGTCCATCGAATAATAGTCCTCGCCCTCATCGGAAGACCTGTCAACGTGGTCGTCCTCATCAGGTGATCCGCTGACAGCCGCTGCTCCCGATATATCAGGACGTTCGGCACTGTCAGTGTTAGTCGACGGCTTCTCATGCGGGTTCACGCGCAGGAGGGGTGGAGATCCGGTGGCTGTTAACAACGAAAATGGTATTTCCGAATCGTACATGTAAAAGAAAAGCAAAAGAATAGATTTTAGTCTAGTTGCCAACGGCGATCAAGGTTAAGAGGAAGACTCAAGGGGGAGGCGATAAAATCCACGAACCCTCTACTATCTCCAGGTAAGCAGCCGGCACGATGAAGACAATTCCGTCTCGTTCAGCTTTCCACCAATCCGCTTCGCCTCTATCTATGATGGAGAGTTCGTCGCCTTCGATAAAGGGAAGCTCATCTGCGCCCTCCCCTGCGTATGAGTACAACGCATTTGCTTTCACTGCATACATGATGAACATATTAAAAGAAAGGTACATCGAGGTTTACGCACCTGGTTCCACCTTCTGTACATATGTTTGTGGGAAGAATCCAGATTTGCCATCCTTCACGATGGTGCCATACCACCAGGCGCCTCCTGTCTTGGAAGGATGAGCAATAACGATCAGGTTCGCAAGAAAGCCTAACAAGATTATCAGCAATCAGTCGTACAGATCAACAACGACCATACTAAGATCATCAGGTCTCTGTCCCTCATACGGGTAAAGCGACCACACACGGAACTCTGGAAAAAAATCAGTTCAAAGTCCGCCCCTGGCGCATGGCTGCTCACCAGTGGACCTATCAATATCATCCATCATATCAATCGTTGCCTCAGACGCTTGAATCTCTGGCATCACAGATATCTCCTCAGCCGGCTCCTCATCCTCCTCAATAGTAGTCGGCAAGTGATGTACAGCGCCTTGGTCAGCAGCAAGACCAGTATACCAGTCAACTGATTCCTTCTTACTGTGTCCTGAAGTCGACCCTCTGCTCATCTGGGGTGCCTCAGCGATGGATTCTTGGGGTGAAGGAAGCACAAATGCTGCAGGGGCGATGGCAGCGGGAGGCGACGCCGGACGGGGTGCAGCATTGATATGAGCAGGAGGAGCAACATCACCGATGACTTTGCCGGAGGTTGCTGCAGCACTACGGTCATGAGTAACAGCCTTCCTCAATTTTGCTCCTCCTTGGATAGCGTTCAAGAGGGCACTGCGATCACCAGTTGGAGCTGGGGGTGCGATATTGACTGATGGTGGTGGGGGTGCAGATGGTGCAGATGGTGGAGGAGGTGCAGTGGGTGCGGGTGGTGCAGGGGGTGCAGAAGCTGGTAGCAGAGGTGCAGGACTTCGAGACTTCTCAGGTCCATCAGATTGCGGCCTCGAAGGCAACAAGTTCCCAAACAGCTGCTGCGCCAAACCCATACGCGTGTCCCTTGAGCCCAACTCCTCATCACTACTATCATTTTCTTCGTTTTCCATTAGGTTATCCCAGTCATCTTCGCTATCACCCCCAGCCGTGTTGTAGGTCGTTTTGCTCGAAGGTCCGGGACTTTTGGGGGGAGCGGGTGTGGTAGGCGGGGGCGCAGGATTGTTGAGGAAGAAGGGGTTGCTGCTGCCGTTACTTGCTGCAGGGGTTGAAACAGTAGATCCCCCCTCCTTCATCATTCGACTGAAGGGATTGGTACTTGACTTATTTACAGGCGGTGCGGGCGGTGGTGGCGGTGGTGGAGTAGTGATAGTAGGCGCCACTTCCTCAAGCCCAGACTTGGGCTCTGCTGGAGGAGCAGGCGGCGGCGGCGGAGCAGGAACGAAAGCAGGCTGCGGCGGGGGGGCAGGAGATGTAGGTGTAGCAGGCATGATAGGGGACACGGCAGATTTACTAGCCAAAAATTGCTTTCGGCGTGCCAGGTATAATTCATCAGCACGACGTGCCTCCTCCTCCTCTTCCTCAAGCTTGCGGAGGAGGGCAGCGTGGTCTTCTCGTTTCTGGCGAAGTGCTGCCTCACGGGCTTTGAAATCTGCATCCTCTGGGTCTTCTTTGGGTACAGCAGGTACTGGTGGAAGAGCAGGTGCTACGGGAGCTGGTGTGGGAATTACAGGAGCAGGAGCAGGAGTAGGAGTAGGCGACGGTAAAGAAGATAAAGTCGCAGATGGGCGAAGAGCAAAGCCCTTCCTTGGTGGGGGTGGTGCTGGTGCACGGGGCTTCTGAGCTGGTGACGCAATCTTGGGTGCAGGGGCAGGAGGTGGGGCGGTAGTAGTAGGTGTTGGGGCAGCAGGCGTAGGCTGAGAAGTCGCCTTGCCTTCCCTAAGAGCCTTCTCGCTTTCAAGTCGTTCTCTCCTAAGTCTCTCGCGCTCTTCAGCCTGTCTCTCAGCTTCCTTGGCTTTCTCTTCCGCTTCCTTCCTCTCCTGAGCGAGTCTGTCTTCAACGCTGACACCCAAGGTAGATGATACAGTAGACGATGGCATAGAAAGACCTAGAGCTTGCATACGCTCTTCGAGACGTTTCTTCGCTTGTACTTGGAGAAATGCCTTGCGCTCTTCAGGTGTCATGTGTTTCAATCCCGGAGCAGGCGAGTGGCTAGGGGCTGCTGGTGGTGGTGGTGGTGGTGGTAGTTGCGATATGTTGTTTGCCGGAGCAGCAGGCGGTGGCGGCGGAGTATGTGTTGTTGTCGACACACCGCGATCATCATGGCGGTCACGGTACGACCTATCCCTGTCGTAGTCTCTGTCATCCTTATCGTACCTCGATGCACTGCGAGAATAAGGTCTATCACGGTCATTATCTCGATAGCCCAAGGAAGGCGAATGCCCGCCATCTGTATCGTCAAACCGACCAGATCTCTCGTTTCTCCTATCACGCTCTCTAGCATACTCGCGATTCTCCCTCTCTTTCCTCGCCTGGCGGTCCTCGATCTTGCGCTCGAGCTCAGGTACACGCTCGTGCATGAGCTGCAAAAGCTCTCTCTCCAACCTCCTACGTTCCTCCTCTTTGCTCGCACTCCTTGGACCGCGGGAGACATATTCCAGATCTTCTTGCAGACGCTTGATGCGGTACCGCAGATCGCCCATCTCACGATCGAGTTCATCATCGCCCGCATCTGCTACTGCGCTTGCATCGAGCATCTTTTGCGTGTTGGCAAGTTGACGCTTTATATCAGACATGTCTGCGGCAGGGCTGTTGTCTTCATTGCGCGAGCGCACAGTGCTGCGATCGATGTGCCTGCTGCGGGGCTGGTAGAACCCGCCAGGGGGCTCTGCGTCGGTATGCTTGTAGACTGTAGCATCTTGTCGCCCGCCAGCACCTGGTGCAGATGTAGAATTGAATGAACGCTCTTTGAGACGTGAGACAGGAGTGTCAAGACCCAATGGAGAGCGGGCGCGTGTATCATTCTTGAGAATGTCCTTGAGAAAATTAACAGAGGTATCAAGATCCCGAGAGGATGGAGGGATAAGTTCGGATGGGAGCTCGTCAGGTATGTCATTGCCATTAAGTTCTGGTGGTGCGTCAGTGGTGTGAAGTAAAGATGAAATGCAAGGACATACTGCGGTAGATCAGGCCCATTGCGACATGGAATTCAGCAAGGTTGAGCTTGCCGCGGTTATCAGCGTCAGCAAGGGTCCTGCATAGACATTAGAGACTTGATGTACAATAAGAAAAAATTGATAATCACCAGATGCGAGCCAGTTCGTTCTTTTCAATTCCACTCTGGCCAAAGACCTCGAGTGCGGTCTGACCGCTGATGAAACCAGTGCCTTGGGCATCCCAGGATCTAAAAATCTGGTCATATTGCTTCTTTTCGGCTTTGGAGAGCGTCCATGGGATCTTGGGTGCAGACCCTATGCCTCGTGCCTGATTATGTTGCTGGAAGGACTGCTGCAAAGATAGACCACCCAACTGCTGCTGGGGAGGGGCAGCAAGCTGGGGAATTCCTCCTGCACCATATGGTGCAGAGATATTGGCAGGTAAGAACGAGCTAGACATCATTTGCAACCGTGGATCTACAAAGCCAGTTACTTGGGGGATCAAGGGCGCAGGAGCACGACCCGCAAACCCAGTTGGCTGGGGTACGAGACCTGGGTTTCTACCGAATCCTGAAGGAGACGGACCTCCGAAACGCTGTGGATTTGCGAACCCAGGCTGTTGGTGGAACTGAGGCGGCTGCTGGAATTGGCTTGGAATGGGCGGAACAGGTGGAGGCTGCGGACGAGCCTGCTGCGCAAAGCTACTCTCGCCTGAAAAACCCGTAGGCTGGGCTTGCAAGACACCCAGTCTAGAGGGGCCCGGGCCCAGGTAGCCTGTCTGTTGAGGCTGCTGGTAAGGCTGCTGTGGTCGTGCGCCTGGAAAGCCGGTAGGCTGTGGAGCAATTCCACCAGGCTGAAAACCACCACTAGCTATTCCCCCAGGCTGGAAACTGGGTTGTTGCTGAAATTGAGGATTCTGGCCAGGCTGAAACTGTTGACCTGGATAGCCTGTGGACATGGGATACTGAAATCCCGGCTGGCCCCACTGCGACATCGTGCCAGATTATGCCTGTACAAATTCAAGCTGATATGAAGATCGAAGAACGGAAGAAACTAAGTCTGGTCGCTGTTGCACACGGTGATGAGACCCTTTAAAGCGGAGATTGCGCAGTTTCTGAGTCCAAATTTAGAATTAGAATTTAATTTATGTAATTAATTGATTTCCATAGGGTTATCTCTCGGAACGCTTTATTGCCGTAATGGCGCAAGGCTTGAAGGCAGTCCCCGACGAGTCGTGGTACTACATAGGTGCCCTGTCACCTTTCCGAAGTACTTCGGCTCTCCCAAGCTTCCGAAAACGAGGCAGTCGCCTCACTTGTAGTAATACCGTGACAGGTCAAACCTTCAGCACCGCTCGGTAAGGTATTTTCTGCTAGTGTATAAGGTTAAGCATCGCGCCATCGCGCCCATTGCGCGTCTACTCCTGCCCACCACGCCCGACTTGCAGTCTCCCGCCGCTGTGACCAGGCTACCACACCTGACTTCCAACTACAACCTCATGAAGCCTGGTGCTGCCTCCAAGCAAACAAATGAAGGAGGCATGTTTCTATGCTTTTCAACTTCAACGAAAAATGCTGAATAACTCAGTGACAGCGTGTCCGGCATGGTCGGCAGGATAATGCATGATGAATTTAGCAGAAAGGAGGCAAGCTTTGACGGAGAACAACGATGGCGGCCATATGAGAGCGCGGGCGCCGAAAGCGCACCCTCAGTCGACGAGGGTAGTAAATGAGCGACGGACAAGTAGAGTTTGGTGCGCTAAAGGGCGCACGCTGCCGCATGCAGTAATGAAACTTGACTTAGGAGCTGGACGAATACCGATGGCGGGTTTCCGAACAAGCAAAGAGATAGGTAATGAACCTTTCGTATATGCGAATCATCGTTGGCGTTGGCGAGCGCCAGAAAGTTGTCCTGTTCGTGGTCAAAAGGTTTTTGCCGTCGCTGTTTCTACTACTCGCGTAAGTTAGAGGTGAATTTGCAGTTTTCGAGGTCTTGTCATTACGTGCTCATGTTATGCTACACTTGTTGCTACCGAAGTGAAGTGTGACTTCAAGAGGTAAATTCGCTTCACTTCGGAACGTGAGATTTTGATTGACTTCGTTAGTACTCGCTTGCATCCCGGGTCCAAGAACTTTAACAGTCATGGCCCACCAGTTTCACCATTTGTAACACCAAAGGTTCTTTCAGGACTTTGCAAAACCTCTATCCACCTCTGCATGCATATGTCCAGTATATGACGCCCCGGCAGCATGTCGAGCTGCTGCATATACCGAACAAGAAATACAGCGCTATAGCGCTTCTTGATGCTGCAGCTAAAGGCACAGCTAATATCGTTCGTTTTTGGAGGTACGTGCACTATTTTAGTTTTTTTGGCCATTCATCAAATGAACATAATATTTCGTTGCTGCTGTCCCTTCTGAACAACTCCAGCACAAAAGCATGCACAGATCGGTGTGCTGACCTCTCATCAACCGTTCTCGAAGCTTTACAGATACCTAATTTCTCTTATAAGCACTGGCACGACCGGCTGGATTTCACGCCGTATCTTATTGCAGGAGAAGTAAATCACACTGGTCGGTATCTAGGAATGCCATAAACTCGGATGAGCTCATTGCAGCAGGCAAGTTCCGAGTCGATGAACTTGCTTAGCTGCTAACCTATCCCACTTCTCTGTGTCGCGCGCCACGAAGCGCACTTCAAATAACTTCGTTGACTTATCGAAGTCTACTGAAGTGTTTCAAATTTCCACTTCGATTCGCTTCAGTTATTCGCGGCAGCGCTAGCTGCGCGTACCTTGCTTCTGGGAGCTTTGAGGAGCCGAGGTATTTCAGAAGGGTGGTCACGTAAAAGGGCACTCATCACTCTCCGACTCCTCTGATTACGTACGTGCAGTCTCCAATGATTTGCGCCCACTACTCAAGTAATCTGTTACTTTCGTCCATAAAAACATACAGAGGATGGACTGTTATTCATGAAGCTTCTACAGTGATTAACAAAAGAAAGTCGAATCATCTTCTCAAGTTCTGGGTTCATGTCCGTTTCTTCTCGAGTGCTTCATGCACCTAGGCTGATCTCGTAAAATCTAAGACCTGAAGACCTGCGGCATTAGAAGTCTGCTGCTACTAATGCTCTCGAACTGGCGATTTTTATTAGTACAGCTGGGAGCTGGGACGAAGATCTTATGGTGGCTTCATCCGAGTTCTGAAGCCTAAAGTCACGACAGAGATGTCCTACCCTTCGGTTCACGTCGTGGCGGTCCATGGTCACTGCTGGAATCAACAACACATGGGCGTTCAAGCATGAGACCGTCAATGATCGGGCAATCGAAAGAGAACGTGGCAGATAAACCTTGCATAACGCGCTTCTGGATGATGAATCAGTCTGAGAAGGAGAAGGAGGGTCTCGAGGTGGAAATCAGGTGCGTCGGTAGCGGAGAAGGTCACGACCACGCAATCCCGTTCACGGCGAGCACACACAGCGCAGATAGGAGACTCGATGCACTTCGATACTTGATAATAGCGATTGAGATAAGAGCAAACAATCATTGGAGGAACAGTGACTGGCCAAGCACGGCGATACTCCTGCCAAGTGCTCGTCCTCTACAACTTGCAATTTTTATCATCGCATCGCTGTAACTTCCGTTGTTTAACTAGGCGCGAGAATTTGCAGGGAAGGATATCTGCGTCATACTCACATTCAAGAAAGGCTGGAATGCAATGAGTGTCCGGAAAACAGAGGAAAGTATGCAAACTATATATCGCTCAGGACACTGCAGTTCACGACCTGCAAATTGCAAATACATAGCGTGTTCATGGATGTGGCAGTCGCTGGCCAACCTGGTCTCAGTACGAGACCGAGCATTTAAGACGGGCCCGGGCCGTGGTAGAAGGCGCATGCACTGCGGATATAGTGCACAGGCAATTGATAGACAAGAGACTCGATCGGAAGGACCGACCACAGGACATGAGGGTGGCTAGAAATGGTAGAGTCGATGTATATATGACGAAAAAGCAGTCATAGACTGCCAGAAGATGAATTGGGCCAATAATCGTGATGGAAATCATACTAATCAGTGAACCGGTGTGTTCTTGCTAGCGATTAAGTATGTTGAGGTAATACAGTTGATAACGACAACGACAATGAAGGAACGAAAGAACTCAAAGGTATGTGACAACATTCCCAGACGTAAAGGTATTCCAAACTTGACTATTCTAGGAGGCTCCCGCGACGTACAGCGCAGTGGCCGCTGTCAAAGATTTGAGATGCTTGTTGACTTCATCCCAAGTGCTACCAATGCTTTTAACTTCGTCGACACAAGGGAGCCAGGCGAAAATGATGCGAGCGAGAGCTTCAGCATCTGCTATTTGAGACTGGGATATATCCAAAAGTTCCAATGATCGTAGGGAGGTATGTGGTATTGGCTCAGCATCAGGATCAACGTCGATAGTTGCAAGATTGATCAGAATTCGTAGTGTATGCAATTGTGGACATAGAGTGAGCGCTGTGAATAATCCACGGAGGGAAACTTCGGAAGAAGCATGATGGTCGTCTAAGTAGTTGATTGCCAGAGAGCGGATGTGCGGCCAACTAGACATGGCTTGCAAGAGAATGTCATTGTCCAGGTAGATGCAGGGATTATCAAACCAGAGCTGCAGGGTTCGAAGCTGTGTAAAGCAAAGGAAATGTGGAACTGGTGTCACAGGCTCGCTGTCTGGGGGTACAAGGTCTCCTTCATCAGGAGAACAAATGATGATTTCTTCTAGAGTCTGACACGCTTTGCAGCAGGACAGAGCATGAAAGAGTTGTTCGGCCTCTTCTGAATACAGATAGTGGGCTGTAAACTTGAACTTTCTTAGTAAGGGAAATTGCGAGTGTTGTATGACTGTGATGATCTCTGCACCATCGACCACTCGAAAGGAAAGGCTCGTGATGTTAAGGAATGATAAATTCACGACATCTCCTTTTGACAGCGAAGGAGTGACATCATACCCTTGATCGATTTCCAATTCGAGAAGAGTAGGGAGGTAGGAGAGGTGCTTCCATGTTTCCCAGTTGAGCATTGGACAGGACAGGGTTACAAGCCGCGTACACCGACGAATCCTATCGGATAGCAGGGACAGCCGACTTGCGATGTCATATGAGTTGTCAGTGTGGATGTACAAATGCTCCAAAGCACTGCAACCTGTCACAAAAATTCGCCGATCCTTGTCGAGGTTCAATAGACGTGGGTGCAGCGTGAGAGGCAGAAAGAGATTCAAATATGCGATGGAAAGATTTAACGACCTTAGCCTCGGAAATACGTATACATTGGCGGGAATGACAGATATAAGTTGGAGGTGGGTCCTTTCTATGTTCAATGTGCGTATACGGGAGGAGTGACGCAGAAAATGACGGGCCTCATGGGCAGATAATGGCTCGACGCCTTTCGCCCAGGAGGAAAAAGACTCGTCCTGCTGTTATGTAGACGCTCGGTCAGCCGAAAAAAACGAACAAAGCGTAATGAAATCGTGCACTGACCCTTGTACCCATACGATATATCAGCGGATGTAACCTCGCTACACAGCCTAGCAGTGGTTCTAACCCATGGATTTCAGTCCACAGCAAATCCATCGCAGGCTCGTGGAAAAATTTGCATGTCCTTGCAAGCGCTGCAAGCGTCGATGTTCTTTGAGTAGATGGTATTCTGTAACCGAATATCTCTGCTGTTTGCCAAGTAGTAGATGGTATTGTATTCACATAGGCGAATATCTCCAGGAGGACTTCGGGAACAAGTAAGGCCTGATGCATCACTGGGGTACGGTAGAGTCAGGACTCACAACTGGGTTTTATGTAAATCTAACATTGCCTGCGTGGGACCAATATATGATATTGATGGGTGTTGTTCCCTGCTATTCTCGGACATTCAGTCAAGATATCGATGTGGGCTATATACACGTAGTAGTATGGATACAATTTATTGCCAAAAACGTGGATACTTCATGGATCATTGTTCAGTGCATCACTCGAACATTTCGTCAACTTCCATTTTGCCGCGTGACTTCTTGCAAAGCCGAGGCACAAATTTCTCAATATAAGTCAGTTTTTGGTGAACGAGAGCTGTACACATCTTGTGAGCAATGGTGCAGATTAAATAACACCAAAACCAATCATGAAAAGACCTAGAGTTCGGATCAAGTTCTGAATCAAGCATAGATATCGCATGCGTCCGGTCGAAGCGCACACCACTGCGGCTGGAGTGGGATGGCATTGACGCCGCGCTGTACCATCCTGTACCTGACGTCCTGTATCGTTCGTATATCATTAAGTACTTCCACATCAAGAAACACTACTTACATGCAAACGGGGTAGTGCCTCGGTGACGTTGAGTGCAGCGCCAGTGGGCTGCTTCCCACTCCAGAAAATTTCTGCTGATGATGCAGCGCGTGGCCACACGATCGGGTCGACATTTTGGGGACCAGACTGTTCACTCCATAGAATTTGCTCGCCTGCGGATTGCTCAAAAAGATTGATTTAACCTCGAGATTGGATTGTGTTTACCTCCCAGAACAAGTTGGTACTGCGCCTCGGTCAAGTTTGCCAACGGATCAAATGTATATGCCTAACGAAACATTGTGAGATGCGTGGCTATCTTTGACATTCATACTTACCTCGGACCAGGTCCTGAAGGGACCGCTACTTCTGTTCTCCCAAGGGATGCCAGTTCAGATCGAGTACATTTAACAATATGAAGACTAACCCAGTTGGGTTGTCTCCCAGCCACTCACCAGCACCAGAATCCTAGGATAATGAGGACATTGTATTCTGTAGAAAAACTCGTCAACTGACCAGGTAGAAGTAATCTGATGGTGCTTGGATGATCCTGAAACCCTTTTCTACCACCGCTGCAGCATCTGCAGAAGAAATCCAAACCCTTTCAATACAGATAAATCAGCGGAGTCAGATCACGGTATTATCATACTTACATCACAATAGTCTCGTTTGAGAGCGTAATATTCCAGTCGAGGGCCATTTCTAAATGACCGACCATCTTCATTTGATACTGTCACTGAAAGAAAGGGCAGCGCATACCTTCCCATACGACAGGGGTCTTTCCCTGGGCAATAAGTGCACCATGAGTGGTCTGTGTGAACGTATCAAGAGCACTGGTCAGCGTCATGCCGGTCCTCTTAAGCTGCTGCTGAGTGGGGTCGTCATCGGCGTAACAGTTCTTGTTGATTTCATCGCCGCCGGTGCTGAAATAGTGCGAAGGGAGGGTCTTTGCGATGTTGGTGAGTAAGGAAGCAGTGAAGTTCGTGACCTCTGGGAGTGCAAAACGAAGCTGGCCGGCAGGGGGCTCGCCGGAAAAGAATGCCCATGGACTAGCCTCAAAGCATGCAACATATCCGGGGTAAGCGGCTGCCATGATAGCGGTGTGGCCGGGTGTGTCGATTTCCTAGTAGAATGTTGAGAAGTTATCTGCAAAATCGATCGATGAGTACTAACCATCATAACATCGATACCTCTCTGCGAGAACACCATCAACGAACAACAGACCATGGTAAAGGGAAACACGTACTGCAGCAGCATACTCCACGATGTATTGGACATCGCTTGCTGTGTAAACTTCTTGAGGAGAGTATGCACCATTGATGGCGAGCTCGGGATACTGTGCGACTTCGAGTGGAAAACTCTGACTATCCGTGATATGCCAGTGGAAAGTGTTGATCTGTATAGCTTGTGAGGGACGATAAGACGAGACACCAGGAAAGCACTTGCCTTCACCCAGCTCATCGCGTCCAAAGTTCGCTGAATGTCGCTGACTGGATAGTAGTGTCTCGAGGTATCCAGTCCTAATCCACGGAAAGGCTACGTATATGGGTTCATGCATCTGACGTTGGAGTGTATGCGATAATCGCTCACATATGCAGGAGTGTCCTTGATAGAAATCGGGGCGAGTAACGTGTAAGTCACGCCTCCATAGTAATAGAAAAGCTGATTGAAAGTGGTGAGTCCTCTGTACAGACCCAACGTTGAGTTCGCTGTCAACGTAGCAGCCGAGCCATCTGCTGGAATTCTCAATGCGTACTCCTCACTACGGGTTCCCAGGGGCTTGACAGCTTCTGAAGAAATGGGCTCTACAGCAACTCCACTCGTGAGAGACAGCGTTAACTTTGAAAGCGTCATCGCGGTGGCAAATGCAGTAGTGTCATTCGCGCCGCGGCCTACGACGAGACGTCCAAGTTTGTCGTTTTCGAGATAGTACTGTGATTGCGCAACCGCGTCACGTAAATCTGATGGTGCGCCTTCGATCTCCACGTCAAAATAGAATGCGGGGGAGATTTTGAGGGTGGTCAGCCCGGTTTCCAGAGTAGTTGGAATGGGCCAGAGAGCCTGGACACCAGAAGGGAGGAGGTACCCTGCAATGAGCGTCAGGTTGATAAGATAGCGAGAAAAGGCCATGAATCAAGATGTGATTGAAGGAGCAACCGGTTCAAACTGCATCTGTTTATGAGAGTCACAGCTGCTAATCGGTAAGTGGTGCCGGTGAGGGGATATATGTGCTTTCAACATGCGTACGTAGGTAGTGCTTTAAAGATTACCTAAGAGCGACCCAGATTTCCAATGCGGCTATAAACTTTGCATGTGTCCAGCAGTGACAGGTCCGATGTGGTCCGTGGATGGCTTTCGGAAGTTTGGATCATCCATGCTCAAGAGGAAGACGGTCAGGTATGTTGTTGTCACGACCCTAGACTTGAATATCTGATGAGTTATCAGTGTCGCCGCAATGTTTGCATTTCCAGTAGTAAGCACTAGTAGCGATTCGAGCTGTTCTCAGCTCGTTCCGGGCATTCGAAGTTGTGTTGATCAGTGACTACGAGGGGGCATCCTCCAGCATTTACTTGAGGGACGTCGGTTATGATGTTTTATTGAATTCAAATTGTGTCGTCAAATGTAAATTATATCGGAGTTCTGCCAGGTTCTGTTGGGTTCTGCCACCCTTCCTTCGTATGAGTTCTGCCGTGGACCAGGTACAACCATTTTTAACACGGACTCGGAAGCGTGAGGATTTGAATAGCCATGCGGGGTTCCAAAGTGATAACCTGCTGTGATATTGTGGGTTATAGAGCGCAAGGATGCTTAAGCACTTAGCATTGCAATAATACGGTACAAGTATTAGGTTATTAGGATGAACCATGTGCATGAGAACACAAGCGACAGCTGTATCGTGGGAAAGCTATCATTTGAGTCTCTTCGTGGGACCAAGTTAACCACGACGAGCTTCACAGCGTCCAAGCTCCATATGAATGATATATGCACTGAGGATTTCTCTGATTCACTCACCAGTAGCGTGCTGCCCGCAGAGATGTGTATGCAGCTCACCTCTAGCGAGTGGTTCCGAAAGGTAGAAGGCGGATGCACTGCGATAGCATGTCAGCAGATACAGTACACAGCCAATAGACAAGAGATTCAATCGGCAGGGCAGACCATGGAACAGGGTGACTAGAAATGATAAAGTAGATGTATATATATGATGAAGAATGCAGTGACAGAAGATGATTTGACCCCGCCTGACTCCAAATCTCCAATAATTGTATTGGAAACCATACTAATCAGTGAACCTGCAAGCTCTCTTGCTGGCGGTTAAGTACGTTGAGGTACTACAGCAGTTTATAACTACAGTCAACGGCGACGACAACGACAATAAAATAACGAAAGAACTTGTGAAGGTATGTAACAACATTCCCGGACGTGAAGTATTCTAGGAGGCTCCTGCAGCATACAGCGCAGTAGCCGCTGTCGAAGATTTGAGATACTTGTTTACTCCATCCCAACTCCCATACATGCTGTGAACTCGGTCTACACAAGGGAGCCAGGCGGATATGATGCGAGCAAGAGTTACAGCATCTGCTGTTTCAGACTCCGATGTCTCCAATCCCAATGATCGTAGGGAGGTATGTTGTATTGGTTCAGCATCAGGATCGATGTCTATAGTTGTAAGATTGATTGGAACTCGTAGTGTATGCAATTGTGGACATAGACCGAGCGCTGTGAATATTCCACGGAGGGAGACTTCGGAAGAAGGAACATGGTCACCAGAGTCGTTGATTTCCAGAGTGTGAATGTGCGGCCAACTAGACATAGCTTGCGAGAGCAAGTCATTGTCCAGGTAGATGTAGGAATCGCAACACATGAGCTGCAGAGTTCGAAGCTGTGTGAAGCAAAGGAAATGTGGAATTGGTGTCAATGTCTCGACGTCTTGGGATTCCGTAAAATATTCATCAAATAAACAAATGGATATTTTTTCTAGAGTCCGACACGCTTTGCAGCGGGACAAAGCATGAAAGAGTCGCTCGGCCTCTCCTGAAATCAGATACTTGGCTTCAAACTTGAACTCTTTCAGTGAGGGAAATTGCGAGTGTTGTATGACTGTGATGATCTCTGCGCCATCGTCCAACCGTCGAAAAGAAAGGCTCGTGATATTAAGGAATGATAAATTCACGATATCTTGTTCTGACAATGAAGGAGGGTCATTATAAGGATACCCTTGATCGATTTCCAATTTGAGAAGGGTAGGGACATAGGAGAGGTCCTTCCATGTTGTCGAGTCGAGCATCGGACAAGACAGAGTTACAAGCAGCGTGCACCAACGAATCCTATCGGATAGCAGGGGTAGCTCAGCCACATTGCCACCATTGCGCATTTCAGGATAAATGCGTAATTGCTCCAAAGCAATGCAACGTGTCACAAAAGATTGCAGACCCTCATTGACAGTCAATAGATGACATTGGTGCAGCGCGTGAGGCAGAATGAGGTCCAAATATGTGGTAGAAAGACTTAACGACCTCAGCCTCGGAAATACGCATGCATCGGCGGGAATGACAGAGAGTAGGTGGGGATCATCAGATTGTATGTTCAATGTGCGTATACGGGAAGAGTGACGCAGAAATTGATGGGCCTCATGGGCAGATAATGGCTCGACGCCTTTCGCCCAGGAAATAAAATTGTCCCGCTGTTATGTAGATGCTCAGTCAGCCGAAAAGCAACATGACGAAGTCGTGCACTGACCCAAGTCATACCCCTACTACGATATATCAGTGGATGTAGCTTTGTTACACAGCCTAGCAGTGGTTCTAACTCATGGATTTCAGTCCACAGCAAATCCATCGCAGGCTCATAGAAGATTTTGCATGTCCTTGCAAGCGCTGCAAGCAATTTCTGGGTCGATGTTGTTTGAGTAGATGGTATTGTATTCACATAGGCGAATATCTCCAGGAGGACTTCGGGAACAAGTAAAGCCTGATGCATCACTGGGATAGAGTCAGTAATCAAAACTAGGTAAATCTAAAAGCATTGCCTATATCGATGTGGGCTCACTGCAAGTAAGGAGGAACCGTGAGGGATACAAGAGACAGCTGTTTCGTGGGAAAGCCACCTCATTTTATTTTATTTTCCAACCACGAGTTCCACAGCGTCCAAGCTCCATATTAAAATGATATCAACACTGAGGATTTATCTGACCCACTCACTAGTAGCGTGCTGCCCGCAGAGATATGTGTGCAGCTCACCTCTAGCGAGTGGTCTCGAAATGCTCTTACAATCTCTGTTTCCGTCTCAGTCTTCCAAAGCTCTGCAGATGGACGATCGCCAGCAGCATCGACCATCTGTTGATAATGCGACCGCTATCTCTCTGCCCTGCAGATATCCCGTGCTTAATCAACCTTTTTACCCTCTTATAAGCGTCATCACGGCCTGATCATCTGCTGGCAATTGGGGAAGTAAAACATGGCTGTGATACCAGGCATATCATCTTCCGATGGCATTACTGATGTCATGATCGTATTTCCGCATAGAACAACTTTGTCGACGTGGAATTCACGGTTGCCTCCTCGAGCAAAACTGTGGTGAGTGGTCAAGGTATTTTTTGGATGCGTTCGAAGAAGCCGTGCTGAGCTGTCCTCGTGCGCTGTAAATTCTGATGCTGATGGTCAGCCCACCCACGCTGATAGCTCAGATCGGAGTTCGATGTTGCAAAGGGATCAGCCAAGATGAGGAGCGAAGACTTCTTGAATGTCAGTACAGTGGTCGTCCTTGCATATTTGCTAACCCACTTCTCACAATGATTTGATCGTAGCTTGTAGCGTTTGTCCCTCGCCCTCCGATGCAGTTTCTCTTTCAACGCCATTGGACTGGTTTCCTCATTCCATCGTCTCAACCATCAAGTACATCCAATCCTCTCCACTTCCTAAAACAACCCACGCAGCATCAGAGATGTGCACAGGGCTGAGTACAAAGCCTCGTGCTCCTTATCGGCCCCACCGTGCACGATGCATCTCGCAAAAGACGACCGTGACTTTCATCAACTTGTAACTTCACGTATTCGGCGCGACTGCTCTCTTCCCATTGGTTTTACATCAGATGAAGTATTGTCCGCGTCCGTGTGTCCTCACACTAGAACACATAAAATTAATGTATTTTTCTCCTATAGGGAAAGCTTACAAGCAAGAACCGGATTCACGGATATTCTCGTCACCTCCGAGGGAAAGGTATGTAGTAGCGTTTAGACCCAGGCTGCGAAGCGTGACGATTCTTTGCAGATTTCCAAGTGGTTAATCTCATCGTATATAGTCTGGAGGGCTACATGAGCATCTCATCTGTGGTGTCCCTAGGTAGTTATATACGATTGATATATTTGTGCTGCGTAGAGGGTGGACAACCGCAGCGTCCTGGCAAACTTCTTGTGTCTTTGCATTCTTTGCCTCCAACTCGTTGCTGAAGGGTTTGTTTCCTCGAGTTCAGCCGCTCTTGGGTGCCGCAGGACGGCCAACGCGGATAGAGGCTCCTCACAGGGTGGACTATCGTGATAAGTAGGGTAAAGTGCGCACGTAATGAGATTTGGATTCTCAGCGAGGCAGATGGTTTTCCATTTGTCGAATTATAATAGAGATAGCGCTCGGCGCTGACGAACCGCGGAAGATTCACCCTCAGAGTTTTTTTAGTGTAGAGGTATACAGTAAGTTCTACTATTATCATATCATCACACTTCGAATTACATGGCTGCACTGCGTAGATCATAACACGTGAAGATGTTTTAGTTTTACAGAAAGGCGTGAGGACCCGTGTAAGCAATTTAACGGTCGGAAGGGATAAAACTATTGCAACCATAGATAGAAGCAACCATACCAACAACGGCACGAACGAATTGGCGCGAACGATTGTAGCAACTCTAGCCTGAGGACGATCCCGAACATGAACATATCCCATTGGAGAAATCAGGTACTCGAGGCATCTCCCATAACACGCCGCACATTTCTCAAAGATGTGAGATATGCGTTGACTTCATCCCAAGGCTCCCAATCATCCGCAACTTTGTTAACTTGGTCGACGCAAGGGAGCCAATTGAGGATAATGCGAGCGAGAACTTCAGCATTCCCTATGGGAGACTCGGGTGTTTCCAAGTCCAATGTCCGTAAGGACGTATGTTGCGTTGGCTCAGCATTGGGATCGATGTCAATATTCACGGTGTTAATTAACACTCGAAGTGATTCCAATTGTGGACATTGGTGGATTGCGGTGAATAGTCCGCGGAATGTGACGCAAGGACGAATACCACAATCCTCTATTTTCAGCGTATGGATGTGTGGCCAAGCTGCCGTGGCTTCCAAGAGAAGGTTGTTGTCAAGGTAGATGCAAGAATCAAGACAATCGAGCTGAAGAAATCGGAGTTGTGTGAAGCAAAGGAGATGTGTAATTGCTTTCAAATAGTTGTGTTGGAGGTCATGATATTCGTTCAAGACAACAGTGAGTTGTTCTAGGTTTTTTTTGCAGCAGGAGAGCGCACAAAAGAGTTGCTCAGCCTCTGCCGAAGACATCACTTCGATCATGATCCAGAATTTTTTCAACGAGGGGAATTGTGAGTGCTGCAAGATTGTGGTCACGTATGCAGCACTCTCTACCGTGAAGGAAAGAGCCGTTAGATTAAGGAATGGTGAGAAATCGACGATGTGCAGATCCAACGGCCAAGGAGGTGCGCCATAGCCGCACACCTCACGAATTGCCACTTCCACCAAGGTAGGGAGGCTGGAGAGGTGCTTCCATGCTGCCCAGTCTAGGGATGGACAAGATAGAGTTACAAGCTGTTTGCACAAACGGACGCGGTCAGACAGCATGGATAGCTGATCTGCTGTGTTCTTGTCGAAAGCTTTAATGGATAAGTGCTTCAAAGCAGCACCAGGAACTGCAATATATTTCAGCGGATCTGCATTCACGGCAAAATACAGAACAATGACGTAGGGTGTGGGGCAGGAATGGGCCCATGCGTATATTAGAGAAAAGAGTTAATGATTGCAGCCTCGGAAAGACGCATGGCTCGATGTGGATTATTGAGAGGAGCGGGAAAAGGCGATCAGTAGATGGTAGGCACAACGAACGAATACGGGCGGAGTGATGCAAAAATTGATGGGTCTCATCGGCAGTCAATGGCTCGATGCCTTCTGCCCAGGCGTCGTCCCACTACATATTTGATCAGATGCTCGGTCAACTAATGATCGAAAAAAAAGAAGAGAGCGGGGTTAGTCGGGACTAGTCCGCACTCACCAGCGCACGGCTGCGATGATATATCAGTGGATGTAGCCTGCTTACACAACCCAGCAATGGTTGCAATCGATCTACTTTAGCCCACAGCAAATCCATCGCGGGTTCGTAGAAGGCTTTGCATGTCACTGCAAGCGATGCAAGAGACGTCCAAGACAACGGTTTTTTCCCAGTAGATGTTATTTGATTTACTTGTGCGAATATGTCCAGGAGGACTTCGGAAACAAGTAGAGCCTGATGCATCAGTTCTAAGTACGTTGATGGAGTGCTAAACGACACAGACAAGGAGTTGGAGATCGCACACACAGTGGTATCGATTACACTATTTATGCTCCGACTTGGTCTGGATTCTAGACGAATGAAGTTGGCGTAGTGTCTTTTATTAGACACTGTTCCATTGTAGGAACTACTTCTGTTGAAGACGGCTTGTTCTCACATGTGAAAGTAATCACGTTTTTTTTGGTATCCTTTCAAGTCACAGTGGACGAGCGAAATGAAGTTGCTTTCTTCCGTGAGCCCTGTCCTGGAGGTGCCAAAAGGAAACTCGAGTGCCTTATTCTATCGCCGGAGCAGCTCTAAGTCGGCTAGCCCTCTCACTACACTTCAGCACATCAGAAATGGTATGTGTAGATGTTTAACGAAAATGCTGTTGTGATTCGCGGCGCTTGAATCTGGCTGTTTCAATGCTTTCTCCTTCCATATCGCCTATAAGATCAGCGAGAGTTCGTGATGTTTGCTTTGAAAAACTCGATCTTGTATTTTCAAATTTGCGCTCTTCAGATGAAGAATGTAATCAATCATGCGTGCAACAGTTTGAGATAATATACCTTACTAACGTTGAGGTGATCAACGATCGCGTTTCAATACCCGCCTTCATGTTGGCTGTTCAGACATGTATGAGTATGTGGGTGATGAGCTACACGAGATCGGTTACACACATTTCCTATACGGTTTACTGCAATCCTTGGAACGCGTCGCGGTACCGGGTCATCTCGACACCAGAAGAGTGAGCGAAAGACAGTGCACTAGGCTTCTGTGATCGTGTTGTTACAGCTTCGATGGCATCAGATGCGAGGCATGAGCTGCGGACGATGTGCAGGACGAATTTCTCGAGCGTGAGGTACGCAGTGCTTTCGATTTCCTGTCATGATGATCTTCAGT
Source organism: Suillus hirtellus (assembly GCA_016695485.1). NCBI lineage: Eukaryota > Fungi > Basidiomycota > Agaricomycetes > Boletales > Suillaceae > Suillus > Suillus hirtellus. The sequence goes on from MU172366.1 coordinate 43,450, forward strand.
ATCGTCACTGTTCAGCAATCAATGGAAGAGAGAGAATACGTGCCTCTGATATCTGTTTGATGATTGCAGGGTAGTCTACTTCGTGCATACCAGCTTTCTCATAGAATGTAATGTTCGTGATCACCCTCTGCTTTGCTAGGCGTTCGGGGGGATTGACGCCAATCAGCACGGGTATGATAAGGTCTTTCACAGACACTTTTGCAGCCTGCTGCAAACTGTCTTTGCCCCTCGGTGTAATCACCTCAATCTCAAAATCGTTCGCAAGTAAGATCTGTTTCGGAAGGCCAACGACGACGCGCACGGCGTCCACATTCTCTCCAGCCAGAGCGAACGCTTTCTGAGTGACCTCATGCACGAGTGCACGAACATCAGTATAAGATGCCGAGAGCGCTGAGACAGCTTTGGTGAGATGACCATAGTGGATGGAGTCTAGGACATTGTCAGACTGGCCGGAGATCTCAAGGAAGGAGGGCTTGAGATGCAGGTGGACGGTGATAGAGACGGGCTGTTCGCGTGAGCGTCCCCAGCAATCTGCGCCGATGTTTGCCGTGAGCTGGATGGTGTCGACGAGCACGACATCGGTGGTGGTGGGCAAAGACATCGTCAACAGCCGCTCGGGAACTTCCGACATGGTCCAATATTAATAGTATTGTGCGCGAGAAAGGAGAGAACAATATTCACGAGTAAAAACCACCTGCATCATGATGTACTATTAGTCTATATATTGTACGGCCAGTCCGAATCGCTTTCCTGCAATAATATATACATTGTACAAGCTCTAACATAATATGATACCAACAAAGACACGAACGCACACGAAACGAAATGAATGTAGCCACTCTAGGATGTTCTCGGACATCCATATTGAAGTCGGGTATTATCATGGCAGCAGTCACATGACAATGACGCGAGACGTGCATTGACTTCATCCCAGTCCGATTCACATATGTACTGGGCAACTTGGTAGACACAAGGGAGCCAATCGAAAATGATGCGAGCGATAGCTTCAGCATTTCCTATGGGAGACTCGGGTGTTTCCAACCGCAACGTATGCAAGAAGGTATGCTGTATGGGCTCAGCATCAGGATCGATGTCGATATTCACAGTGTCAATAAACATTCCGAGCGCTTCCAACCGAGGACATTGACGGATTGCGGTGAGTAGTCCGTGGAATGTAACGGAAGGAGAGATAGCGCACTCTTCTATGTGCAGAGCTTGGAGGTGCGGCTAAGCTGACATGACTTCCAAGAGAACGTTGTTGTCAAGGTGGATGCAGGAATCATAACTACGGAGTCGCAGACTTCGGAGCTGTGTGGAGGAAAGGGAAAGAAGATGTTAGATCGCTGTTAAAGGCCTGCGTTGGGGGTCGTTGTATTCCTCCCACATAATAGTGAGTGTTTTCAGGGTCTGTTTGCATTGGGATAGTGCACAAAAATGGTTCAACCTCTGTCGAGGCCAAAGTCTCCACACCGATCCAGAAACTTTCCAATGAGGGGAATTTCATGTGTTGCAGCACGGTGGTCGCGTATGCAGCACTGCTGTCCGTAAAGGAAAGAGACTTGAGGTAAAGGAATGGTGAGATATGCTGTTCCTCGACCCAAGGAGAGGCACCAAGACTGCTACGAACTTCGATTTTCACCAGGGTAGGGAGGGCGGGAAGGTGCTTCCATGTTGCCCAGTCGAGGGGTGGACAAGACAGAGTTACGAGCTGATTGCACAAACGGATACGGTCAGACAGCTTGGGCAGTTGATCTACTGTGTTATTGTCAAGGTTTTTGTTTGCATAGATAAATTCAACAAAGCAGTACCAGGAATCACTTCCTCTGGATCGTAATATACATAATAATCGCGCAGGGTGTGGGACAGGAATAGCTCTAAATGTTTGGAACCCGAAAGACGTAACTCCCGTAGCCTCGGGAAGAGGCATACGTCGGCGGGGATGACTGAGAGGAGCGGAACAGCCCCATCGTCAGAGAGTTCTATGACCAATGAGCGAACACGAGTGGAGTGACGCAAAAATTGACGGACCTTGTCGGCAGATAATGGTTCGACGCCTGCTAGCTGTGGGCCCCACTTCCACTATTTGGTAGAGGTTAAGTCGGTCAGCCGATGAACGAAAAGAAGTAAACAGAATGAAAGTAGTCTAAACTCACCAACGAACTATACACCAGTGGATGTAGCCTCGTTACACAGCCTAGTAGTGGCTTTACCCCATATATATCAGCCCACAGCAAGTCCATCGCGAGCTCGTAGAAGGCATTGCATGTTGCTGCAAGCGATGCAAGACATTTCTGACCCGGAGACGCTGTGATGGATGGCGTGTAGATGGTAGGCGGTAGTTGTTCCACGTATGTGAATATGTACAGGAGGACATCGGAAACAAGTAGAGCCCGATGCATCAGTTCTCAGTTGATGGAGTACTAGTACTTACCTGTTGAGTGTTACCACTTATACTATAACCCAGACAAAGCAGACAAAGAACAAAAAAACTTAGGTGCATAGTAGGTGCCACTGAGCGCCACTACCCGAAGCTGTTGCAAATCCGAAATCGTGCGTTCGACTCCGACTGCGCCATCTCACGAGCATAAAAATAAAGTTCAATCGGACCAAAATTCTATCTCGATCATAATATCGTTGCACAGCACTACGTAGATCTCGCAAGCAAGACCAGAAATTAGCGGTACATGTACTCAAGCACCGTTCCGCGAAGAATTAGATGACTATCAATACACAGTATGACGTGTCGTAGCGCTCGTTAAACGTCGTGAAAATACATAAAAAAGATAAATGCCTCATCGCAAATATATGACGCCTCGTGGCAAATGATGTGAAGCATCGTGGCAAAGGTACGATGCATCGTGGCCGCGGCGAAGATATACGATGCATCAGCAGCATGATACAACGCCTGGCAGCGGAGATTCAATCTCTGCTTCATCAGGGAAGCCAGCACGCACAAGTCTGCTAGCTACAAGCCGCAGACAGGGACGACTTCCGCTGGACGAAATGGCCAGAAGATATATCAGCACGGCGAGCTTTCCAGCTCGAGCGCGAACGCGTGCTACATCGGTCGTTATTTCGCATCATCAATGTAGCGACGAGCTGAGGCATAGTGAGGACAGAGGGCATAGGAGCGCTTGTGGGCGGTGGGGATGATCGTGGTGAGAGCGTGTCAGATGATAGACTGTGGAGGTTTAGGACTGTGTCGGAGTGTACAGATTGGGATGACTCTGCCTGCGCGGAAGAAGGAATAGACGCGTCATGATCACGAGGCATCTCTGGGATGCCATCAGTTACCAATGACCATCCATGTTCAATTAATCGTGTCTGGATCCTGCGTGCCAGGAGCACATCTTGCCCCTCAAGGGTCTGTGCATCAACTGGCGCAACATCCTCTCCCTGAACACAGTCCCACGGATCTGTACTGCAGTTCGATACGAGGCTGCGATGCACGGTAGCGAGGATCATCAAGTCCGCGACTTGGCGCCAACTTTTACGCGACCGCTTGCGCACAACAGGGTCTGTACTCCCGGACCTGCTACTCTCCCTTGACTTGGCCTTTCTATCCCGTCTGGGACTCGATGGCTGGGAGAGCGTGGCAATAGCTTGGGATCGCCGTTTCCGAAGACGGGTTTGCGCAGAGCACGGAGAGGCGGTGCCATTACAGGATGAAAACAGAGCTGATGGGAAAGACTGTGAATCAACGCTATCGGTTGTCCCATCGAACATTTGAACATCCATTACGCTAGAGACATCATCTACAGGTGACGTGGAAGGGAAGGGTATGACACTCCGGACATCCGGTAGATCGGGGGGAGATGGTAGGAGCGCCCGCGACTGCGAGGAGCTAGCGCATGTCGCTGAAAGGGAAAGGGTGGGTGGGGCTTTGCACGGGCGGGAGGAGAATGGGAAAAGAGCGTTATGGTGCTTTGTCGATGTTGAAGACTTGATACGACGGTGCAAGTTGGTTGTGTCGGCGAAAACGGATCCCGCCCGTGTTACGCGCGATGCGTGGTCTCTGACTAGTATTGGGTGTGCTGCCATCGTTAAAGCCATGGTGCTGATTTTCTCGACTCGAACTTGACTCGAACTTAAATTTCAACCTGGGAATTAGCGATCTGATCTGATCGTAATGCGAAAGTAGTCCAAAGACGAGTATGAGAGAGGTAGCGGGGGTTAGAATCTTCCAGCGATGACCAGCTGCAAGATGAAATAGAGAGAAGAGAAGGTCAGCCCCAATCGTTTCGCCAGCGGAACTCAGACCTTTATATAAGGCGGACTGACCGGTCCAAGGGAAATGTGAAAGGTGTGAAAGACCCTTTTGTGGGGAACACGAGGCGTGCTATCCTCTTAAAGACAAATAAAAATAAACATGATCCCACGACGCGTCGGTCACGTGTATCGTGACATTCAGCGAAGGTGCCGGAACCGGAAACGCATACTTACATGAAGGACGAAACGGGTTCTGAGCCCTACGCTCTGTTGTACTTGGTGTTAGTGCGGCGATACAGGACGCTAGCTTCGGGCTGAGATTTGACCGGATCCGCAGATGCAATCCTGGCCGCGGTATCATCAGAATCAGTTTCTCCAACACGTCTACAGACGACTAAACCATGTACATAACACTAACGAAGCGAACGAAACGTCACAGGGTTGCAAAGAAAATTTCTCAACTAAAAACTAATCTATAATTTTCGCGCCAGCCTGTCTCCAAATTTCTACCACAGCTTCATCTCCAGCATTAATTGCATTCTGCACTGTAAGTCCCACATAACCAGCCTCGTTCTCCATCCCCCCAAGATTCGCACCTGCGCTCACAAGTGTATCGACAATGAGACCATGGCCCTGACGTGCAGCCTGCTGACCTCAGCCACTCAAACCTGAAGTAAAATTACACAACACTCACATAATACAAGGCAGTGTGTCCCAATCCGTCCCTGAGATGCACTAACGCACCGCTCTCTAGTAATTTTTCGACACACCTCATATTCCCGTTTAATGCCGCGACATGTAAAGGACTCCGTCTACTGCCCGCATCCAGACAATTTACGATACCTCCTGGTACGACAACTTCTGCCGTTCCCTCAGTCATACCCGAATATGAGGCTGTGCCTGCTGAAGTAATGCAGAACTCAAGTCCCTCGACGTCATCCCGCGCAACAGCAAGATGCACGAGAAACGGTAAGAGCGCAGCTTCTGTACTCGCACGCTCTGCGGCAGTGCGATTCCACGGAGCTGCAGCGTCCTGTGCTTCTTCTCCGATCACAATCTGAGGGATATCTGCCTTCGGTGCAGATGAAGAGAGACGAACGAATTGAGAAAGCAGTCCACACAGGTCTATGCTCATACCGTCTGATGACGGCGCCGCAGCCAGAGATGGCACCGGTGGCGTGAGTTCGCCTCTTAAAGGAAGACTTATAAGTGAGCGGACTTCGGCTGCGGTAAGTTCGGGTTTTGCTAGAAGGTAGCTGAGCTTGGTAAGAGCACACTTTCCGATAGTCAGTCAACTAAAATAAAAACTATATGGAAGATGACACACCTCGGGGGTCATGTCCCCGCCGGGAACGACACCGGCTTGAATGAGTGTTTGTCCTGTTTCGTAATCACCTGATACAGACCCTTTAATACACTGAGAGATAGCAACGATGACGACGCCTCTATCACATGCATCCTTGAATACAGCCAGGACATCTGGACGTTGGGAAGCATTTCCAGCACCAAATGTCTCTAGAACGATACCACGTGTCGGCGGGGCAAGAAATGCGCGAGCAGTGGTACCTGTCATGCCTGGGAAAAGACGAAGGGTTGCTGGAAAGTGTCAGGTTAGATAAAAATGTGTCCTGTAAGTGCTTACCGACGTGAGGACTCATTTCTTTGGGAGATGTCAGTGATATTGCTGAAGGAGTAGAAACATTAACGCTTTCCTTTGTAGGCTCTGAATCTTCGAAGGCTTGTCTGACGTAGGACGTCATTCCAATTAACAACTATATCTATTCCAACTGAAAAAAAAACTTCATGACCATTGTGAGGACGATATGCGTGTTCGCGCACCGTTCACAAGCGGGGGAAAATTAGGGCTATGAAAGGCATTGAGGTCGTATGAAGAGGCCTTTGATACTCTATTACCGCGGTACAAGGTGTGATTGAAATACAAGCTGCATTCTAGAATGAATAATAAACTACAGCTGCATGATAGAAATGTTAGAATTACCTGGTATGATATAGTTGCCTGCAATAGACAGTGCGCCAAGAAGATTGTCGACAGCGTCGTTCCGAAGTTGTGAGAGAGGTATTTGAGCTCCGGTGAGGATCTAGTCTCGTCGCATGAGGTTGATCATATTATTGGAGGATGCAAGACGTACAACAGTTTTACCGAGATCCTCGAGCAGGAAGCTGAGTGCGCTGGAAGTGTATGACATGGTATCGGTACCATGTAATACTACGAATGCATCGAAAGAAGTGTAGTTTAGCTCGATCTCTGCGGCTATGCGGATCCAATCTGTCCTAGTCAAGATTGTGAATGGGAGAAACCTAAGAGTAGTGTAAAAGACGAGCACCGTCCATTTCCATGTTGCTACTATCAAGCAGTGGATTCCACTGATTTTGCTAAGCTATTGGCTGAGCGATGAGTATATACGGACGACTAACCTCAAGAATTGCATAGCGTATGCGTTTCGTATGACCGTTTCCGGGAACGACACTCCGGGGAGTCACAAGACTTGGCAGACGTGTCTCATAGACACCATCAGCGACATTTCGACATTCTGGTTGCTCATTCACTCTCTGAATCTGCGAAAATATAGACGGAGAAAGGGTAACCGTGGTACCAATCGGGCGGGAGGACTTGATGAGAAGGGTGGGCTGATTTGATGCACTCGGAGTCGTGATATTATCTGTGCTGACTGGAGTGGACTTTCCGCTATTGCTCCACTCTCTATAACCTTCTACGGATGCAGCGTTGGAGAAGAGGGAGTCTTGCAAAGGATCATGGAAGCGTTTTTGGCTCCGGAGGGTATCGGTGAGGAAATAAGGTTCAGGAACGTAACCTCGTGAGCTGACGAGCATTCCGATGGTTCCGCCTGTGTATATAACCAATACTCTGGCTTCATCCGAACGTGTTTCCATTGCGCATGGAGTCGTCGTTGACCTAGCCGTTCCGATTACGTGTCCGTAGTACGTAGCGGTACGTTTGGTGGTTGTTGCCAACGTAAGTTAACAAGTTCGGTCGAGTTCCACCTCCGATATATAACTTCCGGCCGCCGAGTCCGGTATTCTCGCTGAGGATCGCTCACAGAGCCACGAGAGATGTTACCCATCTTTCTCGCATACGCATGCCAACTAACAACTATCAAACACCCGGCGTATGCCCATCTTTCATCTATTGCCTAGGCGGTTTTGATGTCAAAATACACAAATAATCTAACTAGAATCGGTGGTTCGTGCGATAATTCCACCGGTTCATAATCTTTTTACCTCGTCGACAAATCACTTCCTATACAGTCTGATCTGCATTCTTGGATTGTTCAAGGATACAGAGGATGAATTCAGAATTTCAGTTGTGGTCACTGCATAGATGCATGGATCAAACGAGACGCACAATCCAACAATGAATAGCCAAAGTTCACAATCAGCTGTGACACGTCAAACATCAGCCATGTCTTCTGTGACCAATATGAAGTAACAAATGCCAGTGGTCAGACGATGAGAGGTCTCCCTGGCAAGGTACAGGGTGTTGTGCACCTGCCCGGGGGACGACGCATCATCGCAGGTTTGTGGAATGGGTCACTTGAACTATGAACCTGGAAAGTAATCCAGATAGAATACGAATGGCGAGATGAAGGGACTCTATATCTGTGATTAATGTTCACTATCGTAACATTATCTCCGAACGACAAAACTATTACGAGTGGACGCACTGGTAGGATAGTGACGTTGCGAGATGTAGAGACGGGGAGGGTCATCGCCAAATGGACGGGACACGCTGATTGGGTGTGATTAGTGTGCTGGATGAACGAGTGGCCATGTGAGTGGATCCAATGATGGGACGGCAAGAGTATGAGATATCAAGAACGGATAAACAGTATTTGGTCCAATCAAAACCAGCAGAGGTGGGGTGATGCACCGAAACATCAAAAATCGCGATGTGAGGATTTGGAGATGCCCCACAAGAAGAACATGGCGCGAAATGCAAGTTTGAAGGGGAATGAAAGATCGAGACGAAAGTAAGACAGATAGATATTAAGAATGAGACTTCCGGCTGAGATGATGGATGTTTGAAACGTTGGGAAGAATTCGACAATGTATACAGCGTTCTTTGAAGTATCGTAGCGAGTGGTTGAGGGAAATGATATGGCTGTGCACCAGGATGATAAGGACAAAAGAAAAATGATGCGAGGCTGCACCTTGTGTGAAATGTGATATAGTGAAATGATACAATTATGATCGGCTCGTCCTGGCTTCTGCTTGGATACATCAATGTGTTGATTAATGTCCATCATATCATGCGAAAACAATATCTGCGCGCATGGTACACTGTGATAAAGATAGTAACTTCGTTCATGAAAATGAGATCTAATCCAAAGATATTATACGGCATACCTGATAGTCCGAGTCGTTTCGACCAAAGCGGAGGCAAGTCTCCAGCTGCGGCCGAGTCTTCATCCTTGTAGAATCGTACCTGCACCTCAATAACCACCAGTTAATGAACATTCTGTCAGTCTGCTTGACCACGGCGCGTGTATCGATCTGCCTCTAGACGACCGTGACAAGGAACAGATCATGACATTTTGCAACGTGTTCTGTCAAGGTTTACACGATGGTTAATAGTACTACTAGTAGTAAACATGAGGTCAGGACATGTCTGGGAGACATACAGATGGTCTAAACTTACCGGAAGTGCATCATACTGATAACGACCTTCCTCGCGGATTGGCTGCCATGCGTTTCATGAACTTCGCAAGCCTGTGCTGGATCATCAATTTGAGATCACCGTGATCAGCGCTCAGTTCGTCTTGTCAACACCACGATTACACAATGCCCAATACCCTATGGCGTGGGAAAAGTCCCAACAAGGAAGTATGGTGAAGAGTACGAGGCATTCGAATTTTCGAACGGTATTTGGACAACAGTGCACAGAGCATCTCTTATTGTAATCCATCGTAGTAAACATTCGAAGGTGAACGGATGATATTTGCTTGTATGAAGCTATAGGAGATTTCCGAAAAATTAACATATTGCGTCTCTCGTGACTCGTCTGCTTCTATCACAACACGCTCCGTAGGCCCAGCCTGAGACTCGTAGCTGATTTCCATCAATCTAGACGCCAACTTTTTGTCGCCGTTCTGATATGAGGTGACCCTAGCCCTAGCCGACTTATTTCAGAATGCTAACTTACACATCAGGCTAGTCCCACCTACGTAAGGGTCGTGTTCTTGTCGCAATCTGCCACCAGTGGGATCATTTGAGGGTCCAAGTTTATCGCTCAAGCGTTCATGTATAGCTTCAGGTTGCATGTAGGTGTCGATTTTGGGTGTGCTATTTGCGCCTCAACCAGTTTGGAAATTCAGGCAGAGCGCTGGCTCGACGATATAAGGACAACATCATAGCTTGCGGAGTCGCTTCAAGCTCGAGGCATTTTTTTGTACCGTTGACACAGCTCAAGTCCAAGTTCCCCAGCCTTTCATACAACCACTTCATCATCACAAGTTGCTCTTGTTCAACAGACCATGTTGGACTTACTCTCCAAAGATCGAATAGTCAACGAGGCAGGCCTCAGAACCGCCTTGCATCATCTGGACACAATCGTTTCAAGTTCAGGAGCAACCGCATTACAAGTTACGGTCAAGCATATGTTGATGTCACCCCATGTTTTTGCATATATTATTTCTGGTATCTCACAAACTTTCTTCGAGCGTCATCAACTCTGACTCTAACAGTTTGGGATCGCCGTGAGGCAATGATCTCACAGATCATGACAGATTTTCCAAGGAAACCCCAAGAATATCCAACATCCGTTGCGAGAACAATGCTAGACAATCTGTCTATGTACTTTCTAGCTTTTCCAGCTGAGTCTCTAGCGATGGATGTCTCTAGGGACATCACCCGCCACAGAGGCTTCGTTGAGGACGCTTTACCTGTACTTTGCGCGTTGACAACTATGAAATTTTCTGGTGCAGGGTCGTTTGAAGACGAGATCGGTGTTTGCGACGAATCTGATGACGGATTTGTCAAGAAGAAAGTGCCTCAGAAAATGCGCAAGCGCAATCGCCCGAAAGCTCATACGTCTATCGACGCATCTATCTTCCTGAGGCTTGATGTGGCTATGCCTCTCACGAGCGAGGCTGCCGCATCATTGTCTACTCACATTCTTACGAAGCTGAAAAATGCTCTCTTGGTGAGTATACTCGTTGCTTTTTGACGTTTTCCCTGACAGCTCTCCATAAGTTCTATCTCTCGCTTCTGCGGAGGACGGAATTAGCAGGCGACATTAAAGCCTTACTCCTCCCAAACGTGGGCGAGTCTGCCAAAGATGTTGCGCCTGAGGTTTCGTCAACCGAGGATGTCGAGAGCCCAACAACCCGACCCAAAGCATTCAAAATGGTGCAGCCTATGAAGGCCGCGCTTTACTTTGACAATGCGGACGGGTTCGGAGAGTGGCGAATCCTCATATCTACGGAGGCCTACAAAAATTTGCGTGAATTACGTGAATCAGAAAAGAAGATATTCAAGATCATCGTCGGGAAGATCAAGTCTGTCTTCTGATGAATCTCGCTGTAATGATCTCATTGTTACCACAGAGAACTATCAAATGGTCATTTCTCAGACGATAATCACAAGCGACTTAACGGCCCGGATGCAGGCATACCCATCTACGATGCCAAGATGACAAAGGACATACGATTGGTAGTAAGTGTAATTTAACATACGTCGTTTAGAGCAGGAGACGACCGACCTTTTCTCACAGTACCAAATTGATTGTGTTCCTGACCAGGATGGAAAGGTACGTCGTTTTTACATCAACATCGAGCTTGATATTGAGACTGGAGTCTTGACAGTCCGAAAGACAAGGTGAACTGTCAGCAGCAACTACATCCGTCCGTCATCAGCACTCATATGAACTCCAGTGATCAAAGTATACGGCATTTATACGCATGCACAACCTGGCAACATATGGGATGCCTTGGGTAGCCATCTCGCGTGCAAGGGCAGAGAATATCGTAGAAGGTGAGGAACTTTTCGGCTCTTTATGCAATCCAGTGAATCGTTGCTTGTGCAGGTGTATCTTTCGGAATAGGCCTGTCCTCTTTAAAGATGGGGTGATTCTGCCTGCATCATTCCCATCAGCTGAACCCGAGCCAGAATGCTCAGGAGGCCTACTTAATTTTAGTGATAAGGACATGGACCGAGTTGAGTACTTTCACTTGTCATTTGTACAGTCATTGATCCATGACATAGCTTCACACTCTACTTGTGTACGAATTTCTGCTATCCTTATTCAAATTGGTTTCCATCTAACAATTTTCCAGTTTGGAGAAATATGTCACATTCTCGCAAGTAAGCCTATAATTACGATTCATAGACACGCAATTATTGACTCGGTAACCTTTTATTTTAGGCGTTCCTGCATAGTGAGTGATCTTGTAGTCGGCTCGCCACCTCCTCTTATGTTTACAAAAGGTCTGATCGCAAACCAAGACGTACAGCACGTCTTTATGCTCACGTGAGTTCTGCCCCAATGTGACGCATTTTCTTGTCAATGTTTGTTCAGACCTCAAGAACAAAAGATTGTCGAGTGTATCACGTCATGTTACGTCTTGGGTCGCAGCGGTACGGGGTAAGTGTCCTGCCCCTAATATGAGTAGCTTATTTATCGCACTCAACTAGAAAAACCACGACGATGCTGTTTAAGATTCTCGGTATTCAGCGAGCTTGGGAGATGAGTGCCGTCGACATGCCGAAGCCACGCCAGATCTTCGTCACCAAATCCAGAGTGCTCGCTACGAAAGTGGAAGAGTATTTCACGAAGCTTCTCGAATCTCTGGCATTGGCAGGCTATACCCTGGAGGAACTTGCAAAAGTGAAGACGCAAAGTGTCCAGGAGGGCCTTGTTGATCTTGACGACCTGCCCGAATCACAGATGAATATACCGATGAGATACAGCGGACTTGAGGATAAGCACTTTCCTCTTTTTCTCACTTTCGATCGAGTGCGTCTCAATCCGCCGTCTAGATAGTTCCCAAGCTAATCGAAACTTTATGTAGCTGGCGAAAATGATCGCGGCAGATGTCTTGGACGAGAAAGATAGCGCAGGAGCTTTCTTCAATGTTGATGATGCTGATGCGCATGACTGTTTCGTTACCTATGACGTATTCGCAAATCAATACTGGCCTCATTTTCCACAGAATCTCAGCAAGAATCTCAGTAGCGTTCTTTTCTCTTATGATGACAACAGAGTACTGACACTACTTCGTCAGATCCGTGGTTGGTTTTCAGCGAATTCATGGGTTAGTGCTATTGGCATTACATCGGCGCCGATAATTCCTGAATATACATACAGGAATCATCAAAGGTTCCGAACACGCATTGACCTGTCCTGAAGGAGTTCTCGATCGTCCAACCTACCTCCTTCTTCCTCATCGTTCGAACCCAAATTTTGCGAATCAGAGGGGAATTCTGTACGACATGTTCGAGCATTATACGAAAATCAAGAGGCAGCGACGTCATCATGATGTCGCAGACCGGTATGACCTATTCCCCTTCTTACCCAAGTAATGCCACGATATATTCCCAAACAGCACGCATGCGATACTCCATGTCTTCCAGAGCAAGAAGAAGTTCCCTGTCCAACAGATCGATTATTTGTATGTGTTATTATCCCCACCAATGCATCTTGCCCCTGATCACCTGTACTAGGTATGTCGACGAAGCGCAAGACAACCTTCTGATCGACGCACTCTGTAAGCGGCTACTCCATCCTTTGTTGACACAATCCCCTGAGAGCTTTCTGTGATAGTTTTAAGGCAATTATGCAAGAATCCAGACGGTTTGTTCTGGGCTGGGGACACCGCACAGACGATTTCTGCAGGGAGTTCCTTCAGATTTGATGATCTTAAAGCGTTTCTCTATCGTGTCGAGGTAAGCAGACAGGGACTTAGCTCGGGCCTGAATTGATACCTTAGAGCAGCAGCAAAATATTTCGATCAATTCCGCAGAGGCGTGTCTTCGTCAGCCTGCGATGTTTCAATTGGCGATCAACTACAGATCACATGGTGGAATCGTCAACTGCGCAAGTTCTGTGATCGAACTCATCACAAAATTTTGGCCCAACACAATCGATCATCTTCAGCCAGAAAAGGGGGTGGTTGACGGGCTGAAGCCTGTATTTTTTACTGGTTGGGATAAAGACGCCGTTGATTATAAACAGTTCCTGTTTGGGGAGAGGTAAGCAGACTTGGACTATACCCATCTTTCCCTCCTGAGAGTTCTTCCAGCGGCAAGCACATTGAGTTCGGAGCCGAGCAATGTAGAGTAATTGGTTGGGGGTTTCATTCACACACTGACAAGGTATCTAGGCATTCTCGTGCGTGACGATGCAGCACGTCAGAAGTTACGAGACCAAGTTGGTCAAATTGGGCTAATTATGTGAGTCGTATTAAGACTACCTTTGCTCTGTGTTTTCCTATTGACATATGTATACAGGACGCTTTATGAGAGCAAAGGCCTAGAATTTAATGATGTGAGAAAGTTAAGTTGACTATCTAATGGATGTCTGACTTCGGTCAGGTGCTGCTGTACAACTTTTTCGAGGATTCTGCTGTAGATCTGTCGCGATGGCGCGTAGTTCTCAACGGGGTAGACGGTCAAGGATATGCACCGAACTTTGAACGAGACGAAGCGCGATACGCTGGGGTTTGTAGCGAGGTAGGCACACCGATCCTTGAAATGAACTTTGACTTACTTTTATTAGCTCAAACTTCTTTATGTGGGAATCACACGAGCAAGGAAGAACATATGGATCGTGGACAAATCTGATAGATCGGAGCCGATGCGTGTACGTTGAGAGCAGCATGTTGGCGTGACTCGACCTGATAGCTATTTTGCTTCAGATATTCTGGACGTCTCGCAATCAGATCCAGAATTGTACCCCCGGCACTGATGTCCCCCATCTAGCCGTCTCCTCGACTCCAGAAGAATGGGCGTCCTTCGGGCGCTCACTATTCTCGCACAAGCGCTACTCGCAGGCTATCCACTGCTTCGAACGTGCTAATCTTCATCGTGAAGCGAAGGTTTGTGAAGCATATGAACTGCGAGAAGTCGCACGTTCTAGCGTCGGAGCGCCCTCACTCAGCGACCAAAAAAGAGCTTTTAACGTGGCTGCCGATGCCTTTACTGATTGCGCGGCGACCGCGACAGGAAATCAGAAACTCCAATATTATCGTAACTCGGCGGGTTGCTATGTTCGAGCAGGGAATGACCTCAAAGCTGCTAAGGCCTATCTCAATGCTCAAGAGTTCGAGCAAGCGGCGAAGAGGTATCGCAAGGCTGGACGGTTTGACAAGACCCTCCATGTCCTTAATGACCATGGCACGGATATACATGAAGACACCAAGACGGAGTTATGGACTGTGTGCAGACTGTTTTACTGCAGCAGGAACAACGCTCAGTAAGCCTTAGCTCTCCACAATGTTTTTATTTAATAGCAATTGCGCAGGCCCCCCTTGCCACTCTTCTCGACATTTGATGAGGAACTCGAATTTCTGGAGGACTATGATCTCGATGATGCTCGTGCCTCACTGCTTGAGTCTCACTCGAGGTACTATGAGGTCGCAGAACTCCACTTGTCGGAGAATAGGCCCTTGGAAGCTGTCCGGGCATTCATCAAGGACGACAGCAACGTCGATTCTAATGTCCGTGCGGCCGATACTATATTGGAATACTTTTGGCGCAAATGTTCCTTTAGAATCACTGTAAAATCCATTGCTGAACCGATGCAGCATTTCATAGCTCTTGCTGATCAACTAGAGGCGAACACACTAACGCCGACCACACGTGATCTAGTACGTATTAGCAGCTTCAAAGTGATCAGCTAGACTGATCGACATCCAGATATCGATGTTCCAAAACATATTGCGCAAAAATCACGAGCCGTTGAGAAATCTTGCGCTTGGCTTCCATCAACAGAACAACCAGCCAGCAGCTCTCCTTTGCCTGGACCATGTATTCTCTCGAGCCATAGATATTCGAGCTTTTACGGTCGATGAAATGCGACGGTTCCTTCAACAGTTTCACGCCTATGCGCGACTGCTCTATCTAATTTCGACCTTCCCCGACCCCATGGAGCATAGGGGTATCCGGAGACTATTCTCCATCGTGCGGTTGTCCGGGGACAAGTTTCTCATACCAAATGGAACGTTCCTCCACAACAAAATGATGGAAGTCCGGCAGGGCATCACTTGGGTATCGGAAAGTCCGTCCGGGTATACAGCTTCTCGTAGTAACGTCACACAGCTGCTACAACGATCCTTTCGAACGATCCTGAAAGACAAAGTGTCGGAGATCGATGCTATGTGTTGCAAATGTCCCGTTTTCTCGCAATGCCTGCAATTCTTGATATCCGGAGTGTGTGGAAAAGATAGTTGTCCCCAAGAGCATGTTGCGGTATCGAAATTGGATCGCCAGTATTACAACAACCGCGTTGCCATCCACATCTGGCAGATTCTGATCTTGCAATTCATGTATTCCGCTCACCCATACATTGACCGAAGCAAAAGGTACGCTTGGATGTAACTTTCATCAAGTACTTACGCTGATTACTTTATCAGCATGAGGCACTGGCTCAAGCATCTCTACGAGGCTATCAATCCACCGTTATTCATTCAAGGTTCCCCTGCGGACCTTGACCTAAACCTGATGCCTCTTCGTTTAGATGGCATGAAAGTGGTGAAGCTCTGGATCCGCGAATCCTTCTACTCGCTCCACCCATTCCACGCTCAGGCTGAATTTTTGACGGCATTGATGGGAATAACTAGTTTGAGTTTTGCTTTTGACAGGGACGATGCACTTGCCTATATCTCCCGAGCGAAATGTACGATCTCTGGACCATTAGAACTCTTTCGCAAGAGGGACAATCGCTATATGGTCCTTGAACTGCTTAGTTCTTCCCGAGGAGCTTCCCGCGGCAGCATCTCATCGGGAATCGTGTATCTTCTGTGAGCGTTCTTGTTGCCTCTACATGATGCAGTGAACTAAGTGCAATTCAGGCATGTCCTCGATAATCGTTTGTATGCCAACCTCTCGGTGTTGTGCGACTGTATCGAGGACGTCTGCGGTGCTTTTATAATCAACTGGCGAATCGACCCACACTTGAATGAGTTTCCCCTTCACAACGCCGTCCTTCCATGTAACTGGCTGCTGTTTCCCCACAAGTTCACTACGGAGAAAAAAACCAACCTGTCTTTGATGGGCGAGCTTCTAGATGAGATAGCGAGGCTGGTCGAAGCATTGCGCATAGAAGCCGGCATGGGTGAGTCTTTTAATCTTTCAGAGATCCGAGATTACAATTGGGCAGATTTCCTCTGGCTGAACTACGCGAAATTTACGCCTATTCTCCGTAATGTTTTCATTTCCCGGATGTGAGTCCAATTTAGTATCCGCCGGCGATGTGCATATTGATCACGTGTATTGCAGCTGCAGGGTTCTCTGCCTCAGTACGTTTATTATCTCTCCAATACCCATCCGCTGCTGAATTGTGTTCATTAGTCGCTCATAACGTCAGCAATCGCACCTTGAGAAACAAAGTAGACAATATCATTCTTTCTCTACACACAAACGACCCTCCTTCGAATGGGCATCCAGTTAATTATCGGAAACTCGTGGATGACGTGGTTAGGTACACGACACCCTTGCCAGGATTGGCACCACCCCCAGACGGTTACCTGCGAGCTCTCCTGGCTTTCGACGACAACAAAGGAGTGGGCAACCTGGTGCATCTTGTCCACAAAACGATGAACCAGTGTGCCCGAGTCTGTATGGTCCGACAGCTCGTATACGAGAAGACCGTCGAGATCCCCCAGCTTCTTTCATCATACACAGTGATCACACAGCCTGCCCTGAGAGTAGAGGCCCCTACCTCTGCACGTCGCGTAAAACATCCCAAGAACCTGCCAGAGGTTACGCGGCACAATGAGAAGGAGATGGCGGAGCTGCAACCTCAGGAGTTTGAAGGAGAGGAAGAGAGGGAGCAAGATGTCACGGCGAATGCTGATGCCGAGACCCGTGATGCGTCGGAGACTTTGGATGAGGCGGCGACATTGCTTGCACCTGATCTTGACGAGTCGCTACGCACCAACGGACCATCGGTGGAGGAGCAAGAGGCAGCTCGCAATATTCAAAACGTATACCGTCGTTACGTCAGACGCCGCTCGAGTCGTGCAGTCAATGCCGAAATCGATGCGATATTCATGGCATGCCTGAAGCAGACGCAGTCCCCTGAATGGTGTCCGGGTTATTACAGTTTGCTTTTCCTTGGACCGTTGCCTCACCTCCTGGTGTGCTTGGAGCGAGGCATTGCTCTGACTCACGCTGCCAAAACGAAGACGAAAGTCCTTTTCAACAAGGAGTCTCATGAAAAGCTTGAGGAGTTGGGCAAGCAGAGAAGCGGGATAGCGTCCGTCCCCACTTACTCGGCAATATACAATAGCTAACACCGTCCTACTTACAGAGCGCTCCTCAAGAAGGGATCGAAACTGCGCAAGCAGCTAGAACCTTCCTCGTCCGCCCATCGTGCCCGTGACATTGATGCACTCAGATCTGGAGTTCTAGAGGTCGAGGAATTCATGCAGGGAGTCCCCAGCAGCATGAAAGATATGCAATCCGACTTTCAAATAGCCTATAAGGGCATTGTCGCAAAGAAGGTTCATGCGGGAGAGAAAGAGAAACCCCCTCTCAATGTTGAGGGTATGAACGTCTGTTGATTTTGTTCACGTTGTGGAGTTGAGATCGTCTATCATATTGTACAATACGTATTTCCGTAAACCAATGCCTGTGCGCGCGAGAACAATCAAAAACGGGCACAGCTGGGGTGATCTAACCCGAAACATCAAGAATCGCCTGAGGATTGGAAGACGAAAGCAAGATAGAAAGGCATTAAGAATGAGACTCCCGGCTGAGACGATGGACCTTTGAAACGTTAGGAGGAATTCGACAATGTATACAGCGTTCTTTGGAGTATCGTAGTGAGTGGCTGACTCGGAGGGCATATGATACGGCTGTGCACAAGGACAAGGATGATAAGGACAAAAGAAAAATATTTGTCATGATGCGAGGCTGCACCTTGTGTGAAGATGTGATATAGTGAAAGGATACAATTATGATTGGTTCGTCCTGGCTTTTGCATAGATACATCAATGTGTGGATTATCGTCCGCCTTATTATGCGAAAACAGTATCTGCGCGTATGGTACATTGTAAATGTGAAAGAGAGTGACTTCGTTTATGAAAATGAGATCTACATACCTTGTAGTCTGAGTCGTTTCGACCAAAGCGGAGGTTGCTGCACAGAGCTCCACACCATCTTGATGGCATCTGCCCCACTGTTATCATTCGCTTTTAATATGCCCCAAGTCTCCAGCTGCGGCGGTGCTGCACCTGAGTCTTCATCTTCATAGAATCGTACCTGCGCCTCAATGACTTGGACATCCTGTCAGTCTGTTCGACCGACGACCACGGCGACGACCATGACAAGAAACAGATCACGACATTTTGCAATGTTGTCCTGTATGATGGTTGATAGTACTAGTAAATGTACATGAGGTCAGGACATGTCTGGGAGACACACAGATGGTCTGAACTTACCTGAAGTGCATCATACTGATAACGACCTTCCACACTCGCGGATTGGCTGCCATGCGTTTCATGAACTTCGCAAGCCTGTGCTGGTCCCTGGATCATCAATTCGAGATCACCGTGATCAGCGCTCAGCTGTACTTGGTTTTGTCAACACAAATTACACAATGCCCAATACCCTATGGCGTGGGAAAAATCCCAATAAAATATCATGTTGGTGAAGAGTACGAGGCATTCGAACGGTATTTGCAAGAGAAGGATAACAGTCTACAGACATCTCTTTAATATTGTAATCCATCGTAGTAAACATTCGAAGGTGAACGGATGATATTTGTTTCTATGATATAAAATGTATATGTAGCTACAGGAGATTTCCGAAAAATTAACATATTGCGCCTTTCGTCTGCTTCTCACAACACGCTCCGTAGGTTCCAGCCTGTGACTCGTAGCCTTATTTCCAAGAAAGATCAGTCTAGACGCTAACTTTTTGTCACCGTTCTGAAATGAGGTGACCCTACTAGCCCTAGCCGATTTATTTCGGAATGCTAACTCTTAACTTAACTTACACATCTGGTGATTCTGGTCCCACCTACGTAAGGGTCGTATTCTTTTCACTATCTAGGATCATTTGGGGGTCCAAGTTTATCCCTCATGTACAGCTTCAGGTTGCCAGCAGGTGTCGATTTTGGGTGTGCTATTTGCGCCTCAACCAGTTTGGAAATTCAGGCAGAGCGCTGGCTCTACGATATAAGGATTCCAACATCCTTACAGAGTCGCCTCAAGGTCAAGGCATTCCTTTATACCATTGACATAGCTCAAGTCCAAGCTCCGCCTTTCATATAACCACTTCGTCATCACAAGCTCCTCTTGTTCAACAGACCATGTTGGACTTATTCTCCAAAGATCGAATAGTCAACGAGGCAGGCCTCAGAGCCGCCTTGCGTCATCTGGACGCAATGTCAAGTTCAGGAGCAACCGCGTTACAAGCTACGGTCGAACATATGTTGTCGTCACCCCATATTTTTGCATATATCATATCTGGTATCTCATAGACTTTCTTCGAGCGTCATCAACTCTGACTCTGTAACAGTTTGGGATCGTCGCGAGGCAATGATCTCACAGATCATGACAGACTTTCCAACGCAATCTCAAGAATATCCGGCATCCATCGCGAGAAAGATGCTGGACAATCTGTCTATGTACTTTTTAGCCTTTCCTGCCGGGTCTCTAGCAATGGATGTCTCTAGGGACATCACCCGTCACAGATGCTTCATCGAGGGCGCTTTACCTGCACTCTTCGCATTGAACACCATGGAATTTTCTGATGCAGGGTCGTTTGAAGACGAGATCGATGTCTTTGACGAATCTGATGATGGATTCATCAAGAAGAAAGTGCCTCAGAAAATGCGCAAGCGCAACCGCCCGAAAGCTCATACGTCTATCGACACATCGCTCTTCGTGAGGCTTGGTGTGGTTGTGCCGCTCACGAGCGAGGCTGCCGCATCATCGTCTACTCAGATTCTTGCAAAGCTGAAAAATGCTCTCTCGGTGAGTATATTCACTTTTTTTTGACGTTTCCCCTGACAGTTCTTCGTAAGTTCTATTTCTCGCTTCTGCGGAGGACGGAATTGGCAGGCGACATCAAAGCCTTACTCTTTCCAATCGTGAGAGAGTATGCCAAATATGTTGCGCCTGAAGTTTCGTCAACCGAGGATGTTGAGAGCCCAACAGACCGACTCAATGCATACCAGATGGTGCAGCCTATGAAGGCTGCGCTTTACTTCGACAATGCGGACGGGTTCGGAGAGTGGCAAATCCTGATATCTACGGAGGCCTACAAACATTTGCGTGACTTCCGTAGAGCAGATAAGAAGACATTCAAGATCATCTTCAAGAAGATCAAGTCGGTCTTCTGAAAATTTTTACTGCAATGATCTCATCGTTACCACAGACAAATATCGAATGGCCATTTGTCAGACGATGATCACAAGCAACTTAACGGGCCGGATGCAGGCATACCCATCTACGATGCCAAGGTGACAAAGGACCTACAATTAGTGGTAAGTGTAATTTCATGTACGTCGTTTAGAGCTTGAGGCGACCGACCTTTTCTAACAGTACCAAATCGATTGTGTCCCTGACCAAGATGGAAAGGTACGTCGTTTCTACATCAACATTGGGCATGATACTGAGACTGATCTTGACAGTCCGAAAGACAAGGTAAACTATCAAGTGCAATTACATCTCTGCGCCATAAGCACTCATATGAACTCCAGTAATCAAGATATACGGCATTTATATGGATGCTCAGCTCGATGGAATATGGGATGCCTTGGGTAGCCATCTCGCACGCAAGGGCAGAGAATATCGTAGAAGGTGCGGACATTCTTTCGACTTTTGATGCATTTCAGTGAATCGTTGCTTGTGCAGGTGTATCTTTCGGAACAGGCCAGTCCCTACAGACAAAGCGATTCTGCCTGCGTCATTCCCACTAGCTGAACCTGAGCCAGAATGCTCAGGAGGCCCACTTAATCTTAGTAATAAGGACATGGACCAAGTTGAGTATTTTCAGTCGTCATTTGTGCGGTCATTGATCCTTGTCATAGCTTCACTCTTTGCTTGTGTATGTATTTTTCGCCATCCTTATACAAGTTGGTTTCCATCTAACAATTTTCTAGTTTGGAGAAATATGTCACATTCTCGCAAGTAAGCCTATAAATACGGTTTATGGGCACGCGAATATTTACTCGATAACTTCTTGTTCTAGGCGTTCTTGCATAGTGAGTGATCATGTAGTTGGCTCGCCACTTATTCTCATCTTTGCAAAAGGTCTCATCGCAGACCAAGATGTACAGCACGTTTTTATGCTCACGTAAGTTCTACCCCAATGAACCGGATTTACTGATCGATATTGGTTCAGTCCCCAAGAACAAAAGATTGTCGAGTGTACTACGTCATGTTACGTTTTGGGTCGCAGCGGCACGGGGTAAGTGTCCTGTCCCTAACATGTCTCGCTGATTTATCATACTCAACTAGCAAAACCACGACGATGCTGTTTAAGATTCTCGGTATTCAGCGAGCTTGGGAGATGAGTGCCGTCGACATGCCGAAGCCACGCCAAATCTTTGTCACCAAATCCAGAGTGCTCGCTACGAAAGTAGAAGAGTATTTCATGAAGCTTCTCGAATCTCTAGCGTTAGCAGGCTATACCCTGGAGGAACTTGCAAAAATGAAGGCACGAAGTGTTCAGGAGGGCCTTGTTGATCTCGACGACCTGCCAGAATCACAAATGAATATACCGATGAAATACAGCGAACTCGAGGATAAGCACTTTCCTCTTTTTCTCACTTTCGATCGAGTGCGTCACAATCCGTCGTCTAGATAGTTCCCAAAGCTAATTGAAACTTTATGTAGCTGGCGAAAATGATCGCGGCAGATATCTTGAGCAAGAAAGACAGCGCAGGAGTTTTCTTCAATGTTGACGATGCTGACGCGCATGACTGTTTCGTTACCTATGACGTATTCGCAAATCAATACTGGCCTCATTTTCCACAGAATCTCAGCAAGAATCTCAGTAGCGTTCTTTTCTCTTATGACGACAATAGAGTACTGACACTGCCCTATCAGATCCGTGGTTGGTTTTCAGCGAATTCATGGGTGAGCACTTTTTGTATCACATTGAC
Source organism: Suillus hirtellus (assembly GCA_016695485.1). Classification (NCBI taxonomy): domain Eukaryota; kingdom Fungi; phylum Basidiomycota; class Agaricomycetes; order Boletales; family Suillaceae; genus Suillus; species Suillus hirtellus. The sequence continues at coordinate 65,972 of MU172366.1, forward strand.
ACCGACACTTTTGCTAAATATACATACAGGGATCGTCAAAGGCTCCGAACACGCGCTGACCTGTCCTGAAGGAGTTCTTGATCGCCCAAACTACCTCCGTCTTCCTCATCGTTCTAACCCAAATTTTGCGAATCAGAGGGGAATTCTGTACGACATGTTCGAGCATTATACGAAAATCAAGAGGCAGCGAAGTCATCATGATGTTGCAGACCGGTATGACCTATTCCCCTTCTCACCCATGTCATGTCACGATATATTCACAAATAGCACGCATGCAATACTCAAGGTCTTGCGGAGCAAAGAATTCCCAGGCAAACAGATCGATTATCTGTATGTATTATCACCACCAATACATCTTGCCCCTGACCACCTGCACTAGGTATGTCGACGAAGCACAAGACAACCTTTTGATCGACGCACTCTGTAAGTAGCTACTCCATCTTTCGTTGACATAGATCCATTTAGAACTTTCCGCTATAGTTTTGAGGCAACTATGCAGGAATCCAGACGGTTTGTTCTGGGCTGGGGACACCGCACAGACGATTTCTGCAGGGAGTTCCTTCAGGTTCGATGATCTGAAAGCGTTTCTCTACCGTGTGGAGGTGAGCATACAGTGACTTAGCTCGGGCCTTAATCGATACCTTAGAACAGCAGCAGCAAAATATCTCGATCAATTCCGCTGGGGCATGTCTTCGTCAGCCTGCGATGTTTCAATTGGCGATCAACTACAGATCGCATGGTGGTATCGTCAACTGTGCACGTTCTGTGATCGAACTCATTACAAAGTTTTGGCCCAACACCATTGACACACTTCGACCAGAAATGGGGGTGGTTGACGGGCTGAAGCCTGTGTTTTTTACTGGTTGGGATAAATCTACCGTTCATCACGAGCAGTTCTTGTTTGGGACGAAGTAAGTGGACCTGGACAATAGCCCACCTCTCTTCCTGAAAATTCTTCTAGGGGTGGTCACATTGAGTTCGGAGCCGAGCAATGTAAAACAATTATTTGAAGGTCTCATTCATACACTGATAAGATATCCAGGCATTCTTGTGCGTGACGATGCAGCACGTCAGAGGTTACGCGACCAAGTTGGTGAGGTTGGACTGATCATGTGAGTCGTATTAAGACTACCTTTACTGTACTTTCATGTTCACATATACACACAGGACGCTTTATGAGAGCAAAGGCCTGGAATTCAATGATGTGAGAAAGCTAAGTTTGCTATCTGATGAATGTCTGACTTCGGTCAGGTGCTTTTGTACAATTTTTTCGAGGATTCTACTGTAGATCTGTCACGATGGCGCGTAGTTCTCAATGGGGTAGATGGTCAAGGGTATGCACCGAACTTCGATCGAGACGAAGCGCGATACGCTGGGGTTTGCAGCGAGGTGGGCACACAGATCCTCGAAATCAACTCTGGCTTACTCTATTAGCTAAAAATTCTTTATGTGGGAATCACACGAGCAAGGAAGAACATATGGATCGTGGATAAATCTGACAGATCGGAGCCGATGCGTGTACGTTTAGAGCAGCGTGTTGGCGTAGCTCGATCTGATAACCCGTTCTCTTTAGATATTCTGGACGTCTCGCAATCAGATCCAGAATTGTACCCCCGGCACAGATGTCCCTCATCTAGCTGTCTCCTCGACTCCAGAAGAATGGGCGTCCTTCGGGCGCTCACTATTCTCGCACAAGCGCTACTCGCAGGCTATCCACTGCTTCGAACGTGCCAACCTTCGTCATGAAGTGAAGGTCTGTGAAGCATATCAACTCCGAGAAGTCGCACGTTCTAGTGTCGGCGTGGCCTTACTCAGCGACCAAAAAAGAGCTTTTAACGTGGCTGCCGACGCCTTTACTAATTGCGCAGCGACCGCGACAGGAAATCAGAAGCTTCAATACTATCGTAACTCAGCGGATTGCTACGTTCGAGCAGGAGATGACCTTAAAGCTGCTGAGGCCTATCTCAGTGCTCAAGAGTTCGAGCAAGCGGCGAAGAGGTATCGCAAGGCTGGACGGTTTGACAAGACCCTCCATGTCCTTAATGACCATGGCACGGATATACCTAAAGAGACCACGGCGGATTTATGGACTGTGTGCAGACTGTTTTACTTCAGCAGGACAACTCGGTAAGTCTTAAACTCTCTACAATGTTTTTATTTAATAGCAATTGCGCAGGCCACCCTTGCCACTCTTCTCGACATTTGATGAGGAACTCGAATTTCTGGAGGACTATGATCTCGATTACGCTCGTGCCTCACTGCTTGAATCTCACTCGAGGTACTATGAGGCCGCAGAACTCCACTTGTCGGAGAATAGGCCCTTGGAAGCTGTCCGGGCATTCATCAAGGACCACAGCAAGGACGATTCTACTAGCCGTGCGGCCGATACTATATTGGCATACTTTTGGCGCAAATGCTCCTTCAGAATCACTGCAAAATCCGTTGTTGATGAGCCAGAGTCAATGCAGCATTTCATTGCTCTTGCTGATGAGCTGGAGATGAACAAACTCACGCCGGCCACGCGTGATCTAGTACGTATTAGCACTCTCGAAGTAATAAACTGAACTAATCGACATCCAGCTATCGATGTTCCAGAGCATCTTGCGCGGAAACCATGAGTCATTGAGAAATCTTGCGCTCAAATTCCATGAACAGAATAACAAGCCAGCAGCTCTCCTTTGCCTGGACCATGTATTCTCTCGAACCATAGATATGCGAGCTTTCACGGTTGATGAAATGCGACGGTTCCTTCAACAGTTTCACGCCTATGCGCGACTGCTCTATCTGATTTTGACCTTCCCCGACCCCATGGAACATATGGGTATCCGGAGACTATTCTCCATCGTGCGGCTGTCTGGTGACGAGTTTCTCATACTAAATGGAACGTTCCTGCACAACAAAATTATGGAGACTCGCCAGAACATCACTTGGGCATCGGAAACTCCGTCCGGGTATACAGCCTCTCGTAGAAACGTCACCCAGTTGCTACAACGATCTATCCGAACAATCTTGAAGGACAAAGTGTCGAGGATCAATGACAAGTGTTGCGAGTCTCCCGTTTTCTCGCAATGCCTGCAATTCTTGATATCTGGAGTGTGTCAAAGAGATAAGTGCCCTCAGGAACATGTTGCAGTATCGAAATTGGATCGCCAGTATTACAACAACCGCGTTGCCATCCACATCTGGCAGATTCTAATCTTGCAATTCATGTATTCTGCTCACCCAAAAATCGACCGACGCAAAAGGTACGCCTGGAGGTAGCGTATAATCGAGTACTCATACTGAGTAATTTATCAGCATGAGGGACTGGCTCAAGCATCTCTACGAGGCTATCAATCCACCGTTATTCATTCAAGGTTCCCCTGCGGACCTCGACATGAACCTGATGCCTCTTCGTCTAGATGGCTTGAAAGTGGTGAAGCTCTGGATCTGCGAATCATTTTACTCGCTCGACCCATTCTTTACCCAGGCTGAATTTTTGACAGCATTGATGGGAATAACCAGTCTAAGTTTTGCTTTTGACAGGGACGATGCACCTGCCTACATCTCTCGAGCAAAGTGTACGATCTCTGGACCGCTAGACCTCGTTCGCAAGGGGGACAAACGCTATATGGTTCATGACCTGCTTAGTTCTTACCAAGGAGCTTCCCTAAGCAGCATCTCATCGGGAATCCTGTACCTTCTGTGAGCGTTCTTCTTCTCTCTACATGCAACGAACTAAGTGCAATTCAGGCATGTTCTAGATAATCGTTTATATGTCAACCTCTCGGTGTTGTGCGACTGTATCGAGGACGTCTGCGGTGCTTTTATAATCAACTGGCGAATCGACCCATACTTCAATAAGCTTCCCCTTCATAACGTCGTGCTTCCATGTAACTGGCTGCTGTTTCCCCACAAATTCACTACGGAGAAAAAAACCAACCTGCCTTTGATGGGCGAGCTTCTAGATGAGATAGCGAGGCTGGTCGAAGCATTGCGCGTAGAAGCCGGCATGGGTGAGTCTCTCAATTTTTCAGAGATCCGAGATTACAATTGGGCAGATTTCCTCTGGCTGAACTACGCGAAATTTACGCCCATTCTGCGTAATGTTTTCATTTCCCGGATGTGAGTCCAATTTAGTATCCGTCGGCGATGTACATATTGATCACGTGTATTGTAGCTGCAGGGTTCTCTGCCTTAGTACGTTCATTGTCTCTTTTCAATACCCATCCGCTGCTGAATTGTGTTCATTAGTCGCTCATCACATCAGTCATCCCCTCTTGAGAAACAGAGTAAACAATATCATTCTTTCTCTGCACAAAAAAACCCCTCCTTCGAATCGGCATCCAATCAATTATTGGAAACTCGTGGATGATGTGGTCAAGTGCATAACACCCCTGCCAGGATGTACGCCACTTCCAGACGGTTATCTGCGAGCTCTCCTGGCTTTCGACGACAATAAAGGAGTAGGAAACCTGGTGCATCTTGTCCACAAAAAGATGAACCAATATACCCGAGTCAATACTAGTATAGGCCGACGGCTGGTATACGAGAAGACCATCGAGATCCCCCATCTCCTCTCATCGTACGCAGTGATCGCACAGTCTACCCCGAGAGTGGAGGCCCTTGCCTCTGTACCTCGCTTAGGACATTCCAAGGACCGACCAGAGGTTATGCAGCACGATGAGAAAGAGATAACAGAACCGCAACCTCAAGAGTTCGAAGGAGAGGGAGAAAGGGAGGGAGAAAGGGAAGGAGATCTCACGGCGAATGCTGATACAGAGACCCGTGATGCATCGGAGACTTTGGATGAGGTGGCGACGTTGCTTGCACCTGATCTTGACGAGTCACTACGCACCAACGGACCATCGGCGGAGGAAGAAGAGGCGGCTCGCAAAATTCAGAACACGTACCGCCGTTACGTCAGACGCCGCTCGAGTCGTGCAGTCAATCCCGAAATCGATGCGATATTCATGACATGCCTGAAGGAGACGCAGTCCCCTGAATGGCGTTCGGGTTATTACAGCTTGCTCTTCCTTGGACCATTGCCTCACCTTCTGGTGTGCTTGGAGCGAGGCATTGCTCTGACTCGCGCTGCTAAAACGAAGACAAAAGGCCTTTTCAATAAGGAGTCTCATGAAAAGCTTGAAGAGTTGGGCAAGCAGAGAAGCGGGATAGCGTCAGTCCTCACTTACTCACCAACATACAATGACTTACACCGTCCTATTTACAGAACGCTCCTCAGGAAGGGATTGAAACTGCGCAAGCAGCTAGAACCTTCCTCATCCGCCCATCGTGCCCGTGACATTGATGCACTCAGATCTGGAGTTCTAGAGGTCGAGGAATTCATGCAGGGGGTTCCGGGCAGCATGAAAGATATGCAATCTGACTTTCAAATGGCCTATAGGGGCATTGTTGCAAAGAAGGTTGTTCGCGCGGGAAAGGAGAAGGGGAGACCCGCTCTCAATGTCGAGGGTATGAACGACTGTTGATTTCGTTTAGGTTGCGGAGAGTCGAGACTGTCCTTTCGTTAGTGTATCATATATCATTTTGTACAGTGTATTAGTCCTTCCCTGTGTTATCCTGTCCGGTGCATTGCACGAGGCTTATGATGAGGAAATGAGATTAATGGTGTACTGGAAAGACATAAGGAAAGAGACATAAGTGTGAAATCACTAGAAGCAAAGGTGAAGTAGTTGTCCAAATGCTGCGACGCTAATTGTATCAATGACTATTGGCAGGTGGTGGAGATGCACAGCAGAGAAATAGCACGATCTGACTCCACCATGGGATGGGTAGTGACTGTGGGGTTGCTGCGCCTATTGTGGTAGTGTTAGTACCTGGAACAGGAGATGTCGCTAATGTCGAAGCATGGGCAGGCTGAGTGCCCGATGACGATGCCTGAGCTTGAGCGTGGGATTTGGTTCGTTCTTCATATGCTCGTTTTGCTTTCTTGAAATTTGGCCCCCGAGCAACAACCAAGCTCTGAACGGAGATCACTAAACCACAGCGATTGTAAATGCAACAAGGAGAGCCATACCTGTTTGTCCCGCACTGCAGCCACGTCGATAACACGAGGACGACTTGGGCGTTGCGGAAGTTCTGTTTGTCCATTGGTGTGGGGTTGAGAGCGGAAGAGTGAAGACAGCCGGCTGATGAGCCTTGCATCTGGACGTGAACTTGAAGCCACTGTGGGATGATGTTCGGCTTCTTCGTAAGTGTGGGGTTGAGAGCGGAAGAATAAGGACAGCCGGCCGATGAGCCTCGCATCTGAATGTGAACTCGTAGGCAATGTTGGATGATGTTCGCCTTCTTCGTCGGTACTGAGTCGAGATTGGGAGAAAAGTGAGAAAAAGCGAGCCAGAAGCACATGTGGATCTAACCGGGAAGACGTGGAGGGCCGCTGAAGGTCATTTGGCGCATCATTTTCAGGTGAAAGGCGGTGAATGAGTAAGGACAGGCGAGCGAGGAGTGCGCGTAGATGGACCGCCAAATGCCGTGAAGGTTGCGGAAGTTCAGTCGTTTCATCATTGACGGGTCGAAAGCGGCGGAGGAGTGAGAAAAGGCGAGTGAGGAATGCATCTGCAGAGGAATGTGGGCGTAAACCATCCATTGAGAAAAACTGAGGGGCTTCCATGCCATGAAAAAACATTGGCGGGAGTTCATCTATATCGTCAAATTGGCCAGGACATCGCGTAGCATCACGCTAGAATATTACTGTTACAATGAATGAGAATGATTGCAAGCTCGTCACGTACTTCCAAAAATGACCTGTCACTGAGCGAAGAGCGGGGTGTATGCTGTATTCCTGAGTCACCATCTTGAGGTGCCGTCTGTTCCTGTTCCCGTCTCTCCTCTGGTGCCTAATAACAACAGACATTGTCGGAGAGATCAGGTGATATGGATATGTTGACACTTACTGTGACAACATTGGAACCAATAGAAAGTAGGTCCTCAAGGCCAGCTTCTTTGAGGATGGCGTGAACGTCCCAAATATACGCGGTTGTGTCCTCGGCAGTAACTAGCACCTTTGCATCAGGGGAAAGAGCTACGGACCACAAAACGTTTTCATGCTGGAGGGGTGGTCCAACTGGGAGGTTGGTGTCAAGATTCCACAGACGTGCTGTTTTATCATAAGATGCACTTGCAAGGAGGCGGTTGTTCTGAGACAAGGAGAGGGCGGTGACATGCTTTGTGTGACCTTCAAGGATAGCGATTTGCTCCCAAGTGGCGGTGTCGTATATCCTAATCAGATCATATGAGTCGGAAATAAGTTTGCCATGTCCATCCAAGGACGTCCATGCCAAGCTGCGAACTGTGTTTGAGTGTTTGAGTGTTTTGAGGCGCTTTCCCGTTTTCGTGTCCCAGATTTTTACAGCGTTCTCCTCATATCCCCCCGTGGCGAGTTTTGATGAGTCAGGCGAGTACATCACGGCATTCACCCGGGCATGACTGGTTTCGATTTTCAGAACAGTTTTGCCCTTCTTGACATCCCAGATTCTTGCCGTTCCATCCCAGGATCCACTTGCCACTTGTTTATCATCTGCACTCCAGCACAATGATTGCACAGTATGGGCGTGTCCTGTCCATCTGGCAATGACCTTTCTTGTCTCGACATCCCACAACCTCACTTTCCCGTCATAGTCTCCGCTTGCAATCGTCTTGCCGTTTGGAGACAATGCCATGGATCGAAATACTACATTATCTTCGTCTCGCCAGTCCTCGCCTATCTGTGCTCCACTCTCTAGGTCCCATAGTCGGAGTGAGCCGTCCGACGAACACGTGATGATGTGTCGTCCATCAGGCAAGTGCACGGCACTGTTGATCTGTCTTGCATGACCCTGCATCGTGTAGCGTCGCGTGACCACTGCCGTCTTACTGGTGGATGACGACATGGTCGGCGCTTAGGTGATCGGATAGGGTAGATCGTGTATGCGAGAGAAGTCTGCAGGGATCTTGGAATCAGACCAGGTTATCTGACAATGGCAATGATTGTTGGTGAGTCCAAAGGCCTTTTCTTCCAATTTAATGCCCGTCAGAACCACACAAGCCATGACTCACGAGATCGTCTACTTACAAAATTCAATATCCAATCCTCGCCTACAAAACAGCTTTGGACGACGAATTCAGGCCCTGCCAAATTCGATAAGATGCGACAAATCTTCGTGGGTATCTGAAATCTCTGGTAAGCGAGTTGTCAGCTTTGACCGGCAGAAGAACTTGGGATATCACTCACGGGAAGCACTTTCCGACGAGCCCAGTGCGCAATGACTAGAAATCAGTGGGTGTCAGTTGGGAGTTGAGGAAATTGGGCAGTTGCTCGTTCACACAGTTTCATGGCTGCGTGAATGAAGCGCTCAGGTGTCACGGCAATCAGCGGACCCCTGACGAGGGCATTGATCTCGCAGCAGGTCTACCGTTCTGGTGGTTCAGGCACTTTCTGGGTAGTCAATGACGCAGTCGCAAAACTCATCGTCAAAGCCTTTTACGAGAACATGTTCAAGGATTCGAAGAATGATAGTGCCATGGACTGTACGAAGGTAGCATGGGCTCACGCTGTGAAGACAAAAGCGCCGCTCGAGCAGAGGACGGTTTCCATTTATATAGACGTGTAGCTCTGCGCCGTATTCTTGTCGTCTGGTACATACTCACAATTGTTGATCGATGATCCGCGAGCCTCTCTCATTCTGTTGTTTGTAGAAATGATCCTGACTCGGATACAGTGTGCTTATTTTTTTGTATGTTTTCTCGTGTTATTTCAAGTAGACTCATATTTGCAGCTTCGTCTTCTGCTTGACATGTAGGTCATCTAAGACTGATGACTCGGAGTTACTGGTCCAAATAATCCTGGGAACAGTCGTCAGTGGCATTTAGAAATGGAGAAAGTATTTCATACTAAGGATCGTCGGATCCAGTTCCTTCACAATGGCATGACTTGCGCGCAAATCGGCTTGACTGGGCTTGTACTACGTACTCCTTTGAATCCCATGGAGATTGTCCTTCAGCAAGTTCAAATCAGTCACAACTCCTTTGAAAAATTCAAACCTTCGAATATCATTGAAAGCGGCTACGGATTGCCTGATGCTTGTGTATGTGTGAGTCTTCGAAACTATAGGCTGACTACAGGTCTAAATCAGGCCGCTTTCAATAAAAGGTTTCGGCTAGATGCAATGATGGATTGGCCGTTAGTATTCTTCAATGAAGCCGTGTCCTGCGCGGCACTGAATAAAACAGCCATATACTTGGGGGGTGTTACGTTGCAACGCAGCATCAGGGTTGAGATCTGCAAACAACACATCAAGCTACCCTCTTTTGAACACGGAACAACACTTACGGTTGTCGTTGTCAAAGTAAGGCCTCTGACCAGATGTATTGCGGAAGAGGTACGCATCCACCCAACAATGTTGTTGATTAATTTGTGACCGCATTCGTGAGTGGTGAGCAAAGACCAGCAGCAAAGCGGCCCTTCCAGAAGGTGCATACCACCCAGAGAGAAACGCGCACTGGAATAGAGCAAAATGTGAGTGAGGGAGATATGTTCGGGGAGTCAAAGGTGTCTAGATAAGTTGCGGATTTGTAGACCTGGAATGACCACCAGGTCATACATGGCATATTAACCATTGTGAAACGTGTCAGAGCCAGCTACTTTTTGAGAGTTTAAAAACATACGGATATGGTGAGCGCTCAAAAACAGCGTCTGCCGTAGGGGTGCATTTAGTTCACGAGTCGGACTTGCGAGATGTTTTTGATCACGAGGTTGAGTACAACACAGAGATTCTTTTTCACCGTTCTCTGATATGATTGTAGCAAACTCCTATTTAGTCCATTGGGAAAAGAAGGGAAAAAGAGAAGGAAGGAATACTGCATATTTGGCAATAAACCGTATCCATACTTAGCCCAAATCGACTCGAATTTTGTAAAATAGCACGTAACAACACCCATCACGCACGCAATGTTTTTAGATTGACATGAAACCTAGTTTTGAGTCCTGACTCTACCGTACTCCAGTGATGCATCAGGCTTTACTTGTTCCCGAAGTCCTCCTAGAGATATTCGCCTATGTGAATACAATACCATCTACTCAAACAACATCGACCCAGAAATCACTTGCAGCGCTTGCAAGGACATGCAAAATCTTCCACGAGCCTGCGATGGATTTACTGTGGACTGAAATCCATGGACTAGAACCACTGCTAGGCTGTGTAACAAGGTTACATCCACTGATATATCGTAGGGGTACAAGGGTCAGTGCACGACCTCATCACGCTTTGTTCATTTCTTTTCGGCTCACCTTGAAGCGTCTACATAATAGTGGGACGAGCCCTGGGCGAAAGGTGCCGAGCCATTATCTGCTCATGAGGCCCGTCAATTTTTGCGTCACTCCTCCCGTATACGCACATTGAACATAAAAAGGACCCATCCTCAACTTATCTCTGTCATTCCCGCCGAGGCATGCGTGTTTCCGAGGCTGAGGTCGTTAAGTCTTTCCATCGCATATTTGAACCTCTTTCTGCCTCAGACGCTGCACCAATGTTATCTATTGACCGTCGACGAGGGTCTGCAATCCTTTGTCACACATTGTATTGCTTTGGAGCATTTGTACATCTCCACTGGCACACTCTATTGTGACAACATAAGTCAGCTGTCCCTGCTATCCGATAGGATTCGTTGGTGCACGCGGCTTGTCACTCTTTCTTGTCCAATGCTCGACTGGGCAACATGGAAGCACCTCTCCTGCCTCCCTACTCTTCTCAATTTGGAAATCGATCAAGGGTATGATAGTCGTCCTTCGCTGTCAAAACAAGATATCGTGAATTTATCACCATTCCTTAATATCACAACTCTTTCCTTTCGACGGCTGTACGGTGCCACAGACATCATCACAGTCATGCAACACTCGCAGTTTCCCTCGCTGAAAGAGTTCGAGTTTGAAGCCAGCCATCTCTCTTTAGAAGAGGCCGAGCAACTCTTTCATGCTCTATCCCACTGCAAAGCATATCGGACTCTACAAAAAATCACCATTTGTTCTTTTGATGATAAATTCGCGAGACCCTACAACGACGAGTCTTTGACACCAATTCCGCATTTCCTTTGCTTTACACAGCTCCGAACCTTGCAGCTCATGTTTCGTTATTCCTGCATCTACCTAGACAATGACATGCTCTTGCAAGCTATGTCTAGTTGGCCGCACATCCGCACTCTGGAAATCAACGACTCTGCTCTTTCTTCCAAAGTCACCCTCCATGGATTATTCACAGCGCTCGGTCTATGTCCACAATTGCATACACTACGAGTTTCAATCAATATCCCAACTATCGACGTTGATCCTGATGCTGAGCCAATACAACATACCTCCCTACGAACATTACAACTTTTGAATACACCCGAGTCTCAAATAGCAGATGCTGAAACTCTCGCTCGCATCATTTCCGCCTGGCTCCCTTGTGTCGACCACATATATGGCCCGGGTTTGAGTTGGGATGAAGTCAACATGCATCTTGGATCTTTGAGAGCGGCTGCTGCATCGTATGTCGTGAGAGCCGCCTAGAATATTGGAACATCTTCACGTCCAGGAATGTTGTTACAGACCTTCGACTTTTTGCGTTCTTTCGTTATCGCTGTCGCTGTTGGGAAGTGGTAGGCTCGAAGCTTTGATCGGAAGACATAGACTGCTCAGCCGGCTAGAATTTAGACGGGCTTGATGCCAGGCATGGATCCTTATTTCGGTTGTTGTAGTCCTGAAAAGTTCGACCACGATGCTAATGTTGTTATGAACCTTGTTGGAACCCACGAGCGATCAAGGCGAGGAAGCAATGCATTGATTCTATCATACACGCGGATCACGTCATCTGGATCGAAAGTAATATCTTCGTGCTTAGTTCCAGAACGTTTGTTGTACCGCATATGCAGGGAAGATGAATTCCCGCGAGAAAGCTCTCTAAGGCAAAGTAACTCAGGTGAGAACATGTGTTGGGGTCGAGTACTTACATGGGTGAAGAAAACATCTGTCGCAACCTCTTTCCTGCTTCACTGACTTGGCGAATGGTTGATGATCCGTACTTCCGCAGACTTGACATTCGTTTTCGACTTGCCGCAATCGACAGTTATACCTATTAGGTATATATATTCAGCGGAGTTGATGATACCACTTGATGGTAAGAAATGAGTGCCATGGATGCAGAGAGCCGTCGAGGCGTGAAAAGCATTAGCCCATTGGTTAGTGTTCGTCCGTTCTTCTAAGTATCATAACGAGTGGTTGAAGGCATTTGGTACGGTTGTGCATGAGGATGACAAGGACAAAAGAATATTTGTGATGACACGCGGCTGCACCGTGAAGATGGGAAATAGTGAAATGATACAATTATGATTGGCCCGTCCTGGTTTCTGCACAGATACATCAATGTGTCAATTATCCTCCGTCTTAGAATGTGAAAACAGTATCTGTGTACGGTACGTTGTAAATCTGAAAGAGAGTAACTTTGTTAATGAAAATGAGATCTGCATACCTTATAGTCTGAGTCGTTTCGACCAAAGTGAAGGTTGCTGCACGGTGCTCCACTCGATCTTGATGGCATCTGCCCCACTGTGATCGTTCACTTTGGTCCAACTTCGACTCGATGCGATGAGAAGAGCTGATCGAAGACGAACGAAAGGCGTCGAAGAAGGTTGGGCTGTGTCCGAGCGTTAGCTCGGGCTGGACGCTGAATGAGTGAGCCGCTTACCCAAAGGCTGACGATCTCCGACCGCGGCTGATGTTCAGCGGCTGAACCCAACTGAGTGAGTAAGCCTAGTCCTGCAGTGCCGATCCTTCAACTAAGATTACCCAGGTGCTGAGATGCTACCTGTTCGAAAGCCCGGATGTATGTTTCATAAGCTAGGGATTTCCATCGACCTGCAATGCGTACTATCTCCGGATCGACTTTGCTGGCAAGGTAAAAGGAAGCTCCTCCGATTCGAAATGAGTGTCCAAACATTGTGCCCCAGCCCCACGCTAACATAATGTGATTTATGGTTTCTATCGCTCGAGTTTTGACCATAGGGCGAATGAAACCTTTGTTGTCCCTCCATGAGAACGATGGGTCGTTGGGTGATGCTGGTACGACTCTTGCAAGGTTTCTAAGCGCTTCTAGTGGGCACAAATTCCCTTGTTCCACTAGAAATACTGACTGAGTTTCTCCTGGCTTCGCCGTTTTAGCGCTCAGAAGGTCAAGTCTTGCGTAAGATTTTCCGTTCAGGTCTAGTGCTGCCGAAGTCCGGTTCGGTTAGGTTCATCACCCTATATCTGCGAACCCCGAACTCGACCAGTGGTCAGGTTCAAGCAAGATG